>CP025658.1:3591306-3997441 GCA_003576665.1 Ipomoea trifida | reverse complement strand
TCATTCTTCTCCTCCTCCTCATCATTTTTATCTCCTTTTCTTCTTTTATTCACTTCTTCTTCTTCTTCTCATTTTTATCTCCTTTTCTTCTCCTCCTCCTCCTCCTCCTCCTCATTCTCCTTCTCATTCTTCTCCTCCTTCTAATTTTTATCTCCTTTTCTTCTTTTATTCACTTCTTCTCATTTTTATCTCCTTTTCTTCTTTTATTCACTCCTCCTCCTCCTCCTCCTCCTCCTCCTCCTCATTTTTATCTCCTTTTCTTCTTTTATTCACTTCTTATTCTTCTCCTTCTCATTTTTATCTCCTTTTCTTCTTTTATTCACTTCTTCTTCTTCTCCTTCTCATTTTTATCTCCTTTTCTTCTTTTATTCACTTCTTCTTCTTCTTCTTCTCATTTTTATCTCCTTTTCTTCTTTTATTCACTTCTTCTTCTTTTATTCACTTCTTCTTCTTCTTCTTCTTCTTCTCATTTTTATCTCCTTTTCTTCTTTTATTCACATATTTGTTCCTTCATGTTCTCCATTGTCTTTTGTTGTTGTTGTTATATTTGACTTCAAATTCTTCATTCTTCATCTTTTCACCTTTCTTCTCATTTCGTCACACTACTCTACTCTCTTTTTCTTCTCTTTTTCGTTCTAATATTCATCTTCTTGTTATTTTTGCTTCTTAATTTTCATCTTCTCTTTCCTATCTTCTTTATCCGTTTCTTTCTTTCCTTCTTTTTTCGTTCATGTTTTCCATCATTTCTAACTCACTCTCATTCTCAACCCTTCTCGTTTTTCTTTGTTGACCTTCTCTCTCTCTGTCTCAATCTTTTTTCTTTTTTTCTCCAAGGTCCTTTTTTTTCACTCTCTTGTCTTTTTGTTTCCTCTTCCCCTTCTTTCTCCTTTGGTTCTCTTCCTTTTGCTTTCAATCTTTTATGCTCTTCCACCACCTACTCCTTTTTGTTCTCTTTATTCTTCTAGTTTATCTTTCTCGTCATTTTCACCCTTCTTCTTCTCCTCCTCCTCCTCCTTTGTTCTCATTAACCTACTTCTCTACTCTCTTTTTCTTCTCTTTATCGTTCTAATATTCATCTTGTTCTTTGTTTTTAATCCACCCCTTTGCTTCTTAATTTTCTTCTTTTGTTTCCCATCTTCCTTAACTGTTTCTCTCTTTCTTTCCTTCTTTTTTCCTTCATGTTCTCCATCCTTTCTTACTCACTTTCATATTCATCGTTTTTTCTTTGTTGACCTTCTCTCTCTTTGTCTCTATCTTTTTTCTTTTTTATTCTCCAAACTCCTCTTTTTCACTCTATTGTATTTTTGTTTCCTCTTCCCCTTCTTTCTCCTTTTGTTCTCCTCTTTTTGGTTTCAATCTTTTATCCTCTTCCACCTTCTCCTTTTTGTGTTCCTTCATCTTATGTTTTTTCCTAGTTTTTTCTTACTATTTTTCTTTTAGATCTTTCTCGTTTTTGTTGTCTACTGCTACTCTAATTCTCGTTCTTCTTATTTGAATATATAGAATACTCTCTCTGTTTTTACTTCCCTTTCTTCTTCTTCTTCTTCTCCTCTTTCTCATCTTCCTCTCATTTTTTTTCTCCTTTTCTCCTTTTATTCACTTCTCTTTTCCTTCATGTACTCCATCGTTTCTTTTTTCTTCTCATTTCTTAACCTACTACTCTACTCTCTTGTTCTTTCTTTTTATTCCACCCCTTATTTTTGCTTCTCAATTTTCTTCTTCTGTTTTCCATCTTCCTTATTTGTTTCTCTCTTTCTTTGCTTCTGTTTTCCTTCATGGTCGCCATCCTTTCTTACTCACTCTCATTTTCATCGTTTTTTCTTTGTTGACCTCTCTCTTTCTGTCTCTATATTTTTTTCATTTTTATTCTCCAAACTCCTCTTTTTCACTCTCTTGACTTTTTGTTTCCTCTTCCCCTTCTTTCTCCTTTTGTTCTCCTCTTTTTGCTTTCAATCTTTTATCCTCTTCCACCTTCTCCTTTTCATGTTCTCTTTATTCTTTTCGTTTATCATTCTCATCATTTTCACCCTAATTCTTGTTTTTTCCTTGTTTTTTTCTTCCTCTTTCCTTTTTTTTTTTTCTTACTCACTCTCATTCTCATCATCCCTTCTCGTTTTTGTCTCTTATCTTTTTTGTTTCTCTTCCCCTTCTTTCTCCTTTTGTCCTCCTGCTTTTGCTTTTTATCTTTTATCCTCGTACATCTTATTCTTTTTGTTCTCTTTATTCTTTTCGTTTATCTTTCTCGTCATTTTCACCCTCATTCTTAATTATTCATATTCATTCATCTTGTGGTTTCCTAGTATTTTTTTCTAACTCTTTCTCCTTGTTTTTTTAGTCTACTGCTACCGTTTTTCTCTTCTCTTTCTTCAACTCATATTCATTCTCCTTACTATCGTTTTATTCTCTTTTTCATTCTAATATTTATCGTGTTCTTTCTAAGTGGTGCCTTTTTATTTTTATACCAAAAGTCCGTTTGGTACAAAATCATTGCACTTCTGGAACGAGCTGAAATTAAAGTTACTACTATAAATTTAACTGGTTCAGGAATTTATTCTTTTGACACAAATAGTATAACCAGCCTATCACAGTATGTGAAACCATTCATTGATTTTTTTGAAAAACTTGTTGATGAAGAGAAGGTTATTTTATTAATTTTGGCTTTTTGTTTACCTTTGTGAATTTGTCTTTGTTTTTTTATACTTTGGAATAAATCTTGAATGCATATATATATAGGATTTTGTTTACCTCATCAATCCTAGATCCTAACAGCTTCGCCTGGAGACTTAAAAAAAAAAAATTTACCTTGTGAGTTTTGTTGTGTTGTCACTTGTTAGATATTCATTTTAGAATATATAGTTGTACCCATATTAATCATATTCCATTTGTCTGTGTTTCTACTCTGCAAGTCCTAGTCAGTGATGACTACTAGCATACTGACCCTTCATACCTAAAAAGACTGTTAACACATTTTTTCTTGACTTCCTTGCTTGAAGATGTTTGCCTTGTGTTAACTGTTAAGGTAGTATATCTATGATTAACTATCTTCAGAGTTTGATATTCTCAAATGATGTGATTCGGAGTACTGGTTTAAGATAGCCACTCGATTTGGAAATATGATCAATTATTCTTCAGTTCATATGCTTTCTCATTAATAGGGGAGAGCAAAACCCGACCCACCCGAATTATCCGCCCGACCCGCAGCCCGTTTAAAGGGAAACCGCACCGCCCGTAACCGAAGTCATAATAACCGACCCATTCAATTTTATGTTCTGGTTTAATTGGTTCGGGTAGGGTGGGGGTTTTTTGGAACCGAACCCGATTTAAATTAGGGTAGGGTTTCAGGGTTCACATATACATATATATATGATGTTAGATGATGCGCAGTCGCCAGTCGCCCACTCACCCTCACTCCGCAGTCCATAGCTTCGCTCCTTGCATCTGTATATCACATATGACTTCTCTCACTTCTCACCTCTCACCTCTCAGTCTCTCTCTCAGGCTCTCACCTTTAGATATTGCCTCTCGGCTTCTCCTCTCAGTCCTCACTTCTCTGTCTCTAAAGTATGATGTCTGAATCTCTTGAATCTTGATTCCTTCCAGTCTTCGTCTTCAATTTATAGTCTTCTTCTTCCCCAGAGTTCTGACTTCTGAGTTCTCTGTTCTCTGAAGACCGAATCTCTTCTTCGAGTTTTAGAGAGTAGAGACCTCTCTTCTCTGTTCTCGCCGGACTCTGGTGACGCCGTGACGGTGGAGTACTGGAACCGTGGAGCTTAGTTCTCTGTTCTCTCCGGTCAGTCCGGTGACACCGTGACGGTAGAGTGTTGGAACTTTGGAGCTTAGTTATCTGTTCTCTCCGGACGTCGATGACGCCGTAACGGATTGACGTGGTAAAAACCCTTAGTTTATATTTTTATTTGTTCATTTTATTTTGAAGCCGGTGAAGGTGTGAATGTGTGCTATATTGTGAATTATTACTGATTTATGGGTGGAAGCTGTGTAAAATCAGAAATGGTACTTAATCTGTGATTCTGGATTTATTTGTATAATTGTGTCATTGTGTGATATAGTGTGTTATACTGTAATACTGTTATTTGTGTGCCATGTTGATTGTTGGTGAAATAAGATTGGTGGAAATGTGGAATGGTGGAAGCAAAGTGAAATTTATGATGCATTCTGTTCTAACAGTGTGAAATGTTATGTATAATATGAGTATGACCATTAATTATATTTTCACTATACTGAGATTTTTTGTGAAATAATATCTAGTCTTAAACTGTTTCGCTGTTTGAGATTTTTTAATTATATTTCCACTATACTGAGAATATTCAATTTATTTAGATAGAAAATATCAATATGACCCTTGTACTCAGGATTGGCTTAGGCCTATAAATACCTCATTATGTCTTTAGGGAAATTTGGAAGAATTGAAAAGATTTGAACAAGGTAACACTTCTAATACTTTATATGTAATTTTTATTTACACTTTACTTAATTTTAACATTTTTGTTACTTTTATTTTCAGAGTTAAGTTGTGATGGTGGAAGTGGTGGGAGTATTGGTGGTTCTACACTACCTACAATTTCAGTAATTTTGTTCTTTATACTTATATAATTATATTAAATCAATACATCTAGTATTCTTGTTTGAAATTAATGAATTCATGAAAGCCTGCTTGTTAGTTGTATTTGTTGTTGGCTTTCTACCCATGCATTGTAATTTGTGGCATTTGTTGTTGGCTTGCTGCCATTGCATTGCAATTATGTGGTTCTACACTGCCTAATCCAAGGCTTGGTGACTTTGTAAGTTGCTGCCTTGGCCCCTTGGGCAGTTGTGCACTGATCTGAATATCTGATGCAACTCAGGTAATATTCTTATGTTCCTGTTTGGAAAATTTTATTATGTGTTCCTTTTTAGCAATGATGAAAGCTTTCACCTATCATCTGAAAGTCTGCAAATAAGGATTAAGTTTAGTATGTTGCTCAATGTTCCACACAACATTTTGTAGCTATTTTTCATGAATCCAAACATTGATATGGACAAAAAAGCTAACTGAGCGAATTTCATAATTATTTACTGACTATTTATTTATTTTATATTGTTTAATTATCTATTTTACTAAGTTTACTATTTCACAGGAAGAAGAGTAGGTTTTGGATGTGAAAATGTGGTATTGTGGACACTGGACAGTTTGAATGCTTCATAAATCATAATTGATATTTTAATTTTTGCTGATGAAATGATGAATTCATGAGTTTTTTAATCTCTAAGTTGTAACTTTTTGTAATATTACAAAGTTTGTAAATTTTTGTAATTCTACAAGTTGTAATAATTTTGTATACAAATCTTTGTATAATAATGTTACTAAGTTGCTAATATACTTGTATATTAGTAACTTAGTACAAATTATTATACAAGTGAATTTTGAAATTGGAAGTCTGAAATTTTGAAAATATTGTAAAAAATAGTAAATGTAAAGTTTTTATAAACATGTACTCCGTATTAATTTATTTGTGTAATACCCGAAATTCCACCCGAAACCCGACGGAACCTGATGGAACCGAAATAACAAAAACCGATTGGATTTTCGATAATTAGTTGGCGGTTAGGGAATTAAAATAATTAACCGTTAACCGAACGGTTTCCATTGTTGTATAACCGAACCGCCCATACCCGACCGATGCACACCCCTACTCATTAATTGACTATTTTGTATTGTTTTACATATCCTTTCCAAGTTGAGCATGAAATGTATTTCAGACTGTCTGTCTTTAGCAGTAGATAGGAAAAAGAATAGCTAGAGTGACAGATATGGCTGTTAGCGAGTTTGTTCACACAACCACGACACACAAAATATCGGAGGTTTCTATCTCCACATTTCATCTAACTCAGCTGCAATGGCACCATAGCCAGATAGATGCTAATGGTATTATGCATTGCATACCTAATTACATAAAAAACATGCGGATTAGTATCAAAATGTACATCATAACATAATTAATATGCTGTTTATGCCTGATGTTTTTTGCTTGTGATTCATAGGTACAAGCAAGCAGCATTCTGTTATGATGAGCTAATCTTGTCTCATCCAGTTCCCCTTTATCACTTAGCCTATGCCTATGTAACATGCATGTAAGTGACTTGTTCGCAAGTTTTATGTTTTTACTGCAGATATAAAAAATTATTAGTTGATATTCATAAAAAATAGGTACACGCAAGTGGAACTCCCTTTGTGACCAATAGCTATTCTAATGATAAATTCCATAATAACTATTATATTTATTAGCTAATCAAAATCTAAGTAGAGTAGTAGTAGTCAATGTTGTAATTGGAGAAGTTGCTGATCAAATTAAACAAGAAAAGAAATATATGTGTTTGGAATGTTTGCTAATAATTCTCTTTTAATCTTTTATACAGAGTCCAGATGGTTGCACAGTGGCTTTTGCAGCAGGAGATAATACACTCAGATTTTGGAATGTTTTTGGAACCCCCAAAGTAGCAAAGCAGGCTCCAAAGTCAATTCCTGAGCCATTTGCTCACATCAACCGAATTCGCTGAACATTATAACAGTGTGCCTGGTGGTAGAATCAGATATAGATGATGATGTGGCTTTACAGTCTCTGGAATAAGTCTGCTTTTTCACTTTTTCTATTCACAAGTTTTTTCAATTTCAGACGAAATTGTGCATGTATATCGGAATCTATAAAGAGAGGATCTGCCATTTTAATATTTCATTTTTTCAAAAAACAAACAATTTCTCTTCTATTTCCTGGCAGATTAAAAAGATTCAAAATTTGATAAATCCTTTTCTGAAATGTACAATTTGTTGTCAAAAGTGAATGTGAATCTTCTTTGTTAGATATGATTAAAAAAATATGTCTGCCTATTGTTTTTAAAAGAACTGAACACTAAAAAAGTTTTCGTATCTAAAACTGTGAGTGATGTTTTAATTTGCAAACTGACTTGCCCCCAAAATTAATAGACTAGTTTCATAATAACTATTACAATGGAGAATTTTAAAAAAAGACACTAGTTCCATAATATCTATTACAATGGGTAATTCTAAAAAAGAAAAGACAATGCTTGATTTGGGACCAAACATTAACATGGTGTCATACTCTGTCTATTTGCAGTTGGGTCTGGATAAATTGAAGCTTACTACAATGTCTCTACAACTTGCAGTTGGGTCTGGATAAATTGAAGCATACTACAATGTCTCTACAACTTGCTGATTGCGAAGATGTTCTGGTCCAAGTTCATAAACCCTTAAACCCCAAAACCCTAGCTAAACCCTACACCCTAAATCTAAATGCAAAACCCTAAATTCTAAAATCCTAAAACACTTACCTGAAACCTTAATCCCAAAACCCTAAACCCTAAAACCATAAGCCCTAAAATCTTAAACCCTAAACCCTAAGGGGGTGTTTGGCAAACGGCTGATAGCTTATTATAGTTGATAGCTGGTTGGTTTAGCTAGTAGTTGATGGCTGATTGCGTTAACTGGTTTGACCAGCTGGTTATAAAAAACTGTTTGGTAAATTAGCTGTTTATTAGTAGCTGATTGAATGTAAAATGACATTTAACGGTATTATTATTATTATTATTATAAAATAACAAACACACCACCCATTTAAAAGTAAATCTCATTGATTTTAAAGGATAAAATAGTCAATATACCCATTGTTTCCAACCAGCTAATACAAAAAGCTACATTCATTAGCTTTTCAATTTTCAGCTTATTGACCCAATAAGCCAAGGCCTATAAGCCATTTACCAAACACTTCAAAATAGCTTATTGATTGGTCAAAAAGCTAAACTTGGTCAAATAAGCTAAAATTTGGCTTATTAGCCAATAACCAAACACCCTCTAAATCTTAACCTCTTAACCTCTACCCTAACCCTAAACCTTGCAACCCTCAAAACCCTAGAATCTTAAATCGTAAATGCTAAAATCCTAAATCAAGTTAGTGTTTTTCTTGATTTAGTCCTTGATTCTAATAGTCGAGGTCTCAATTTGTTAAAATCATCAAAGTGGAGAATCTAATCATGCACAAAAAGACGTTTAGAACTAAATTAAGAAAAATCACTACAAACAAAGAATAAATTGTGAATCCTAATACAAAAATAATCTTCAAATTATATACCTGTCAATGATACATTCTTTACATGCAGTATTAAAGGCACATCACATGATCACATTATACTTTAATCACAATCCCCCTTAGTGACAAAATCTAACCCTACATGAAACCCAAACTGTTAAGAACCTAAGCAAAAACTATATATGAGGCGCATAAAGATGGGAACTTTAAGGAAAAACCAAAAAATAATATATTTAAAAAAAAAACAATAAATTGGTCAGTACTAACAAGAAACCTTAAAGATCTTAAATGACTAAATTTTCAAGAAAAAAAATGAAAAACAATTTTCTTTTTTTTTTTTATGTTATGGAAAGAGTCTTTGATGTGTAAGTTGGAAATGTGGGGAGCAAATAGAAACAGAAAAGAGACAAGAATCTGGGTAAGAAATTCCATTGTTGTTGTGCTTCTCTCATTCCAATGGCGTTTTGCTAGTTTCATGCAACCTTAGCTTGCCTTAGACTTCTAAGCCAAGCAAACTTCATCTCTTTCACAAACTTTACTACAAACAACACACAAATCCAGTAAAAGCATTCACTGCTTGTCTGCTTATTAGCACAAAAACTTTAGCCAAGAATACAAGCAAAAGGCCTTCACAACAAAACCCAAACCGCAAATGAAAACAAACCCCAAACCTTGAACCCTTCAACGTCTTCTTGAGCTAGAAAAGACAAGCAAGCAAAAGAAAAAAGAAAAAGGAGAATTTTTACACTTTTTTTTAACTGCTCAACAGTCAACACCCAGGAGAGACCAATCAAAAGAAAAGAGAGTGTGGAAATTAATAAAATAAGAAGTGTTGGAGAACCGAATTTGATTACCTTTAATGTTAAAGTTAGCTTCGTGATAATTTTAGGGAATAAAAGCTAGGGAGGTCTTGGGTTGGAAATTAAGAACCCGGATCCCGATGAGCTTTCCGGTGGCAATGGAGTGGGGTAGGAGATGAAGGAGTACCGGGGATAAAGGAAAATAAGAGACTAGTTATTAAAACGACCCTTTTACCCCTTCACTTAACATGTATTTAATTTTTAGATAACGGAAGGACCTATGGTGGAACAATTTTAACAGTCAAGAATTTATTTCGTCCAAATTAAAAAACGAGGACCTAATTTGGAACTAAAATTTGAAAACTGAGTAAGTTCTTTGTAAGTATAAGACATTAATAATTTCGTGAGTTATTTGTGGACATCAAACATAAGAGCATGTGCTAAGGGCCTTGTAGTCTAGTGGGTTCGAGTCTCAGTGGAAGCGTTGCTGTCTCTTTGTGCGCTTCAGTATGTTAAAAATAAAAAAAAAACATAAGAGATTGATGCAACCAGATACCGCATCGAACCTAATCAGGAATTCCCCTTTTGGCGGCAATATAACTAACTCTTCTTCTTGTTCGTTACAACCTATCATGATTCATGAACTTTCCCGAAGATTCCAATGCCATTTATTTCCACATGGTTTACCAGCTCAGCATTTAGTTTCTGTTACAATTAATTAATCCATTTAACTCTTTTATAGAAACAAGTTTTCATTCAAAACTTATTACCATTTATTTGTATACTAAATTAAACAAAAATAAAAATAAAAATATCTGAGCTGTAAAATTCCCATTGCTTGCCCTCGTAAACATCTCAGTTGTCTCCCTTAGAAGCCACATCATATCCATGATCATTGATCCACCCTCCATTCTTCTATTTACTTGATCTTCTTTAATTTCTTGACTTCTTAGCAGAGATTTTTGTTCTTAGTCGATTGTTTCATCGTACTCAGAGGTTTCTGATTCCGAGGAGAATATGTCGGATCTCATGAATAATTCGGCGAAAGAGGCGGAGACTGTGCCGGCTCCGATACCGCCACCTCCCGGCGCCGGCGCCCGGGATGCCGAGAGCCAGACGGCGGCGGGGATGGGTACCGGAGTGGGGAATATCGTCCGGCGGTGGAGGAGAGAGGATTTGCTCAAGAAATCTTCTTTGGCCGCTCGCGCCGCCGCTCTGCTCTTCTCCTTGCTCGCCTTCATCATCATGGCTAGTAATAAGCATGGGGATTGGAAAGATTTCGACAGATACGAGGAATACAGGCATTCCCAGATCCTAATTTTACATAAATGCTTAGTCTTTCGTAGTACGGTCGTGGTTTTTTTTTTTTTTTGGTTTGCTTATGAATTACGAAAGTGAATTGTGGGATTTCGTGATGAATAGGTATGTGTTGGCAATATCAATTCTGTCTACGCTGTATTCTGGACTGCAGACTTTCCGGCAACTCCATGAACTTTCCACCGGAAGAATATACTCTTCCGGACGAAATTGGGCTATGATAGACTTTTTTGGTGATCAGGTTGGTTTTATTTTCAATTCATTTTCTCGTTCCATTGTTGAATGATGAGTTCTTGAATATTCATTTTGTTATGTGTGACTAGGAAACACATAACTACTACCCGAGTGTGTGTATTGGGTAATTCTAGTCGATCCTAACAGATAACGCTTGTCTATCACTGATTGGCTCAAATCAAGAAAGCTAATAGGATGCTCCCGGCAATGTTCAAACTCGGAACTTTGTGGTTACCAAGACACTTCGACCCAATCAACCCTAATTGTCTATAGCTTACCGGCTCAAACGAAGAAGGCTAGTAGGCTTTTTCCTGGTAGTGGTCGAACTTGGAACCTTGTGGTTACCAAAACAGCTTGACCCAGTTGACCCTAACAGACAATTACTTGTCCATAGTTAATCAGTTCAAACCAAAAAAACTAAAAGCTAATAGGCTGCTCCCAATAGGAGTCCAGCTTGGAACCTTATGGTTACTGGACATCTCGAGTAACTTGGCTGGGTTGTCCTATATTCATTTTGTTTTTGTTCAACAAATTGCAGGTGGCAGCATACTTGTTAATATCCTCAGCATCATCTGCAGTGCCAATGACAAATAGGATGAGAGAAAGCAATGACAACCTATTCACTGATTCCTCTGCATCAGCTATAAGTATGGAGTTCTTGGCATTCCTTGCTATGGCGATTTCGGCCGTTATTTCTGGATATAAACTTTCTCGCCAGTCCTACATTTGATTACACCATCATACCAGACACTTGTACGATGATTCTTTCTGTCATTAGTTTATTGTTTTCATTTGTAGATTATACACATAAACTTTGGCCATGTACATGTGTGCTGAATCTTGGTGTAAAAAGTACAGTTAATAGAGTTTCATTTATCCTCTCCAAAACTCAGTTTGATTTCTCCTATGAAATGGTCCTTTTTTGGTGATTTTAACAGGTCAATAGGCATCAAGATCAGAAAGTGTTGAAAATTGCAGTTTAATTAATTAGTAAATGAATTGAACAACTGTGTTTACATGTATGCATCTTAGCGATACATTGAACAAATGAAAAAAATACACTACCTTATTTTGATTCCTAAGATCTGACAACCATAAACCTATGAATTCTTAAACTACTGTCTGACATGATAAATCAGCAAAAACTTTAGAGATGAACCTATATGGCTATATACTAGTATTGCTCCCAGAAACTTCTGCAGGTTTGTTCCTGTCCTGGGAAATCTCAGTTTAGGAAAGTGCTGAAGAAGTCATCTTTAGGTTCGTCTTTTCCAGTGGGCATGTAGGATCCCGTTGAGTTCCCTAAGCTCGAGTACCCTAAATTCCCTGCAGGTCTCTGCAACATCTGCAAGGTTATTGGCTGTTGGCTCTGTGTGGTCTGTGGCCTCGGGTTAAAAATGGCGTTCTGGTAGTTCAACGAGTGGTTGGGCATCGTTGAAGGCCTCAGCGCAACTGGTGCTGCACTGCTGACCATGTTACCGGCAGGCTGAGGTTGCTGAGGTTTATTGAGGGAATAGCCCCCACTACCGCGTGCTGCAGGAACATCATGGTTGTGTTTTCCCTCGTATGTTGTGATCACTGCCCGAAGATCGTGGGAGGCTCGCTCCACGTGCTTTCTCACGGGGCAACCCAGAAACGTGCATTTGTAGTAGCTCCTGCAGAGAATTGTAAGATGAATATCAGGACTGAAGTTCCATGACAGTTTTAAGGATGTAAATAATGTGACACAAATTCCTGTAACAGTTTGGATATATCATATATGGGAATCCTTACCTAGGATTTGGGTTTCCTTTGACAACTTTCTGTCCATATTTTCTCCATCTATAACCATCATCAAGAATATCAATGTCACTTGTTGTCTGAACCACAATTCTTGGTTCTCTCACTGTTCTGCTTGCAGATGATATCGCCTCATTTTCATTGTCGCCCTTCCTGCAAAAACCCAACCATAAATATCATTAGTACTAATCAACTATAAGTCTATAACCATACAAAATTCCACATTCTATGCCCTTAAAAGTTAAAACTCACCATCTCTTAGCTTCAGGCTCGTTTTCATCGTCATCTCTGGATGGAGAGCCCTGCTCGAGATCCTCATCGCCAAAGGAAGCCGAGGAATTCTCAGGGGTGATAAAGCTGTCGCGCTGAGTGCTTCCAAGCATCATATTTGATTGGTTCGCGACATCAATGTTAAAGCTTTCGGGGTTGATCTGGACTGACTGGGAAGACGAGGATGATCTTCGGGTGGACTGAGGCTTGGGGTGATTGTGGTTGCCTTTGTAGACAATCTCAGTGATGTGTCCATCCAGGTTTCTCTCAACCTTCTTCTTTGTAGGGCAGTTTGGGAATGTGCATTTGTAGTAACTCCTCGGGTTTTCGCTCCCTTTCACCTGCTTCTGTCCATACTTTCTCCAGTTGTACCCGTCTTCGGCCTTCTGGGCTCTTGCATACTGAGATGGCTGGCTGTAATGCACCATTGCAGGCTGCTGCATCGCAGGGTTTTCATGGGAGAAGCTATGGGTTTGAGGCAATTCTGGTTTTACATCAGTCTTCATTGTGGAGAAATCTGCAGATCCCATGTTTGGTTGTTGTTGCTGCCTTGACATTTGTTCTTCCTGCTTAAACAAGGCAAAACACTCATTTAATGATGTTTCCTCCACATCAATTATTTAGGGAGAAAGAAATGAGTTCATAATACCATGAACTATACTAATTAATCAGTTAGATTCAACGCTTTAGTGTGGTCCAACCCCGACCTTAAATTTCTTGTTTTACTTTTGTACAAAGCCAACTATGTCTATATGCTTATTTTTCTTCAAACTTTGTCAAGGTTTTTGTTAACATCCATACATCTAATACTACCTAACAAACAGTTTGGACAACCCAGTCAAGTTGGTCAGCCTATTTCCAGCTAAAACAGCCTATTGGCCTTATTGATTTAAGCCGATCAGTCATGAATAACCTAGCCAGTCTAGCCAAATTTACCTCTTATTATTAGGGCGACAAGGCGGGGTTTAAAAACGGATAGTGACGATAGGTTTTATCTAGTAACTCAAAAATTAAAAATCTCTCTCAGGTACGTTTAACTTCTACCGAAAATTACCTACTCATACACAGAAATCTATGTATGTATGTGTGTATATATGCATGTGTTTATGTATGTATGGAAGTTATAACACAATTAATGGGAGTGACTATGCAAAACTATGGAAATGAAACATATATATTTACCATTGAATTTCTTCCAAGAGAAGATTGGAACATGGATGAAGAGGAGGCAGCCCTACTTTGGAAGGAGAAATCATTGCTCTTCCTTTCTTCTTCCTTAGGGTTATTATTTAATCCAGCAAATGCACCAGTGGTGGGAGATAACGGAAGAACCTGCGCACAAAACAACATTAGCATAACCTCAAACCCCTCGAAAACAAACCACAACCTAAACACCAAGAATAATGCTCCAAAAACCCATAAACAATTCAAAGTCAATGCAAGACGGCACAAAAAAAAAATAGTGGAAGAGCTTACATTTGAGGTGGAGAAGAAGACAGGAGAGTCCAACAGCACAGAAGGGCTCAAGGACGGAGGGATATTAAGAAAAGACGAAGGAGACACCGGAGACGGTGAAATGGGCAAAGTCGCCGGCGGGAAAGACTTGAACTTTGGGATTTCGTGGGTGTCTGAAATCCCCCAGTTAAAGGAGGAAGAAGAAGAACCCAAACCCTTTTCTGGGTTCTTGGATTCTTCGTTGTTGGAGAGAAGATCGGTGAAGGAGAAGGAGGAGAAAGAAGAGTATGAGTTGTGGTGATGGGAATTATCCACACAAGTGTTCAAACTTCCACCTGAAGAACTCATTTTTTTTTAGTTTGACTGGTTTTTGCTGCGTTGGATCGATCTCTCTCAGGTTTTTGCAGAGAAGATAAACGGAGAAAGATGAAATCTGGGTGGGAAAAAATGAAAGATTTTGTGAGGAAGAAGATGATGGAGGCTTAATATGTATGGTGGTGGATTGCTTGGTGAAAAGGTCATGGAGGCTTCTTCTAGGAAGCTTGATGGAGGTTTGACCGCGGAAAACACATATTTCTGTCTTTGCTCGAGTCAAAGCTTGTGGGTTTGACCGCCTCTCGGCGGCTGAATCAGACTGGAGGTGACACGATCCTCTGTGCGCCAGTACACCGCACGCTCCACGCTTCACATGTCATCATGCCACGTCATGCTCTTAATTTTTATTTTTTTTAAATCACAAGAGAAACCTACTAAATCCAAACAGATCAATTAATTTAAGTTACTCATAGACTCATAGTTATTCGATTCAAATCAATAAAATCAATATACTATTTTTAGAATCTTATGGTTATTAAGTTAACAATCTAATTAATTTACCTGAATATTCAAAAAAGATCATTTTTAATAAACAGTTTAAATTGATTCATAAAGTCGGACATGTTTTAATATATGGTATTCCTTTGTTTGTAAAAAAAAAAAAAAAAGTCGGACATGTGCCTCAACATCTCTCCGTATATTAAGCAGCACATGTGCATCGTAACATACGCTTATTCCAAAACTGTATTTTGATTCCCCTCTGTACACGACACGAAGACTTTTTAATTTTTTTTGTTGGAATTTTGCATTTTTGTAGGGTACTCCACAGTTATTGGTTTGGTTTAAACAACTAAATAATTTAATTGTAAAAAGTAATTAGTTGCTTTGTCTCAAAAAGAGAATCATGCTTAAGTTTCTGATAGCGTGGATGGCATGGGATTTATACACTACGAGGTATTATAATATAAAGATGAGAGATAATGAAATGAAATGAAGTAATAATATTATTGGTTTTAGTAAAGATGTCAATTACAATCTTAAATTACAAGTGAGCTCGAAAAACTCTGATTAGGTTGGAAAATATGTACTAGAGTTTCTAAATCATATCCATTTCAAGTTATTATTTGGCAGCGCACAGTATTTATATAGAGCACACTAATTGTTTATTTTTGGGTTTGCCCCCTCTTCTTTTATAAAAAAAGATCAGATTAGGGAACACACTATTGAAAATTTGCTAACAAGCTAGGCTAACGCGGTAGACAATCACGCGTGGCTTAGATTGGTTGTAACACGTGTTCAGTGCTGATGTGACTTTCAAGACAGTGACAGTTGATGTGATGCTTCTATGATCGAAAATCGACTCCGAAGGTGGGGAAGTCTTAAGAATTTGTTGGATCTAGGACATTGTACACTATATTTGTCGTATATCCCGTAAGTTTGATATGATTTGTAAGAACATAAACTATATAGTCAAAATTCTTAATCATAAGTTCAACCTTCACTAAAAACAACCTTAATAACGTTTATATGTTAATTTTTCTCTTGGAATACACATACAATATCACTCACTCTCTACTCCCTTCTTTTCAAATCTATCTTTTTACCTGACCTAAATTAAACATCACCACTAACATGAACATCAAAATCAAAATGAAAATCTAATTTCATCGATATGATCTAGAAAATTGAATCCAATGTCTAAATATCGCAATGATCAATAAAGTCAACACATTTCCATTATTGTGCATGTAGTCATTGCACGAGGAGTTACTTGTGTATGGAGATTACCAATTTGCCAAAGATTTTGCACTCTTTTCTATGGGTATTGGTTGAAGGCAGGTGGTCCAACAAGTCATCTTACTTAACTAACAATTTGATAATCCTTATTTATATTAATGCAATGATCTTGGAAGGTTCTCACTTTGTTAAATTAATCCAAAATATAATGGCAGAAATTGCTGCGAATGAAACCAACAAAAAAAAAAGTTGTGTTTTGAAGTTTATTATGCAAGTGGGAGCCATGTCCAATGAAATACTTAAGAGTAATCCTACTCAACTACTCAAGGTCCAGATAGTATTAATTAAATTCATTTATGCACGATAAGTTTTCTCCCTCTCTTTTATATTTTTTTATGTATGTAATATAGATCAGGATTTAAAATTTTTCTTTTTAAATCGATTAATTTTTAACTAGTTAATTTTGAAAAGAGTAATGTTAGATACCCTCCGTGAACCAAACGACTTATTATTTTTTCCTTCCCATGCATCATTGTAAATTTATGATGTGGCATTATCCAATTAGTAACTAACTTTTTTTAAAAAAAATAGTGACGGGGTCCATCTATTCATACTTTCATAGCATCCCGATAGAATTAAATAACCTAGGGGCTTGAATTAACTAAATCCAATTAATTAAAAGAACTATGATGACAAGGAAAATATGTAAAGACAAGATATTAGTCTCGGTCTCTCGGAGGACAATGTGCCCTGTATTAAGATGGTTTGTAAGGAGATTACAAGATGATGTGATAATAAGACAAAAGAATCTATTTAAACTAAATCTGATCTGTAACTGCTCCACACAAATTGGACGGACAGTTACGATTTGCTTTGACCAAGCATCGACTAGCCCGCTAGTATTTAGCCTTGAGGCCGAGAAGCGACCAAGGCCGAGCACTAAGGTCCGCCTTGAGGCTGGCTACGGGCCCACTAGCTAGCCTGGGGTGCCTAAGGTCGACCACTAATGTCGGCCTTGGGGTCTCAAGATCGGCTACGGAGCTGACCTTAGGCGCTCGAGGTTGACCATTGAGGTTGGCCCTAACCTTAGGCGCTCGAGGTCGACCATTGAGGTTGGCCTTAAGGCCTTGGGAGTTGGGGTCGACCACGGATGCCAACTGCTTTGGGGCCAGCCAAGGTGTTCAGCTTTTGGGCCTCAAGCAAGCTAAGGAGGTCGAGTTTGGAGCCTCAGGCCAGCTACAACTACGACGGAGGTCAACCTTGGGCCCTCGAGGCTGACTACGGAGGTCGATTTTAGGGCCTCGAGGTCGGCCACGGAGGCCAGTTTCGGGGCTTCTGGGTTGAGTGCCTGACTCTAGGCTTAGGTCGACTTAGCTCACTTCCTTAGGCTAGGTTGCTCCAGACCCAATTCTAATATATTCATTACACTCAATGAATAAACGTCACGTCATAATAAAAAATATTCGATAACAATTTCATGAAGGAAAAGAATCATTTTCCTTTTGAAAAACAAACCCTGTAATTAGTGTTAGATAGCATGCCAATATTGACAAATATCGATTATGACAGGCTAGGATATGGATGACAAGTACACATTTTTTCATAATTATATTATACTAAGATTTTGAAAAGATCCACAAATTTACATGATGTACTATGTTGGATGAGTAGGTGTTTAGTCCTTAATTTTGTATTTTTTAAAATTTATTTTTGACAAATAATCGCATTGATTTTCATATGCTTTTACTAAATTTAGTCATCCTTCTCGCCTCTCTATTGTTAGCTCAATGTCATATCTTGTATTTGATAAAAACGGATCGCCAATCTCATTCAACTGTAATGAGCAAGAGGCTAGAATTTAAATGTGACAATAATAACATGCGAAAGTTCTTGTAATTACAAACTTGATCAAAGAGCATATAATATTTTTTTTTTTTGAAAAGCATATAAAATAAAATTAATACTTAAGGTTGAAATGAGATTGATGAAAGTCTGTTTTGTCCAGTACTGAGATGATGGAAGTCTTTTGCTTGACGGCTTTGTGATGAGAATGCTAAATCTAATCTTCCATTTTTTTTAAGGTTATGACATTTGTGATCTGTGAAGGGGGCCCAATACTAGGTAGCACTGGACAATGAACATTATCATAATCTTCACGCCTACTAAGTTGATGCTTCTGTTTTTCCATTTTTGTAGATTTTCTTTGCCCTTTCTGTGTGTCTATCTATCTTGAGACTTTCTTTGTCTTCATCTTCTACTATTATGTATATACAATTAAATGTTTTTATCGTTTTCTGGTAAGTTTGTTTTTGCTATTTTAATAACACTGAAGATTAGGTTGAACTTTTTTCAACTAATCAAGATTATAAGATGGCCCGCTTTGTCTAATGACAGGTTATGGCAGGCTGGCGAACCCCACCAGCTTGTTTCGATGGCTTTATACAAAATTAATTTTAGGAAGAAAAGTTTAAAAATTCTTGAGTATCAATTTTGTATCTGAATCTCGTATGGTTGAAGATATTATTGGAGGGCAAAATTCTCCAGGCGAAAATAGTCAAACACATGCTGGTTTTGCACGCTAATATTTTTCTCAAGAATCTTATTATGGCCAGGCTCCAACAACTACTTTTCAAAACATGTTCCAACCAAAATCTTGACTTTGCCATTCTAGAAATTGATGCACAAGAGCCTTCCTTAATCACATTGATTAATACACAAATTTTCTCTACTGTCTTGTCTGCAAGAGATATGATCAGTAGAGTTGATAAATGTACCAATCCACAAAAAAAAAATCGATTAAAAAGCCGCAGTTTAATCATCATCAAAAGGCCCGTATATCTCATTCACATCCTAGAATATCCTAAGTTGTCCCGTGATTCAACATTCACACGAGTAAAATACGTGTTAGACTGTAAATGCTACGCCTCGCACCTTTGTTGCGCGTCTTTATTGTTATCATCTTGTGTTGGTTGCCGATGAGGACTAGTAAAAATGGTGGACCTTTAGTCTTTACTCCACGTCGTCCATTTGAAGCTTCCAACATTTCGGGTCTAATTCCGCCTGCTAGTCAAAGCAAGATAGATGAAAAGTCTAGTTAGCACACTTTAATGTTGTGCATATCATGTGGATTATTACCAAACTTTAAAATCCAACTTTCATGTGTTCTTTGGGTTTTGAGCATTATGATGTTGTATACACATGTTCTTTGATTATGTTTTGTTGAAAAAAATTGGACAAGGTTGAGATAGATAAAAGCATACCTGAAACACCTTGTCGCTCCACTGGAAAGCACAACCTCGTACTTGTAAATGTTCGATGAGAGGTTGCGGAAAAATAGATTTAAACGAAGATGGCAGTTTCACTTTTGTCAGTCCACCGCATGCCAGAAGGGCAGCAGCTAGTCCGCTAGGACTCAGCCCCTTCACGTGGAGTACTGTCATGCTCTGGAGACAGCCGATGCTAGCGAGGGACAAGAGCCCAACATCCGTGACCGAGGTGTACGACAAGTTTATCTATGGAATCGATGAATATGAAGCGTCAGTTAGAAGTTGGTGTTCGGGTTCAGCTTATTACACGCATGTGATGGGGAAGAAACAGCATACCTGTCTGAGATTTTGCAAGAATTGAGCGAGCGAAATCATTCCCGCGTCGTCGATATTGTAGCACCACTTAATGTCTAGCTTAGCGAGTAGCTTGCAACCGACAGCAACTGCAGCTAGTCCCGACGATGTGAGAAGAGGGCATCCTCTACTCTCGAGTGTGTTTAACTTTGAACACTTGGACAACGATACAAAGGAATGATCAGTTATACGATTGCAATAGGCTATATTAATCATCTCGAGGCTGAGGCAACCACGAGCAATCGCATAAATACCCGAATCAGTAACTCCAGCAGACCTGTTAGTTAACGGGAATAATAAGCTTCCGCAAGAATAACCTTTGCAAGAAAGTTTCCAATTCATTAAAAAAGGGAAAAGAAGCATGTTATGTTTTTTGTGAACGAGAAATGATAATTTTCGGTAATCAAGTGGTGGACTATAAAATGCAGACCTGTATAAATCGAGCTCCTTGAGATTTGGACAGCACATGCCAATGTGGATAAGCCCCTTGTCAGTTATGTTCAGGCAAATGCCCAATTTTAACGAGGACAGTCCCGAACACATTGAAATGGACTTTAGGCCTGCATGTACATATTGCAAACAACAATTATAATCAAATCCCGAGAGTTCAAACAAGAACAACTGTCACAGAATCAGGGAACAGCGGTGACCTTCGTTGTCAATTTCATTATCTGTAACGTCAAGCTCCTCGAGAAACCGGCAGCGCTGTCCAATCAAAACAAACGCTTCTCTCGGGACCAGAGTGCAAGACTCCATCCTGAGTGAAGTCAGGTAGGAGCACGAATTCGTTATGTTGGAAATCGACACGTGAGTTATCTTGCGGCAACAAGTGATGTCTAGCTTCTGTAACTCTCGGTGCTTTGTAACCACGGAGCAAAGCCCTTCATCTGTAACTCCCGGGCATTTACTTAAACTCAGCTCCTTTAGCGACACGCACCAGTTCCCGATCGCCTTGAGTCCAGAACACGTCACCTGGCAACCATCTAGTTTAATGGACTGCAACATAGAAAGGTTCTGCAAGCTCTCGCCCAGAGCAAGAGTGACCTGTTCACCAACAATAGTGAGTAACGGGCGAAAATGAAATTTGTGAGAAAGGGAGACTCGAAGTGTTACGGGGCTTACAGGAGAACCATACGACAAGGTAAGTTGTCGAAGACATCCAGCACTGCTCGTCAATGAAGATAAACCCACAGGACTAACGTTCTGGCAGCTTGACATATCAAGTGTCTGTCAAAGGAAACACGAAGTTTACAGTTAATATCTCGTGAACAAACAAAAATTTTGGGGTAAAGTAAGAACTGTCTTTTACTTTTTTGATAGTGGAGGATTGGGGAGGGGAAAGCGTTACTTCAGGGAACAGAGACATTACAAAAGTGACAAACTCGCTAAATCCTTACTTTAAGTTAAACCAGATAAATGATCTAAAAAAACGTATCGATGTTGTCTAGAATTCATGCATCTGCCACCTATTTTGTCAGGGAAATACAGAAGCTGGATGTTGAAACATTCCATCAAACGGAAATACCTCTAGCGATTTGCATCCTTGTTTGAGAGCTATAAGGCTGTCATCATCAATACCATAGCATCCTTCTAGCACCAAATCTTCAAGATTTTGCAACTTCGAGATTGATGATAAACATTTATTAGAGATCTGCAGACCAAGAAAGACAAGAAAATCAACAAATCACATAAACTGTACCGTAAGAAACAAAAGAAGATTGCAGCTTACAATGGATCGAATACGGCTACCAACAAAGTTTAATTAGTTTCAAAGCAAGTTTGTATTGCAGAATGTTATCAATCACCTCAATGGCTCAATAGAGAGCCTATAGATTCAAGAAACACATATTACCAACAAAGAATTGCATATAATGATGATTATGAAATCACTGCACATTTTCCTGCACATAAAAAACGTAACAGCATTGAATTTGAAACTTTGATCCAACATCACCCCTTCTTGGCCAACAAAAACTCATTACACCATTTTTTCCCCTAAAAAACGTAAAATACATAAAAACCTAGAACCCCCATTTCTCCCTTCAAGCCTCTATAACCTAAATCAGCCATAACTCATTGCATTGGCTAAGTTAATTGCTAAAATGATCTGGTCTTACATTTGCAGACATCTACCTTAGCATTCTCCTCTCTACTTAAATCTATGTTATGTCCATTTCCCTTTTCATTTCCTTGCAGCCCAAAGTCAGTAACATGAACTACACATAACCATGAAACAAATAACTCGAAAAAGACAACATTTTTAAGCAATGAAGCATCAAGCTAAGGGGTAAAAGAAAAAGGGGATCATTACCGGCAAATATGAGAGATCCAAACTACGAATCTCCTTACACTTGACAGCAATCAGACCAACTCCGAGGTCTCCAACACCCAAACACCATCTCAAGTTAAGAAGTCTCAACTTCTTACACCCAACAGCAATACACCCAATTCCAATATCAGTAACCCCCCGACATCTCACCAACCAAAGCCTCTCCAGATTCTTAGCTTCCGCTATGACGGCCGCCGCCATATCCTTCAATTCTGTAGCGTTTGACAGATCAATTTCCACCAAATTCCCGCAATTTATCACCAAATTCGACAGCCCCGCGTGGGTAAAGAACCTAGACCTAGACAGATTGATTGACCTCAGCATTTCCCTGCACAAACCCGCAATCGCCGCGAGGGAATCGTCTGAAACCCTGGGGCACAGAGAGAGATCCAGATCAGAAACGTGAGGGTATCTTTTCAGAATCTTTGTCAGCTGCTCCGACCGCATGGGCTTCAGCGCTTTCCTGTGAGAAGACTCGGCGTCGTAGAATGCCTTGCAGACAAGAGAGAAGGATTTTCTGTCGGCCGGGTTCTCATTCAGGGAATCAAGAACCGTGAACAAAATCTCCTCGGAGAGACGATCAAAGTGGTTGAAACTGGACTCCATGCTGGATTTCTGCTTCTTCATTGCTGCAAAGATTGAAGCTTTTCGGAACCCAACAGCTAAAAAAGTCAACTTTTGGGCTTCTCTACATCTAAAACCTAAGATTTTGCTGCTTCGGCCTTGATTTTCCGAGAACAGTTGTGAAGAAAAACCGAGAAGACTAGATGGTTCTGACGAAGAATTTATAGGTCTTCTCGGGGGATATATGAAGTTTGAAGGCCCAGGCGATGAAGATACAGATTTCTTTTAATGAATACAAAGCACCGATATCACCAAAAATGTCTGGTAGATTAAGAAACAACCGTTAACAGAAAAGCACTCAGGCCTTGTCTAGATATGTTGATAATCCAGCGAAGAAGAAGAACATGCAATTTACTATACTGCCCTCCCACACATATTGGAAAAAGACGTAAACACCCTCGCTATGCTATCTCAGCCAGTCAGCCGATTGATTAGAAGGGCATTGTGGGAATTGGAGGAGTGAAACGTAAGTGCCGTACGGTAAAGGACAGAAAAGGATGGGAAAATGAGGAGGGCAGTTTGGGAAGAGGGAAAAAAAAAGTGGAATTGATTTTCAATGTGGACCATTTCACTCGGTGGAGAAAGTATGTGAGGAAGGACATATTCAGGTCCGGTCCGGACGAAACGTACGTACTCACTCACATTTTGTACTGAACCGCAATTTTTTCTACCGAATCTTTTTTTTTTTTTAATTTATTTTCGGGGTTAGTGGAAGACCGGAGGCCGGTGCTCTAAGGTCTCAATCAACGTCGAGACTCGAGAACACTGTAGTTTTTAATAATCAACATTTATATCCTCTTTATAATTTTAATATTCTTTTTTAGTTTTTTGAAAATAGAAAACTTTAGTTCATTAATTATATCATACTATGACTCTGTTTTGCAGAGCTTATTTAGGAGCTTATAGCTTATTTTAAGCTACTAATAAGCTATAAGTTCTGTTTGGTAATGTTCCTAAAATAAGTTAGTAGCTTAAAATAAGAGCTTATTTTTGAACGCTATCTAAGGTAGCGTTTCAAAATAAGCTAGTAGCTTCCTAACTTTTTTTCCATCTTTAACATTATTATTTTAAAGAAATGTCATAATTTACCCTTCCCAATTAAAATCTTTTTGACTAAACCTTTTTAACTTTTTCTCTTCAATATGTTTGGTTGTAATTTAAATTTGACATTTGTGTTTGAACATTGATTTTTTGTATGAACTAATCTTATGAATTATAAACATTTTGTTTTACTTTATATGTTTTCAATATATATGTTCTTACTTTATATTTTATTAAAATATATTAATTTCACTATTTTATATTTTAATATATAAATAAAAATATTTAAATTTAAAACTATTTAAATTGTATGAAGATGTCCTTTTTAGTCTTTTTACATTTATCAACTTATCAAAAAACTAATTTTACCAAACACTTTTAAGCATAGCAGCTAGCTTAACAGCTCTTCAGATTTCAGCTTCGAACTTATAGCTTTTCAGTTTTCAGCTACTTTTCAGCTTTCAGCTACCTTTTCAGCTAGGTTTGTCAAACATAGCCTATAAGTATAATTCAAGATAACAAGTAAAGCAAGTAAATTGTATATATTGTTGAGCTCGATCAATGGTGATTAATCACTTTACACACCCGTGGTAACACTTTACTAATATGAACGGAAATGGAAAAGGAAATAGATAATTAGGATGTTTAAACTACTCCTATTGAAATATTTGCATAATATTTGTTCTCTTTGTACAATATCACTTAAGTTGCCAATCTTCAATAAATCTACGACAATCACTAGTTTGAACACTAAATTATGTCGCAAATGTAAAGTAAAAGAAAAAAAAATTGCTTTAGTTATTAAAAGTTGATGGTCAATTTTATTATTTTGAAATAGTGAAATGACTATTATGATATTTGATCGAATAAAAATTTAGATTTTTACTATGATTCTTATTGGTATAAGGTATTAGGTGCGAAATTGATAATGGATGTTGATATTAATATTATTTTTATATAGTAATATATTAAGTAATATAATATAATGTTGAGAGTAGGGTCAGGCCGTACTTATTAAGGGTGGAAATGCGGAATATATCATATGGATACGTACTTGATAAGAACGGCTTTGCTTTGAGAAAAAAGAAAAGAAACATTTGAAATTCGGTGTAATAATAAGTGATAGAGAGAGAAAATGTGGAAGGTAGGGTCCACAAAATGGAGGGAGGCAACTTCGCCTTTCATTTTGGTAGTAAGGCCAAAGGGACTGAGGGAGGTTCCGACTCGTACAGCTTCTTTCTATTCTACCCCAGTATCACCTTTCTACTCTTCCCATTCTGCCTCTTTACCCCCCAAAACCCATTGTTCTTTACCCAAAAAAATAATTAAAAAATAAAAAATCTTCATTTACTAAAAATGTTTTGATAGGTATAGTAGAGGTCTAGTATTCCACCTCAACTTAGACCATGCCCCTAGAGTTACTATAGATGCAAATCGCGAGTTGAAACATTTCAACATTCTTGAACCTTTTTTCCATACATGCTTTCAATGGGATTCGAAACCCACACTGCCGCATCTCGTCGTGACTTTTAAGTCAGGCGACGAATCAACCTTACACTAAGTCCCGGGGTGGATTTACTTTTTAATTTCGTCCAAGTACTATAATTAAGTTGAGGTGTATAAATACCCTAAAATTGAGATTGTAAAGGGTTTGCAAATCTTTTGACAAAGTAATAAAACACTTTCTCTTAGTTATTTTATTCTTCCTTAGCAATTTTCTTGTTTTCCAAACCATATATTATGTTGGCTAATCGTCAATTGTACAAGTCTTAAAATCAACATGTATAATACATCCCATTACCCATAGGGGCGTAAATACGAGATGTGATTCTTTTCCAAGTTAACTAGCTTGAAAATTAATGTTCTAGCCCGAAAAATGCAATTAAATACATTAAAACTCTTAAGGGAATACTAATTTTGAGTCATGGCTAGCTTTGCATGTTTTAATGATCTTATATTTTATAGTCGTAATTTTAAAGTTTTGATAAACAATGATTTTTTCAGTGTGAATGAATGTTTGGAGGAATCTAGACTGATGATGTTTAATAGACATCCACGTAATGATGTGCCACAATTTTATTACTTATAAAATTCGAGCATGCTTGAGTGTTTTCTTTCTCTTAAAGTATAAAATATTTTTGTACATAAATTTTAGACAGACGATGAATGATGTGTAATTCTTTTTAATTATATAATTTACACATATTCAAATGTTATATTCTTGTCTTAAAATATAAAACATCTCCGTACAGATGTTTGAAATTCATATAAGTATTATAATAGTGCAAATATTAATGAACGTATTAAGTATGGAGTTAAAGACTGCACTAGTAGTCATCTTGATGTGTATACAATTCAAACATGTGTCTTAAGGCGGTCATACCTGGTGGCGCATATAAAGTCCAAGTGGTGAAGGTTTCTACTTTATTGTAAATTTAGTAGATTATGAAATCTTGGTGCAAATTACGCCATCCGATCCACAACGATAAAACACGTGGCGGTATCAGATGCCTATTCCGTGACGATTATCTCACGTATATAGAGAATTAAAAATTAATAGAGTTATTTATTCATATTAAAAGAAAATAAAAAATGACATTTTTATCCATAAATTATAATAATGTAACCGTTTTCTCTCTCAATTATTAGTGTAATAACTTTTTTTATCATAGTTATTTTCTAAGTGATTAATTTTATTTTTTTTTTTGTCATTATTTAACAACTATGTTTGCAATAGCTATGTAAAATTAACCACTATGAGGATAATTAAGTGGGAAAATATGGTGCGCTTATAATTGAAGGGGAAAAAACTATATCATTATAATTCAAGTGTTAAAAGTCACATACTCTAGTCCAGTTGGTCACATAATTAACTTAAAAATTTCAAGGTTTCAAGTTTGACTTCCTAAGAGAGCTACTCCGTATAAGCTATTGGCATTCTCAGTTTATATTGGTCAGCTATGAGCAATTTAGACTAGTTTAAATTATTATTTTTTCGTGTCATCACAAGGCATGCTTACCTAAAGGCAAAAGCTCATTTTCGAGTTGGCTGTGGTTGCGGACGTTCACATAAATTAAAGTGTTAAATGCAATTTTAAAAAAAAACAAAAAAAAAAAAAAAACAAGATAAAGTATGTACAAATAATATTGAATTGAAGGTTGATTCCTTATCCCTTCCTTAGATAAAACCCTAAATCCTATCTTTTCCCTTAGTTAAACCTGTGAACCCTATATTCGTGCTACTTAATTATAGTAAACCTGTCAATTGATCCTAGATTAGAGCAAACCACCATTTATAATTTAAAGTGACATTTTCGTTAGGTAGTGAATCATCATGTCAAATTTTGGTGATTTGTTAACCATGAATTATTCATCTTCCATTTGCATTAATTTACATAAGCTAATCATTGTTTACTAAAGTGATAGTTGAAACTTGAAAGTAAATGTTTTGTGAGTCTTCAAGTTAAATAACGTTAAATTTTAAGAATTACTTCAATATGAATATCTAGACTGATAAAATTTGGTAGATCAAGCCCAGCATTTAACGGACCTTCTAACTTTTAGAGGTCGATGATGATGAATAGCAAAAGAATTTTGTAAACAAATTGTTATAAAAACAATGATTTTTTTAATGCATGTATGAATGTTTAGGAATCTAGACCGATGTTTTAAAGCAGTAATGAACTATACTTTTGTATATATAAAATTTGAGAATATATGCATGCTTGAATGTTCTTTAATATTTTAAACTATAAAATATTTCTACATGCATATTTTAAATATTTACATAGTTTCTACGTGAATATTCAATCATCTAGACTGATGTAATGGCGTACGATTCTTATTAATTATAAAATTTGAACACTTTTTAATATTTTCTTCTCTTAAAAGTATAAAATATTTTCGTACACAGACTTTAATGTGACGTAACAATGTGTGATTTTTTTTAGTTATAAAATTCACGCGTTTTTTAATGTTATTATTGTCTTAAAGTATAAAACATATCCGTACGCATGCATGTTTGGAATTCATTAATATTCTATTCATTATTATAATAGTGGTTGCATTAATGAAGGTATTAGACTATTAGGTATATTTAGGTATGGTTTTAAAGACTACACTAGTAGTCATCTTGTCTTAAGGTCATACCTGGTGGCGCATAATTCTTGTTGCGAAGGTTTCTACTTTAATTTATTTTAATTTAGATTAGATTATGAAATCTTGGTCCAAATTACTCTATCAGATCCACTACTATTAGACGTGGCATCAGATGCCAATTCCGTGAGTATTATCTCACCTATAAAGAGAATTAAAAAAAGAAAAAGAAAAAGAAGAAGTTATTATTCCAAGTAAAAGAAAATAGAAAAAAATGGACCTTTTGACTTATAAATTATAGTAATATAATTTTTTTTCCTTGACAATTGTAACCACATCACATTTTCCCAATAGTTATTCTCAAAGTGATTATTGATTAATTGTACTCAATCTTTAACAGGGTTGTTAATTCTCCTCATAAGCTTGGGTAGGTTCATGAAATCAATAATATAATCCAACTAATTCAGGAAATAAGGAAATCAGAGTTTTTTTTTTTTTTTTTTTTTTTAAATAGCATTGATGAAGGCATGAATTGAAGCAGTTTAAAAACTTAGTTAAATTTTGAAATTGTGTAATTTAAACTTATAATTAAAGGGGGAGGGCAACCTATTTTATTATTGGAAAGATAAATTTAATGTGAGTAATTTTAAATTACATAAAAATTCTTTCAATTATATATATAGGGGCATGATCAAATGAATATCATTGATCTCGTGAAAATGTGCGAATCGCACAAGCAGGTATCCGCAATTGCACAATTAGACATTACAAGATAAACAATAGATAATTTGCGGTTCCTAATTCTCATTGTGCTGCTTTGTCAATATTTAATAGCTATGTTAATAAAGGTTATTTAAAATTAGTCACTTTTGGGATATTTGAAGGGGGAAATATATTATGCTTAAAATTGAGTATGAAAAAATTATATCACTATGACTCATGTATGTGGAAGGGAGTGGGTTCGAGCCTCAGTGGAGGCGACTCTTTGTGCTTCAATAGGTTGAGAAAGTAGTTACAAACAGATATTAATGTAATAGAGTTAGTAGAACTAAAAAAAAAAGTGTTATTTTCTCAAAAATAATATTATTTTGTATATATAAAATGATTAATCAAACTTGACTCAAGTAATTTATAATAATTTTTAGTGTTTAATTTAATATTTATAATTAAAATTATATTTTTAGAAAATACATTTAAAGTTTTTTTTTTTAAAAAAAAGAAAAAATTATAAACAAATACTAAATAAAATAAATAAAAACGAAGTAGGGAAGGCCAGCATTTAATCAATAACATCGATTCTTTGTTTTCCCTACCTCTTTAAAATCTATTGGGTCATTTCAATATAAAAGTGTCATTATTTGATTAATAAATAATAAATTTTGACATTAAAATAAAATATAATTAAGTATATACAAATTAATAGTATTATTTTAAATAACCTTTGTGGAAAATAAATACTCATTATATCCAATGAAGACTGAATTTTATATCTCTTCCTTAGATAAAGTCCTAAGGGGAAACTTGGTTCACAAAATGTGCGATTGTCGGGGATGTGGACGTGGAAATGGATTCCCAACTCGTTTATTATGCTTTAATGTCTGAACCTTTTAATTCTACTTTCGGTCTTATTATTGGCGATGTAAAAGAAACTGCATCTCATATTCATGGTGTAGTTTTTAATTGTGTTAGGCGATCTGCGAATCGCGCTGCCCATGCTATTGCTCGGGAAGCCGTTTCTGAGTTAGGTTGCGGGGAGTGGTTGTACTCTCCTCCAGAGTTCATTGTTGACATTTTGAATTTCGATTTAATGAATTAAGGATTTACTCTAAAAAAAAAATACTTGTTTTTTATATAAAATTAATTTACAATTATATTAATAATTCACTTACTCTAGTATTATTTCACTATGGCATATCTTGACAAGCTTCTAAAAGAGAGGACGACTTATGGAGTACGCGAGTAGTCATTTTGATTTGGCGACAAATATCTGTGGCAAAAGGTCGTACTTGGCGCCGCATCACTGATAACTCTTCTGGTGAAGGTTTATCAGTCAACTTATTATGAAATCTTCCGGCGATTTACTTCATCGTATCCACGACGGTAAATACACGTGTCGAACGATTATTGCACGATGCCCATTCCGTATCAATTATTTTCTCCATTTTCTTTCTATACTTAACTTCAGGTGCGTTATTTCAATGTTAGCATGTTCATATTATATTATTATATTATATTATATGCCAAAGACTATCATGCACCACGGTGCACATAGCAATGTGCACCACGTACCAAAACGACGTCGTTTTGAGCATTGTAAATTAATCATTCGTTTTTTTGGAAATCACGTTTCCCGTTTCGCCCGGTGTCTGTATTTATGTTAATATTCTGTGTATTTCAGGCAATCATTCTGTGTATTCTAGGCAACCGTTCTGTGTATTCTAGGCAACCGTTATGTGTATTCATGTTAGTAACACATGTTGTGATGTGTTTGTGCATTCGAATGTTTAGGAGGATGAGTTCTGTGTTTGTGTCAATATTCTGTGTATTCATGTTATTAACACAGGTTGTGATGTGTTTGTGCATTCGAATGTTAGGAGGATGAGTTCTGTGTGTTTGTGCATTTGAATGTTAGGAGGATGAGTTCTGTGTATTTTGTGTCAATATTCTGTGTATTCTGGGCAAACATTCTGTGTATTATAGGCAAACGTTCTGTGTATTCTATATAATGATTATGTGTATTATAGATAATGAATTCTCTGAAGTCATTCACGTCAACTAACATCTGTGTATTTTGTGTCAATATTCTGTGTATTCTAGGCAAACATTCTGTGTATTCTAGGCAAACGTTCTGTGTATTATAGATAATGATTATGTGTATTATAGATAATGAATTCTCTGGAGTCATTCGCGTCCGCGTCCACTAACACCAAAACGACGTCGTTTTACGTACGTGGTGCACATTGCTTTGTGCACCGTGGTGCAGGGTATAATGATTGGCCAAAGACCTTGTGGTCTAGTGGTACTCAATGTCTGCTTAACACTCCCACATGGATGATAGAGTGGGTGCCTCAGTGGTTTCAGTAGGTTGAACAGATACTACATTGTAACAGAGTCACCTATAGTTAGGTAATCTCATTGCTGGATAGAGACAATTTAATATTTTCGCGCTATATTTTTATTTTTGCCAAGTTGATTAAAATACTAAAATAATTCAACTCTTTTAATTTCATTTTTGAAAAAATAACCAATTTAAACAAACCACTGTAGAAGTTTCAATAATTTTTAATGGCTCAACCAATTAAAAACTATAATGTTTTATATTTGTTAATTGTTTTAAATTGATTGATCTGATTATAATTAAATTAATCAAATAATTTTTTTTTAAAAAAAGGTATATAAGATTTGATATATGAAAATGGTATTATCTTTATTTAAAAAATGGATATATCTTTGGAAGATTTGATCCCTTCCCCAGATAAAACCTGAATCCTAACTTTTCTTTAGGTAAACATGTGAACCCATCCTTTTTCTATGTAAACCCTCAAATTATGCTATATTAGTGCCAATTTTCTGGGTAAAGTGACAGTTAATTTTTTCACAACGAACTTTAGGGGATACTCTTTCCCTTATTTTTCTTTTTTTCTTCTTTAATATTTTCTGGGTAAAGTGACAGTAGTAAAATCACGCACATTAAGCATAAAAATGGCGCACTTTAAGCGTAGAACTTATGCACCTTAAATTTATAATTGACGCACTTTACATGTTAAAATAACGCACCTTAAGTGTTAAAAGGACACACCTTAAGCTATGGAAAGACGCACCTAAAGGTTTAGAATGACGCACTTAAGTTTCAACAAAAAATGTACCTTAAGTTATCAACTAAATAAGTGACGCACTTTAAGCACAGAAACCACGGACCTTAAGAAGGTTCACGATCGATGCACCTTAAGTACAAAAACTACGCACCTTAAGTTTGACCAATACGAAAAATAACTAAATTGCCACCGCGTCTTTTTAATCCTTGTTAATCTTGGACGTTGATTTTAGCAAGATCAATGACTCTTATTTCACCGCATATTTCACCTGGGCACAACATCTGCCTTTGATCTCTTACACACACATATATAAGTACATGTTTAAGAATATAATCTAAATCTATGTTTTAGGGATGTAAATATGTAATAATGTTTTATAAAAATTAAGCATGCATCCATGTCCAAATGTTTTTTTTTTTATGGCAAGGGAAATCCTCAACCACTATCTGATTCTTGTGATCCTGGGAAAAACATATAAGTTTGTATAGTAGTTACCAATTCAACATCATAATCAACTTAACTGAGATTTAATATTTTAAACTATAATAATATTTCCATATGTATATTCTAAATCTTTCAATATTTTCTTTTATTTCACTAGCTAGTGCAAACAAAAATCAGTGTCTATAAGGTCATACATGGCGCCGCATAAGTTCTTATGGTGAAGGTTTATCGTGAAATCTTGGACCATGCATGCATTTACACCATATAGGATCATCGTGGCTTACAATGGCGGCATCACATGGCAGATGCTGATTCCGTATGGAAAACTCCCCGTCACTTAATTACTTCAACCAATTTAAATTAAAATTAATAGATTGTTTCACTACCAAGACCTTGTGATCTAGTGATACTGGAATTGCACTACCATATGGAAGGAGTGGATAATGGATTCAAGCCTTAATGGAGGCCATATTGACTCTTTGTACTTCAGTAAATTGAAAGTAGTTATGAACAGATACTGCATTGCATAATCGTAATGTTGCTGAGACTACTGCAACCAACTACGAATCTGTGATACTACTAAACGGCTAACCACCTTATCGCTTCCAACCACCACATTCTTGACAACTCCTTCACAACTATCAAACAAAGACAAACACCAAACAACAAAAAACATGTGTATAATATGATTCTTCTAATTCTTTACAAGTTTCATTCTTACCAACATTCTTTCAGTCGAGTTCATAACACATGATTTTTGGAATGTAATTTACCTCTCATATGCAATTTACGAACTATTTCACAAGAGGGATGAACCGGATAATTAGTATGACAACGTAGCTAAGGTAGGTATGTGTTTTGAATGATGGGTTGGAATGTCGTTGGATGGTAAATATAACATATCTAACTCATATCCAATCCATTCATATATTTATTCTGTACGATATTTAATTTGTATTTTATATCAAATCTTATTATAATTAAATAGATGTACTTTCAAAAATAAAATCATTTTAAAAAAATTTCAATATTTTGTCACACATTTTTTTTACTGAAAAAAAAATACATAAAACGTTATAAGACCGCACTAATACAATCAACTATTAAGAATAGATAGATCCCACCAAGGGGATGGAAATCAAGAAATACAAAACATTACTGCTAACAATAAAAAAGAAAAACAAATATCTAATTTACTCTATTTGAATAATAGAAATGCCTACCAATAATAGGCAATTTCTCAAAATGGAAGAGGTGCTTCCTCACACGATAGATGTGTATACTGTACAAAATGGCCGCCAGTGTCACCAGCACAAAGGACAACAATATCAACTCCCAAAAATCCTAAAACCAAATGCACCAACAACTTTGTTCAAAAAAAAAAAAAAAATGCACCAACAACAAACCAAGTAAGCGAGACACCGAAATATTTTCATATTTAGAAGGTAGACGAAGGTTACCTGGGGATCTGATATGACAATGCCCATGAGATAAGTCATCAGATCAAATATAGATTGCAGCGAGTTCTGAACCCCTCCTACCACACAACGATCGTTCTCGGGAACATGGTCCTATTCGGAAAGGACAACAATGGTAACTAGTATGCAATGTTAACAACTATGTTAGACTCAACATTGTGCTTATTACCTGCATTTGCTGAATGACTGATAAGTCGAACATCCATAGCCCCAGGCGCGATGCAGCTACGCCCGCCATAAGCATATACGCTGATACGAGCTTATCGTGCATCCATATGGACGCTACGCATACCAGGAGGCAGCTCCACTGTGGAGAAAATTAAAAAAACCGATACAAATTAAAGTCAAGAAAATCGTTGTTTCTGTCACACGCCATGGTTTCGTGATGCCTCAGAAGTTTAGTACTAGTACCTGAGACCAGATTGACCATAGCCCTGTTCGAAGGGTTGAAATTTGGGATTGCAACACGGGGTACAGAAACGTAGCAGCGATTCCTATTGCTGCGCTTATCCCCCGGGCAATGCCAATGATATATGCAGGTATGCCTTCCCATTCAAGCGTAGCAGTCATTAAAGTTCCAAAGCTGCAATCGAGGGTCGAAAAGTTAACTAACCACAGCATCTTCTTGCATAAATTCGATAGACAGTGGTAAAATACTAAAATTACCTGAGGATTGTGAAATAGAGCAGCGCAAGAGCTAATCCCGGGATAACTAAATCTTGCTGCAAGTACACTTTCCAAGCACTGATATAAGGAATTCTTGACAAATGATTGCTTATTTTTACCCACCAGCTGCTGTTAGATGTCTCTGCAGATGCATTCCTACCTAAATTAACCGAGCTTTCCTGATCATGATGAACCGAGGGGCGTTCTTCTGTGTTGTTTGGCAAGGATCTTAAGACCCTTCTTTCACTGCTTTCTCTTAAAGCCGGAATCCCAAAGAACACCGATGTTAGAAGCCAGTATTCTAAGCAAACCGATACGATATTCCACAGGGCTAGAGCCATAGCAGATGCAGTTAGCGAGATAAAACTTATGATGAACCCCGAAACGACAGGGGCAAATAACTTGCAGACCAAATCGATTCGCCTTATTATCGAATTCATGTTTGTCAGCAGTGCAGGAGGATGGCCTTCTGATATCACCACTACCCTGCAAACAAATCAATTTTCTCATCTTTCGCACTGTAAAACTCTGCCTCGATGTAATTCGACACAACTAAGACTCGTTTCCAAAGAATAATTCAAAAATTAGAGCAACAGACTAATCAGGAAAAGGACTACATTATTAGATAGACTTAAGACGGTTCACCATTCTCTTTCGATCAATATGGTTCCTGCCAGAGTGGAAAGCATTGCAACAGCTCCAGAGACATTGATCAGTATTATGAGTAACATGAATGCCGAGAAGTTGATTGACATCAAATCCTCCCAAACCAGAAGCGCAACCACTGCACCCCCGGCAATGATAAACGAGAGATTTTGACTTAACAACCATAGCTTGAGAACCTGCGAGTACGAAATCAGACTATGTATGGGGAACAAACTAAACCGCGAATTCATGACAGACAATTACCACGAATGAAACTAGGAGAGATCGAATGAATGAACCTTAACATATGTAAACTTATCCACCCATTTTCCAACCACTGGTCCAAGCAAAGCTGTGGAAGCAGACTCCACAGCACCATAAACAGCAGCAAGGACTAAAGAATTGGGCCACAGATTGATCATATACAATCCCACAGAGAATTCCCACATCCTGCAATTATGAAGAAGGTGCATTTTCATAAACTCTTACAAAAACTAATCTTTGTATTCAATTGAAGGATGTGATTCGTCTCAGATAGGTCTAACTTTGATATCAAACTGAAGAATGTATTTCTGACCTTTTCGTTTAGGTCTAATTTTGATACCAAATTGAAGAATGTATTCCTGACCTTTTCATCTAGCTGGTCTAACTTTGATACGAAATTGAAGAATGAGTTCCTAACCTTTTCGTCTAAGTTTAACTTTGATATCAAATTGAAGAATGTGTTCTGTCAACTAGTTCTATACAATCACTATTAGTTTGAATCAGCAACTATACAACTCTTGTTTTTGCACTTAGAATCCTCTAAATTAGTAAATTTCTCAGCTACTAAGAGAACCCTCTAAATTTCTATCCAACCTAATAATCAATTTATATGTTATGCTGAAACTAAGTTTTGGGCATTAAAATTGTTAGTTTTCTTGTTCTCAAAAAAAATTGTTAGTTTTCCAGTTCTGATTTTATTTTTTTCTTGCATGAATTTGTACCAGAAAGAACACTGAAACCTGAATAAAGTGAATCAAATTAAATTACCACTAAAAGACAGAAATTGATGGTACACAAAAGGAAAGCAAGAAATGACCTGGCAGTCCATCTGGAAAGGAAGTGTCCAAAATATAGATAGATGAGCAGAGATGATGGAAATGGGGGCCGTTGATTTTCTTGATGAAGCAATGGCTCATTCATCATAAAGCTAGCTTCTTTCTCCTCCCCCTTTTGCTATGGCTTTCAAGATTCTCCCTTGGAATTGAAAAAAAAACAAAGGGTTTCTTTTTAATGATTGGGACAAAGATGATGATTGCTGACTTTTAGCCTTGGGAAGAGTTGTAGTAATGGCGGATAGATAGTCAACATGGACAAAACCCATGAGCGGGACAAACCATGCTTTAGATCTGCATTAGTATATTAGATTCAAGAAAACATTACATGAGTGTCTTAATTTATTGCTCAAATAATATAATTGCTCAATAATAGTTTAACTGATAAACCTTTTTAAATTTTAAGCTAATAATATTACATTTTTAGGCTTTGACATTTAGAACGTATTTCTAGATGTCATCTTGCTCGAGCATGTTGAGAAGTAATTTAGAGGCGCATTACCAAGAGGTTGGATAAATGTCTGATGTTACAAATGCTTATTAGGTTGGAGGATTAGTGTCTAATACTCTAATGCCACAAGAAGCTTGTGGTCCATTAGATATTTAGATGAGAGGACTTGTATTTGGTACTTATTAGGAACCCGCAATTTTGAATGGAACGCATGTAAATTGTAACGGTAAGCATTCAATACTTTTTTTTTTTTTGACTTATAATTTATCATTCAAAAATCAATTAAGCCGAAAGATTTTCATCGAATATTACGATGAATGATTATTAGACATGCCAAGTGAAACAAAAAAATAAAAACAAAAACAAAATTGTTGGGGCAGTCTTTAGAAAGAAAACAAAAACAAAAAATCTGATGTTGGACATTATAATTGGGTAGTTGTAGCAAATTTCCATCTCTTCAATTGCGGCGATTACTTTTTAAACTAAAACCATATATACGACAACATAAAAGTTGTCTATGAGTTTAAGGTCAACACTGGACAGGCCGCTTCTTATTAGTTCGTGTATTTTATATTGACTTATTTAAAGCCTATTTTGTTTCCTTCTTTTCCTTTTTTTTTTTTTTAAAAAGTCTCGATAGTCCCTCAATTTTTATGTTTATTACTTTCATATTTAATTTTCAATTATTAATATAATGTTTCTACATTTGGCCTTGCTGACTAAATCTTCAGCAATTATTCGGTTAAAAAATGTAAATTTTCTCACCGTTATAAGAGAAAAGTTAGTCATTTAAATCTAAATACACAATATTATTTCTAAAATTTTCTCTTGTAACAACTTTAAATAAAAGAATATTTACATTTTTCGGCAAGTAATTGTTAGAGATTTGGCTGACAAGACCAAATGTAGCAACAAAAACATATTTGTACACTAAATGCGACAAATTTAATAGTTGAGGAGCAAACGTGAGAAGTGAATAATAATAAGATGACCAAAAATTGTAGTAACTTTTTTTTTAAAAATATTTATTTATGTTAACTCATTTTGTCATGATCCATGAAGTTATCACCCTATATATATATATATATATATATATATATATATATATATATAAAAGAACCTCATATGACATGATGTTATATCAAAATGTGTATGTGTATTGGAAGTGAATTTAAGAGATAAAACTAGCATGCCTTAATAAATGGATTATTTGGCTATGTGGTTTTCATGGAGCAAGAACTATTGGAATATGGTGTTTAATAAATTCTTTGGGCTAAGAATAATTTATTTTCTTTTATTCAATCTACTTGGATAACCCAATCTAAAGAGGGATTAATATAATTAGCCCAAATTGGATTATGATACATTATTTAGCCCAAAGATCACACTTTACATGCTAATGTGGTGATTTGCCAGCTAGATGCGGTTATTTTTTTGTTTTTTGTTTTTTTTTTTTCATAACGAGGTGAGAACTTCTTTGGTTTCGATATTTTATCTCCAACAAAAAGACTTCATTGTTGCATGTTGAGGGCCCCTTCTCTGTCTTGATGATCCCCATATGGCTGAAGCATTGGTTGTAAAAGAAGCACTTTCTTGGATGCAAGACAAAGGTTGAAGAAGTATTTGAGTGGAATCTAATTGCTTCAATGTTGTTCGTTTACTAAACTTGCCATCCATGGACTACTCATATGTAGGTTGTATCATTGAAGCTTGTCGTTCTTTAACCAGGCACTTTGACATAGTATCATTCATCATATCCGTCAATCAACGAACCAACTAGCTTATATTCTGGCAAGGGCTACTATTTCACATACTGGTGCATCTTGTTGGATTTCTTCTGTTCGTTTGTGTATTTAACACTTATTCCCTATAATATAATTTGGTGTTTTTCCTTTTAAAAAAGTATAATAAAGTTTCAGAGAAGATAATTTAGTGTTTTAGAAGACTAATGATTGAGAAAGACTTAAAAAGTAAAAAAATGTTTTTATCTTAAAGATATAATATGTGTCTTCCATATAAATAGTTTATATGAACGATGTTTAATAAATTATTTTGTGCATTATTTGTTATATTTAGTTATTAAATTAGCTAAATTAGTTGGCTAAGTTAACTTCTTTGTACTCTTGATTAGTTACCCATCCTTCTCCATCACACTATAGGTAGGAAAGATTGTAATCTTGGCTTTAAATTGCCATCTCCATGCCAATTTTGGCTCACCTTTTTTTGAATAATAAATAAATTTGATTACACTACTTAAATATTAGCCTAAAATTTTTTGAGTTTCTAGTCTCCATAAAGGCATAAACTAAACCCGTGGAAGTTAGGGTGCGTTTGGTTCGCACATGGGAATCGGAATCGGAATGGATATCAAATACTAGGTAAGGGTAATGGGTTTTGGTGAAAGTATTTAGCATGTTTGGTAATTGAGTGGAATGAGAATTATTAATAGTTGGGGAAGAAACGAGGAAGTGAAATGAAACCCTTATTTAATAAGGGTATGGGTTTTCTCATTAATGGGGTATTCCAAACCCATAGTAGAATTCTTAAAACCTATCAACTAAACATTAGCAATCACTTTCATACTCATTCCCTATGCCTAAACCCCCCAACCAAACACACCCTTAATTCGTCTGTACTTAAATGAATATATCTTTATAATTTTTTTAGTCTGACCACAAGTTTTCTCAACTAGGATGTGCACTAAGAGCTACATTTAGTTGGCAAATTATGCTACGGACCCGAGTCCACCTTGGTGGATCTGGACCCATATTCACAATTTTAAAACTCTATGTTCACAATTTTAGATTTCAATATACAAAATTACATTACTCAATATACAAAACTATATTATTCAATATTCACAATTACAAAACTCTATATTCACAATTTTGTTATATAGATCCAAAAATTGTGTTATACTGTTGAATATAGAGTTATGAAATTGTGAATATAGAGTTGTGTAATTGTGAATATAAAATTTTAAAATTGTGATTTGTGAACATAAAGATCTAAAATTGTGAACATAGAATTCAAAACATAGACTCGATTTTATCTTACAAGGTGGACCTGAGTCCATGGCATAACAACTACATTTAGTTAAGTTGGGAGAGAAAAATTAGAGTTTTCTTGCATGTAGATCTTTGTAAGAAATTTATTTCATCAAGTGGACCAACTATTTGCGTTGGGCTTTGTTTGAATTCATGAGTGAGATGGATAAAATTATGCTAAGTATATTGAGGCAAATTATGCTATGGACTCATGTCAACTTATGGAGTGGGGTTTATGTTTACAAATTTAAAACTTTATGTTCACAATTTTGAAATTCTATATTCACAATTTTAAATCTAAATATACAAAATTACATTATTCAGTATTCATAACTTTTGAACTCTACATTTACAATTTTGTTATATAGATTCAAAAATTGTGTTATACTGTTGAACATAGAGTTATGAAATTGTGAACATAAAGCTATAAAATTGTGAACATAGAGTTATGAAATTGTGAACGTAGAGCTATGAAATTGTGAACGTGAAATTATGAAATTGTGAACATGAAGTTAAAAAACTGTGAACATGAAATTATGAAATTGTGAACATAGGCTTATAAAATTATGAACATAGACTTGAGTCTACCTTGCAAGTGGATCTGGGTCTATGGCATAATAACTGGTATATTGATGGATAGGATTGAACTATTATATTGGGCTAATTAATTGCTTAATTCAAATAATTAGCCCACCACATTCTTGTTTATACCAAAGGGATTGTTGCATGCTGTTGGATTAATTATTTTTGTAGTATTTAGTTTGGCTAATTAATTTAACATGTTTGTCCTGAGTAAAGCTAATTCATTTAGCAAATTTTAAGAGCATTTACATCAACGCATTTATTTGGTTTTTTCATCTGAAAAAATCAAGTTTAGATTTTTAACTAGTGTGAGAAGTTTTTTATTTTTGTGGGTCCCATTTATGGTGTGTAGAAGACAAACAAATGAAGAAAACCAAAAAGGCCGGTGCGCGTTTCGCGCAACTGCTGTGCGCGTAAATGTGCAGTAAATTTTTTTTTTCTGAAACCGTGTCAGCTTTCCTTCTTCTTTTTTTTTTTTTTAATTAATAATTTGCTTCCTCTCTCCTCCTCAATCTCTTTCTTACAGTAACTAAAAAAATCACCAAAAAACTTAAACTAATATGGATGCTCTAATTAAGGTTGATTTTGGTAAGATTCTACTATGTATTCGGTTTTACAATATTACAATTTTAATATTTTCACCACTATAAAACTAATTCAGATTTGGTTTGAGTCGCACACGTAGAATTTGTTGTTTACTCAATGAAAAGTTTAGCTCATAACTCTTTAATATAGTTCATTATTTATAACGCTAGAATTTATAGCATTACAATTGCATTAACATTTCACTTATTAACTTATATAAGTTACTAGATTATATTATAGTTAAATTGCCTCTACATGGAGATGTTCATCTCATTCTTCACATTTTTAATTAATTACATCCAAATTAATTAATTTTTAGAAGTGTTAAAGGAACATATGAAAAAAATAATACAGGGCTTCACAAACTTATAAGGTATCACATTCCGCCAAAAACATGATAAAATATGTTGTGATAGGTAAGTAACACTCCTTTATTATATAATCTAGCGTTAACCAAAAACATTCTTTTGACAATTAACATTTTGAAATATTACTGTTATCTTATTTTCTTGTGTTTGTTGTCAAGATTGTTACAACATTAGTTTCAACACACATCATATAACTTTATAGTTAAGTTATTCTACACAATACGAAAACAATTTCAAATATGAAGCATTGATACAAATTACATCATATATCAGAGTTCACCTTAAATTTGTGAACCTTGATTCAAAATGACATTCAGATTATATACATACAGTTAAACATATTATATATGTACCTTCAATTAATCAATTATGTACATGTAAAGAAATTAAAGGTACATAATATGTTAATTGTAATAGGTAGATAATTTATTAAGTAAAGATACATAATATATTAATACAGAATTTGGATAGAATAAACCATTTTTATGGTGGACCTTGACTCAAAATATAACAATTGAGCATTGATTCCCAAATCATTACATGATATATTTGTTTGGTTATTATAAGTATTGGCAATACCTTTTTTTTTTTTTGTTAGTTTGTTATGTTGACAAGAAGATAAGTACGTGCAAAGTGCAGCTCTATAATTCGCACCAAAAAAAAAAAAAAGGAAAAAAAATCCAAATATTCTCAGGCACGTTTTTCACGTGTTCCGTGTTTCCAGGTTTATATTAATGCCCCATTTTGAGAATTGAGATTTAAATGTAGTGCTATGGTCTGCTTTTTTGGAATTTTTTTTTTCCATTCAAAAGTGATGTGAACTATGTTGCATATATATTTTCCAAGGGTATAATCAAAAGTTTTCAAAAAAGTTAGACTAGATTCTTAATTAATCAAGAATGCAGAAACACATATTCGGTTCAAACTTAAATTTTGAAGTAATAGTTTTGAGCCATTTTTTTAATCTAGCCCAAATTTAAAAACAAATATGATTTTTTAGGTCGGAAACAATGTGTAGTAGATTGAATTATAAAGTATAAAGAAAATTATAATACTTTTATTTGATATACTAATTGAATGTTAGGTTAATTGGATATTTAAATATAAATTTACAAACTAATTATATAATTAGAATTATGTATTACTTTAAATTTTACCAGAAAATGGAGACGGGAATCCCGGTTCTGAAAATATCTTCACGGGGATGGGGATCTCCGGGGAGCGGAGAATTGGAGTTGAATTTGGGGACAAGGACCCTATTCCTTGCTTCCGCCCTAACCGTTGTCATCCCTTATAACAGTAACAATAACATTATATAAAATTCATTAATTTTTTGAATTAAAAATAAAAAAATGTATATATAAACAAATGAAGAATGTCTTCATCTCCCCCGGGAGATTGGGAGACAGCTTTCACCATGGTTTTTTTAAGGATGATAAAAATGTTTTAGTACATGGGTAATATTAGATAATATGAGATAAGGGAGGAATAAGATTTATAAGAGAACAAAAAAAGTTGATGTGACAACTATATGAAAGAATGTCAAATAGTGTGAACCAATAAAATATATATATATATATATATATATATATATATATATATTTACTAATTTTATATAAGGTGAATCAAATACTTCTAATTGTTATTGTTGGGTACTTTAGAAGAAGAGTATAGTTTTAATTGTACAAAATATAGAAAAGAAACATAAGTGAAATTATTATTATTATTATTATTATTATTATTATTATTATTATTATTATTATTATTAATTTTTATTGCAAATAAAATAAGAGAATGCTCATAAATCTGGAAACTATCTTCTCTTTCAAACATTACTATTGTGGTCATGATCGCCAAGCTCTTCTTCTCTAAGGATGCTTAAAACAACTCCTTATGGTTTAATTTACTGAGCCACTTTAGTCCTCTATGATGTTGAAGCGCTTATTTTGCCATCTTATATGTTGCAACATTTATTTTAATTTGGTGGACAAATAAATTATTATATTAATTTAGTTTTACCTTTTAATTTATATATCGCGCATTGGAGCCAAGCACCTTGTGCTCAAATGGCATGTAGTGGCCTTCCTCAAATGAAAGGTCATGAGTTTGAGCCTCAGTGGAGGAGATATCGAAATTGACTCTTTGTTCTTCAACAGGTTGAGAAGTAATAGGGTCAGTTGTATTCAAAAAAATATATATATATATATCGCGCATTGGATAGTATTAAAAAAAGAAAGCATTAACAAGTAAATAACATATAATATTAAGATTCTAAATTTAATGCACAAATAGAAAGAGACACCCCAACCATTGAAATTTTGAGTTTCAAAAGTTATACTCCGTAGTATATATAAGATATGAAACACATGATGAACATGACATAATTAAACAATTAGTACAAGAAGAGTCCTCTTCGAATATGTAAAAGGTTTGTGCTTTTAAAATAAAGGAAGCAAAGTTCACAAATAATAATAATAATAATAATAATAATAATAAATTTAGCATCAAAATAATAATCCACAAATCACACATAACGTAAATCATACTCAAAAGATCATGTGTAACGTAATTAACAGAATCTTTTAACACCTAAAATAGAATATATTTAGAAGTGACTCATAATAATTATTTGGTACCAATGATCATTGTGTAGACCATGGTCCAATATACATTTTTATAACTCATAATGTACATTATTCTAACACATAATGTACATTATCTTACTCCAGAAGTATCATTATTCCAACTCATAAAGTATATTATTCTAACACATATTGTACATTATTTTACTCTAGATGTTTTATTATTCTAATACATAATGTACATTATTCTTGATATGGTAAAATACGGATACCAAGCTAAAACCGGAAAATACGATATGTTATTGCCTCAAGGATCCAAACCCGGTTTACAATACAAGTAGGGGCTCGAAGGGCTCGGCAGGTCGGCAGTGGGCTTCCCTACTGTCCGAGCTCGCTTCAAGACTTAATCAAGAATTGGCCAAAAGATCCTCTCTCTCCTCATAAATGCGCTATTTATAAGGGGGGAAGGCGTGGTTGCCGGGCCTCCGGCATGGCGAGAACGTGGCGCGCATGCGCCAGCCTCATCCCGCGCCCAAGCAGGAAAGAGTACGTGGCAGCCGTTGGCACGCCACGTTGTGGATGGGTCCAGGGTACTGTTCGGCCCGTGACGCCCGACCTCACCACAATTCTCCCGACCAGCCGTCCTCCCGACCTAACGTCCACCGACCGGGTCTGGAATGTATCCGACCAGTCATGGAGTATATTTACTATCAATTCTAAATTATAATATTCAGCGATGTGGTTTTGAAACTTGACACACAATAATTTGCCCACTTGGTATTTGGTAGTACATACCTCCAACCCACCAAAATAAATAAATAAAAACAAAGAATATGTTAAGGGACATTGATAAACTATTTTCCTATACTTAAACCAAGGCCCATCTATAATCTTCAAAATAATATTAATAAATATAATAACAAAAATAAAAAAGAAGACCCCTGCCAAAGGCTTATATATGAACATATATTACATTGTAACAAAGTCAATAGTATTTAAAAGAAAAAAAAAATCCCCAGTAAACAAATGAGATAAACTATATTAAATTAGGAACAGCCATCTTTTTGGAGCATTAATCTATAAATTTGGGCCAATGGAATATTGTTTTGATTACAAGTCATCATATACTCTGCTCATTTATTAACTCTATATATGCAACTTGCAATTTTATATTTGCATCAATGCTAATTGTTTAGTTAACCTGGCCTAGTGTAATTGGCTTGATTAAATTTGATTATTAGTGCAATAGTGCAGTATTCAAGAAATTTTTAAGATATCATCCGTCTTAATTTATATATGCAACTTGAATCACCCTACCATATATAACCAATCAGGTTATGCCCATTGGATTTGCCACCTAGGTTTTGTTGCAAGACAAATGAGATAGTAGGTCTAACAATTTAAAATTAAGTGAGAATATAGATCAACGTATGAATAATATAATCAATATTAAAGTATTACATAGCATGGTGAGAAAGTCGAGGCAAATAGGTCGTAGTTGGTAGTGCGTCAAACTTTGATTTATTTGATAAAACAAAACCAAATATCAAACAAAAAGTTGCTAATAAAATTCACTAATATTTTATTTTGTGGATCTTCTTCGATTATAGATCTAACTATTTTATTGACTTCTTTATTTGTTAAGCTGTCCAACGCAAAAAATCTTTTGCTTACAACAACTATATGTGCATATATGTGGTAATGTTAATTTCTTAAGCATGTGAGATCATGAGAATCCAAGTAAAATACACTTTAATCAAATTAAATAATATAATTTAATTTGACGTACAACTCTTTAATTAATAAATTTTATTAATTAAAAATATATACATGTGTATATGGTTTTAATTTTTAAAATGCAAGTGTAAGTTCTAAATTCAACTTTGATCTAAAAAAAAATACATAAATTGTTTTAAGATATGATACTTATATCGTGCACACCCAAAATTGACACTCAATACATAACTTAAGAGTTAAAATGATTACGCATATAACTCATGGATTAAGTCTGCATCACGAATATAATTGGAGGACCAAAAATATAATTCAATTTTCTCTTTAACTTAAACATCATGATTGACAATAGTTTAATTACCGACATAGTGTTTTTTAATGTTCCAAATACATCGAAAGAAGAAGAAGATATTTTCTCCCTATAAATGATTTTTTGGGGATATATTTTGGTAGGTTGAAATTTTATTTATTATTATTATTTTTAGTGATTTTCACAATAACTTTTCCTTCCAAATTTTATATATGTGCCAGATGGAATATAATCAGTTAGAGATTGAGAATATCAGATGCAATCTTATTGTGTATCATCCAATATTCCCAGGCATATTACATTTGCTAATGTAGAGTTCTGCTGGCGACACGTCAACGATGACTTTTTCTCCTTTTATCATCATCACCATTTATATGATCAAAAAAAAAAAAATCATCATCACCATTTATCAAAAAACACCCGGCCCCCTTTTGGTACTTGCCAACCGTATCTTGATCAAGTGCATTTCACATAATTTTTTTAGTATAATTTACCTGTTATGTGCAGTTTATAAATTACTCCGTATTAAACAAGAATAGAGTTGACTGCATACCCTTAAATACTGATACTGGCAATTAGTTTTCCCTCTCAGTAGGACTGATCCTTAAAAAATAGAGATAATGTGTAATAGTTCAATATGAATCATCTTTTAGCATCGAGTGTTTTAATCCGAGTATTATTTGTAGACTTTGATGGTATAATAATTAATTATTATTATTTTCAAAAAAAAAATTAATTATTATTAAAATCGTAAGCATTGTATTGATGAAATAAAATCTTAGCAGAAAACGAGTAATGCTTTGACTCATGGACTCCCACTTTCATGGGCGTGGATCATTGCTACATTTTATACAAATCCAGTTTGGATTGGGGACCACATGGATGAGGAGGAGAACAATATTTACAGGCAATTATTTTATAATAATAATGATAATAATATATCACGAACCAGGCGGTCTTGCAAACCGTCAAGAGGATGGTCAACTAGCTAGGGAAGTTCCCCAGGCAGCGAGTTGTCCAACATTCGCCAGAAAGTCCGCACATTGATTCCCTTCCCGCAGCACGTGGCTAAGTTGAAAGTCTTGAAAATGCTGGCGAAGCGATTTGCAATCCGCGACAAGGGTAGAGTCGAAATACCCGCAATCAGAGTCGTTGTCGAGGACCTTCACCATCGCCTCTGAGTCTGATTCAGCGATGATGTGGGTGAATCCACGGTTCTTAGCGATGATTAACCCCTCACGAAAGCCCCATAGTTCGGCTTTAAAACTAGTAGTGTGACCAATGTTAGCCATGAAGCCTACTAGCCAATTTCCTTTATCATCTCGGATTAAGCCACCTGCACTTGCAAGGCCCGAACCCGCTTTCCTCGCACCATCCGAATTCATTTTGACATAACCCGGTGGCGGAGGTGACCACGTCACCCAGAGTTGTCTTGCATGGATCGGACCAGTCCGTTTCAGCAGGAAAGTTCGAGCCTCCATGGCTTCCTTCTCCGCTTTTTTCACGGTGTCACCCGCCGAGAAGAAGGCATTATTGAAGACTTGATTGTTACGGGCTGTCCATAAGTAGATAATTACACTGTTAATGCATGACTAGTGAATTATTTTAGCTAGTAAAGTACGGACTACGGAGTACCAAATTAAGAAATATGAGTTTAGCATAATTGAATATACCTAATTAAGAATGGCTACAAATCTCTTGGTTTGAGTATCAACAATACAGTTGTACTATACAGGCTGTATAATTAATGCATTTTGTCTTGGTTAGTGCAATCTAGTTTTTCCGGCCCATTCCAAACTTTATTTGACTATTCCTACTGCCAACAGCCAATCAATAATCAAATGTCTGAGCCAAACATCTTATGCTCAGATGACATATGATGACTCTCTCATGAGATCGAGTTTTGGTGGAGACGATATTAACTCTACGAAAAAAATTGTAATTTCAATTTCACATAATTTTGAAGGCAATCAAATTCTTTCATTAGGTGAAAGAGAAAGAGAATTGCAATTCCCTAAACCAATCAATAGGTCATGAATGGAGAGGGACCAAAAATATTTTTATTTCTTATTATAGCTTTGTTTGGAGAGCTTATTAAGTAACAAATACAAAGAATTATTTAAACAAAAACTTGGCCAAGTTGCTCAGTGACAGCAAAAAATCAAAAGGAAAGCATGGATCTGATTAGATCAACCAAAAATAATGTCATCCCATCACATTCACATAAACAGTAGTACTTGGATTACAGATGGGTTAAGTATAGTATAGTATAGTAAAACAGTGTTTAAGGAATCCCAGCTTGCAATTAAGGCTGCAAGCTAAGCTAGTTTTTTTGGGTTCCATGGTTGTCTGTCCAGATTGCCTTGCCGATCTTAGGTGGACTTTATAAACCTTATTTGACTTTAAGAAGCTTCCAACTTCACTCCAACTTCAATAAAGTGGCATGGCTGAATAAAATATAACACAACTTGTACATCAATTAATACATATATTATGACTTTGAGAATTCAAATGCATCCGCCTATTTTTTAAGATTTCTTTAGATGCCGAATAATAAATTGACCATATTTAATATAAAGTAAATTCTTTTTTATTTCTCCCTAAAAGGTTAAATCCCTAATCCCTCGCCCGATAGAGGATATAAATAATGGTAACTCAACTAAACACAGTTGAGATTAGATCTTTGCTTACCCTGGCCTGTGACTAGCTGCTGCTCAGCCATGCGGGCAAATTCATTTTTATTTGTATCAAAGGGGTGATGTGTAATTCATATACTAAAAGAGTAAAAGGCCTCAAGTTTGATTCTTGGCCTCTCTGGTCGAGCTCGTCGCATAAGGCCTTATATATTAATATATATAGTTAAGTTCTCTTGTGTGATTTGTGGGCTATTATACAAAAACATATTTCCCTTGTCATCCAAAAAAAAAAATCTTTTTTGAATTGACTAACACAAATATACTTATTTCTTTTTGTTAATTTGGTCTACAACCACATATGTCATTGTGATTCATATATTCAATAACTTAATTACCTCTATATATATATATATATATATATATATATATATATATATATATATATATTACTCTCTCATGAGTGTTGCTATTTTATCTACTTATTTTTATCTCTTAATATTTACCAAATTGAAGAATATATTTACGACAATAAGATTGTGCATTAATTATTATTTATTATACATTGTGTTCAACATTGATGTGATGCTACTTAATTAACTTTTTTAATATTTAATTATTAAATAAATTCTTTTTTATTCATGTTAGGATCTTCTAATTTATAAGTCATTTACCATATAAATCTTTTTTTTTAATGTAAACTCACGAGGTGTCCCGATCTTTCTCCGTCCGCTATCGAACCTGAGTTATCGCGAAGTTCTTCCTCACAAAGAAGTTCCTTTGCCACTTGAGCTATGTACCCTTTTGGGTTCCCATATAATCTGTTTTATTGACACGTTAAGAGATGAATATTTGGAAAAGTTAAATTTAAGAAGGTGAAAATTAATATTTTTTTTTATGACCAATTATCTCTTCCTTTAATTTGATTGCGTGTAGACCAAAATGCTTTGGTGACATAATAAGTTAGTTTATAACGGTGAATTATAATAATAGGAGCATCCATTAATAGACTTTTGACAATTTCTTCTTTTGGTTGATTCAGCCATCTTAAACCTGTGCAAGTAGTCAACAACCTGCGATATGATGTTACCTAATTCGGAGGATTCATTAATCATGATGTCTGGGATTGGTTGTTTGAAATCACAGAATTTGGGCATATATATCAAACAGTCTGAACTCTGAACGCATGATTCCACAAAAGCTGGAGGCTGGTTTTATTTATTATTTGTTTATTTATTATAGATGTGTTATGTGTATATACACATTGGTGCCGTATAAAATTGAAAGAATGTGATGGATAAATTATGTATACAACTTATATGTGAAAAATTATATAAGACAAAAATTTGTATGCGTGAGACGGGTCGAAAGAAGATGAAAGGTAATACTTATATATACTAACAAATGTAATATTAAACAAGATGAAAGTTATTACTGTTTGATTATATTTCACCATTAGTTATAGACTTTTAGGAGCCAGGGAGAAAAGGGAAATCCAGCAGAATTGTGTTGTGTTGGGGTGAAATGTGAAGGGAAATTGCTGAGGAAGTTGCCTTCCTTCAACTAAAGATTCTCATACGAATTGAACCATTATTTACCTCACCAAACACCATTTGCCTTCCACTCCAATATACTATATATATTTCTCGATCTTCCTCTCTTCATTCTACCCATCTCTCTCTCTCTCTCCTTTCTCCCTCTATATATATATATGTGTGTATAGACTTGAGCCCCCATTACACACAAGAAGCGTTATCTGATCTCTCTCTCTCAGTTTAATTATTTCTGCAGACTGCTCTCAGACAAAATGCCGGCTGCTCAAGTGATGCCTGAGAATGTATTTGCTGCCGCCGGGGTTTGTCCCTTACCCAAAGAAATCACTTCTCCCACCTTCACTAAAAGGTATTTACTTCTGTTCTTCCTTTTTGTCTTTAATCAACCCCGCAGTCCCTATTTGAGGATATGCTAAATCCAATTTTAATCAAAACTGATTAAAATGTTACTTATAACTTTATGGTTACAAAGTCAATAGTCTGACAAATTTGGTACTGTTTTTATTGGTACAGATTAGAAGGGAAGGTTGCAATTATAACGGGCGGAGCTAGGGGGATAGGGGAGGCGACGGTGAGGTTGTTCGCCATACACGGCGCCAAAGTGGTGATAGCCGACGTGGAGGACGTGCTAGGCAAGGCGCTAGCCGAGGCGCTGTCACCCTCGGTGACCTACGTGCGGTGCGACGTTAGCTCGGAGGAAGACGTGGAGCGCCTGATCGAATCCACGGTGTCGAGACACGGAGGCCTGGACATCCTATTCAGCAACGCGGGCGTACTAGGCAACCAGTCAAAGCGGAAGAGCATCCTCGACTTCGACGCGGCCGAGTTCGACCGAGTGATGAGCATCAACGTGCGGGGCGCGGCCCTGGGAATGAAGCACGCGGCCCGGGCCATGATCCCACGTGGCGGCGGGTGCATCATCTCCACCTCCAGCGTGGCGGGGGTCATGGGCGGGATGGGCCCACACGCCTACACCGCCTCCAAGCACGCCATCGTGGGGCTCACCAAGAACGCCGCCTGCGAGCTCGGCCGCTACGGGATACGGGTCAACTGCATTTCCCCCTTCGGGGTGGCCACCTCCATGCTAATCAACGCGTGGCGCCACTCCCCCGAAGAAGAAGATGAAGAAAACGAGATCGGGTTTGGGATGCCGCCATTGGAGCAGGAAGTGGAGAAAATGGAGGAGTTCGTGAGAGGGTTGGCGAACTTGAAAGGGGCGACTCTAAAGCCACGAGACATTGCAGAAGCAGCTTTGTACTTGGCTAGTGATGAATCTAGATATGTTAGTGGCCATAATCTTGTTGTGGATGGTGGGGTTACTACCTCGAGAAATTGTGTAGGATTGTAACCCGGGGCCATAAACTCACATAACTTTGTTTTATTCTTATTTTGTTTATTAAGTCAATTGTAAAGATCCGGCATCTCTTTAGTAGAACAATATTGGAATCATATATCCTTTATTAACTTATTGATACTTTGATAGTGCTAATACTGGAACCAGAGGTATAAAGCAAATAAATTGAATTGTATTAATATTAGAGTGATTATAATGTCAAAGGGATTGAGTATAAGTAGGTTCGGAGTAGCTAGGATGATAGTTGAGGAAAGGATCTCCTCCCAAGCACCAAAAGTGGGCCTTATATAGAGAGAGTGAAAATACACATGCCCGTCATACAGCATGTCTTTCCTGTGTCTTGTAAGAGTTTGGGGCAAGACGGTGTAAGCCAATTGTCTTTATAGATTTGATTGTCTAATGGAATGTTTGGCTTGATCTGCCCATGCTCAGTACCTATTGTGTGGCTAATTGCGAGACTGGTTGCGTTCGGAATGGGTGGCAATCCTCATATTCTCTTATTCCGAGCAACAGGACCTCCAAATTAAACAATGCCTAGTACGTGTTCGCTTTGGTTTATGTGGTCAAATTTGGTTAGAAATGGAGAATATCATACCAATACGCCCAGAATGTAGTCAGTAGATTTATATTCACTTATCATTTTGGAGAGTTGATAAGTAGGCTAATTATTAAAGGAATTTCCTAAAATTAACTAACTTCCTAATAGATACTTAAATTTATTTTTTTATTATTAAAAAAAGAAAAAAGAAAAAAGGTTTTTTTTTAGTGAATAGAGATCGATTTCGTGTAAACGCAGCAATGTCAGCATGCATCATGTGACATAGTCAAAATGTTGGTATTAGACAACTTTTGTAGAGAGAGGGGTTTGATTTCAAGTCTTTGGAGAAGGTGGTCGACAAAAAGGTCGTTGTTGAACTGGCTTATTTGCTTTTTTTTAAAAGGGTTGAATATTTGAATCCCTTCTTGAGTTGGTAGAGTTCTTCGAGGTTGCTTGCGGTTAATTAATTTAAGAATTGTTATATTAAAAAAAGAATGGTTGCCAAAGACATTGTGGTTTAGTGACACTTACTTTACACTCCCACATGAAAGGAAGTGGGTTTGAGCCAGTGAGGCGACTATTGACTCTTTGAACATATACTATATTGTAACAGAGTCAAAGTCAGTGGTATGTACTAAAAAAAAAGGGTCAATAAATTTTAAACTTAATCAGCTAAATATATTATATTCAATTCAAATAAATTCTACTAAATTTTACGAAGTACTTAATTACTCCATATCTAACAAATACTAATTAAACCATGAACTTGTTAGACTTTAATCAATTCAGGCAACGCGCTTTTAAAAAACTGTTGTGTTAACAGATTGATAGTCGGATAATTATTGTAACTTTTTTCTTCTAGATGTATGGTAATTTTAACGATCTTGATACAATAATGCAAACATTTTTTAAATTGTGAAACCCTACCTACAAGAGCAAGCTGATTCCCGTAAGAAGGAATCCAGCCAGGCAGAGTAAGGAATTCAATCTATAAGTTTTGAACATTTAAAAGTTAGATAATTTCAAATCTCTAAAAAGAGAAGAGAAGATTTGTAAAATCTTGACGAATTTCGTCAATTGTATGTTATTTTAATTTGAGTATGTTAAATATTCATATGTATGATGAAATTCTTTAAAATAACTATATTCACCACTCAACCTGTCCATATACGTTCTCCACCAACCCTCATCACCAATCCGCAATCAATAAACTTTTTTAAAAACTCACCATACTTAACCAGATGTGTTACCTGATTATTTCATTTTAGAATAGTGTACATTTTTCTTATTTTCTTTCTCTTTTAACTAATTAATATAGAAAATAGATAGTGTGAAAAATTATAATAATACCTTCATGACCATAGACCATAGTTGAAAAACCAATTAATTGGCCAAGTGATTGGTACACGTACTTAAAGGATATGTTGAATTGTACAACTAAACCGCACCACAACCTCTTTAGTTTAGGTTGTTGACCGAGACAATTGCACAATATCTAAGCTACAAACTTTGTGTGCAATCCAATAAAGTTGTAGAAATCAACGTAGCATGCATATGCATAGGATGTTGATATGATATTTTGTGGGGAAGAATTTCGGGAGAACTCGAGTTTGATTCTCACAAGTGACGATTTTCCTTGGGTCAGTATCCGTGCCTCTCTGAACGAACACAAGTGGACCTGGACCGTTAAACGGACGGAGAAAAATCCGGTGATTTTTTTTTTTTTTTCTTTAAAGGATGTTGATATTCAACGGCATGTAATATGATCTACGTTAGATAAAATCATATAGTCACTAATAACTTGTCCTTTTGCGTGATAAACTATGTTAACACGGGTTCACAATAGTCAACTCGTGGGTTTGAATGCTGCCTTTTCAAAGGTTTGAAAACCTTTTTTGAACCAAATTAGATTGCCTACCACTTCATCTATTTCTTGTGGTCTAACCTGGATTTCTAGTATCTGGTTTGACGCAAAACATATGACCATATTCGCCAAGTTTGGACCGACCAAATTAAATGCTTTGAAATATCTTGGGCCAAAAGACTCAAAATGCCAATGAAACTGCATAGCAATGCCAATTAATGAAATTAGCCTGCCTCTCGAAGAGGCTTAGGTAAGTAGGCCGAAGATTTTTTTATAGTTCATATATTATGTATCTACAATTAATTGTTTATGTGTTTATAAATAAATTGAAGTCACATAATATGTTAACTATAAACATATAAAATGATGATTACAAACATATAAATTATTTATTCTCAAAAAACAAACATATAAATTGTTAGCTACACGTACAAAATATTTTAACTGTAAAATATTTGAGGGACACATTTTATTTTTCTTTATAATTAGTGGTTTGTGTAATTTGGATTGCGACTTGCATTTGGAGCTCTAATCATTTCCAACAGCTGTCTGCTTTATTATCAATCCTTATACCATGGTCGGTTTACACTGCACTTGGGTCCTGATTTATGTATATGTATTTTGTATTGTAATTTATTTGCGTCTTGTATTATGAAATTCTATGCTTTAAAAGTGTTAATTCTGTACCTGAAACAAATTAGTAATTTATCTTATGTTGTGAATTTTTGTGTCTTCTGTTGTGCAATTTTGTGTCTGAACACAAATTATATACCTAAATCAGATTTGAAAAATAAGTAAATATATAACATGTGTGTGTCTTGTGTTATGAAATTATGTAACTTATGGGTATGAATTCTGTACCTTGTCGTTTCAATCCATGATCCATATAATGCTATGTGTTTTGTGTTATGATTTTTGTGTTTTGAGTTATGAAATTCTGTAGCTTACAAATATAAATTATGTACCTCATCGTTTCAATCTAAAATCCATAATGCTATGTGGATCCTAGTTCATGATATACATTGTCCTTTATTATTTGGATTCAGATATCATAGCTTACTAGGCTTTATGATATTTATTTATTGATAAAAATTGCCAAATTGGTACCCAACACTTCTTCGCTGTTCCATTAACCCATTTTAAGAGAGACGGGCTTTGCAGGCCTAATTTGGCATTATCACGAATTGGACCGTTCCACCCAAACAAGTTATGGTAAGAATCGGATTGGAACTTTCTTTCTTTCTTTTTTTTTGTTTGACAACAATCGGTTTGGAACTTAGAATCCTACAAATAACATACAGTTCGGCTTCAGTTAAAGTTTACATTCTTATAAGCCGCAAATTATTGTGTGGAGTACAGTTCTTAACGAAATCGTTAAATTTTATGAGTTAGAATCATGTACATTATGTCACATAATGAAACTTTTAGGGTAAGATAATATATATTATGTGTTAAATTAATGTACACTATGAGTTAGAATTGAAATTTCTGGGTAAGATTATGTATTAGAATAATTTACTTTATGCGTTAGAATAATGTATACTATAACTTATAAAAGTGTATATTGGACCATGTAGGTCCACACAATAACTTTTTGCTTATAAGCTGGAAATAGTAAAGGTTTCAAGTTCGACTCCTAATAAGATTAGTTCATTGGTCATTTTGATTTGAGTTTATCAACTATGGACAATTTAGATTGATTTATTTCTTTGTGGTTTTTTGTTGGATAAGGTTATTACAAGGTCAGGTTTACGCAATGTATACTTTCAAATAGTGAAAATTTCTTCCAGTCAACATAACTATATATATATATATACACACACACACACACACACACACACAAGGGGCCCCTATATACAAGGAGTGTGGTGGGGGAGAGATGCCAGCTGCCCCACACTGGATCCGCCTCTGCTTAACTTTGAGGTTAGAAATGAAATTAATTGTATAACATGGGGTGTTAATATCAATGACCATTGAACTGAATATTTATTTGTTGAAATTGAGGCATTATAGAACTAATGAGCGACGAATAATGTAACGTAAACATTATGCTTGTAGACATGTTTACATAAATATGTCATGAGGAGATACATGGTTAGTATCATTATATGTTTGGAGATCCTAGCATATAACTCTACAACTGATTTGGATATGATTTGTAGCTTGGATTTCGTGTTAGAATGAAATTGGGATGAAGATTGTGAAGGCTCTCAAACAGTAGGGGTGACCTAATTAATTAAGAACATGTAATGAATGTGCTTGTATTAATGAAGAACCATGTCTTAGTACAAAGAACAATGATTTATACATGCAAGAGAATTTATAGTTATAAGAAGCCAATGACATCTAAGCACATGGAATACACTAATTGGAGGCACTTGTCTTGAAGTGGGGACCAAAAAAAATGTAACAAATTGCCTTGAAATTGAAAATAACATCTTAGATTATTTTCTGTTGAATATGAAAACACAAGTCCAGATGACTATAGGTATACCAAATGAGCCCTGAATGACTGTATTACAACTAAAATAGCTTATTAACGTCTAATATTCTAAAAAACCAAAACCGATAAGTCATATTTGAATGATCCAATATACCTTAGTTCGTTGGAGCTGCAGATCTAATAAGATATAAATAATATTTATAACACATTAAATTAACTAATCCCGAGTCCGACACAACTTATATAACAATATAATCATTAAAATGTTCACAAAAAGAATAAATAGTGTTGGCTAACGAAGCCACGAGCCCACGACCATGACCTGTGCACCGATGTGTGGACCCTTGCACTTCAAATAATTTGTACCTTGAAGCAAAAAAAAAAAAAAACAAAACAAAACAAAAAAAAAAACAATTGTGTGATTATTAGGTTTCGAAAGTGTCCCATCCATGCACACGAGGAGATCTGCCTGCCTGGATCCAACTGTACGTCCCATTGCCATCCACACAATGATAACTGCATCCTTATTGCTATCATCAATATACAGTATGTACTAATAATGACTCCACTGAGAATGGTCTATTAACTTTATTGGTCTGAATCGGTCAGCTATGATTAACTTAGACTAGTTTACCTCACTATAGTCCTTTGACAGCTACGATCACAAGACTGGTTTCACACCAGGCTGACATTCAGATAACGGTTGTGAATTTTTCAGTAAATAAAAGTTGGAACCATTCAAATATAAGTGCATTATTGTCAAAATATTTGTCCTCCAGCTGCGACCTACTACCTACTGGTTGTCAGAGGTGTTCATGAATCTGTGATGGGCAGTTCATAGTTGATAGATGTACGTATAATATACACTAGCCACTTGTTTAGCCAATGGTATATATATACGACCGAGTCTTACAAAAGTGAAGTGGGGGGATGAATGTATGTATGTGTATGTGTCCTTGTCTGATCAATTTCGGCCTTTCCTTGGTAGGTTAGGTGTCATATGAAGATGAAGATGTGCCCAGCTAGCTAGCAGAGAGACCGGGATCCACTTCTCAATTATTGGAAAACAACAACGTAACATACAATGAAAACCATGCAATTTTAGTTTAGTTTCTTGATATTGCATATCAACTCTGTCGGCAACCCTATATTTGGTCCGCTGAGAATTAATTTAAAGATTAATGTTGGTTTGCCTGACAGAGTGATTAATCTCATCACTATAGGCGGTAGGTTGTTCATTAACAGATATTGCGGTTGCGGGACTCTCTTACAGTGTAATATCGATTCATAGCTACTTTAGCTACTCTTTCAACCAAATAAAACACAAACAGCTCCACTGAGGAGCGAACCCATCCCTCCCATGTGAGGATGCAACAGGTGACACTAGGGTCTTTGGCAACTTTCTTTTTTTTTTTTTTTTACTCTTCAAATGAGATTCACAAGCTTCTCTATAGATATGCTTTGAGAGTGATTTCATCATAATACTTGTAATCGGTGATAAGCTTTCTTCCATTAATATTCAAAAAATCAATTTAAAGAAATAGTTCAAATAATTTTCTATGCCTAGGAGGACCAAACTGGCTGATGGATGCATGCAAATTAAAGCGTGCGCACGTAGAAAGCGAAAGAAATTAGGGTCCACGGTGGAATTAGTCAACCAGTCAAACTTGTCCAGACTGGCATCTATTCTTCAACTCAGCCGTCACTTTTTTAGGTTTCTATTATATATTTCTTTTATTTTTAGATAACGACGTGCCATAAGTCCATAATTCATTTATTTAATGCAATTTTGGTAGGCCATAATCTAATATTATATATATATATATATATATATATATATATATATATATATATATATATATATATATATATATATATAAAATATAATATAATATAATAAGAGCGAATAAAATTAGGCGTATAACACGAAAAATATTGTCCAATTGTTTGTTAAAATTTAGAGTTTATTCTCAAAATAGTCATTCCATTATTGCTCATTCTCAATTTTGCATTTCGATTTTCAATTGCATTAAATGTCGTCCATCGACTTTGAAAAATCACTCAATTTAGTCCTCCGTTAGATATTCTGTTTCCTCAGCGTTAAAATAGAGGTATTTTGGTCCGCTCACCTATTTTATGCCTAATACACTCAGCAGTAGTTGAGGGATCATTTTGAGAAAAAACTATTTTATTTATTTTGTTTTTGTTTGTAGACTCTATCAAATTAGAAAAGCTATAGATTTGTTTCTCACAAAAAATAGGGGCCATTTTGAGAAAAAAAAAACTCTTTGATTTATTTCATTTTTGTTTTTAGACTCTATCAAATTAAAATTTTATAGATTTTTTTCTCACAAATATAAATAATTAAAATCCACACTTGAACCCAAAATTTTCAACTTTATCTATAGAGTTTTTTCCGTCTAAACATACAAACTTTTCATCTATCCTATCAAGTTTTACAATACGTTTCGTAACTTTTATAAATACTCATGTACTTTTTATTTTTATCTTTTTATGTTCATATATGACCCTGTTTGGTAAATGACTGTTAGCTGATTGGGTTGGCTATTTGGGTTAGAAGGTATGATTTGTTGATAACATTTGCTGATTGTAGAAAGTTGTTTGATAAATTAGCTGTTAGCTGATAGCTGTTTGGTATAATTTATTTTCTCAAAAAGCTAATTGAAAAGGCTGCTTTGAGTAGCTTTTTGAATTTTAGCCTTTTGAAGTTACAAAAAGCTTATTATTTACCAACTAATAGTGGTCAAATAAATCAAAATTGGCTGATAGACTGATGATTTACCAAACAGTCTATTAAACTTTTAGTATTTTTTTTTAGATATAAGTCCTGTTTGGTAAAATAATCAGTCTATCAGTCAATTTTGATTTATTTGACTTAGTTGGTAAATAATAAGCTTTTTGTAACTCCAAAATGCTAAAATTCAAAAGGCTACTCAATGCAGCTTTTTCAATTAGCTTTTTGAGAAAAGAAATTATACCAAACAGCCATCAGCTAACAGCTAATCTATCAAACAACTTTCTACAATCAGCTAATGTTATCAACAAATCATACCTTCTAACCCAAACAGCCAACCGAATCAGCTAACAGCCATTTACCAAACAGGGCCATAGGCCCAATTTAATGTATCACAATAAATATTATGTTTACTTTTGAAATAACATTTTTTTTTTTCCAATTTAGACATCAAAAGACTATAAAATGTAGGGAAAATGTTGGACCGGAATGTAAATTTTTCCAATAAACTTCTTGACTAAGTTGAAAAGTAAACTCTCGCATGTGACTGGAATGTAAGTTTACTTCTCAATCATACGGCCGAGGGGCACACTTCTCGGTCCGAGAGGTGTTTATGACACTTCTCGATCAGTGGCAAAATGTTAAAAAATATTTTTGGAAGTTGGTTTAACTTAGCCCACAAGGCCATTAGTTCTATTCCAAAGTTAGTACAAACTATAACTATCATTTCCAAATCCCTGACTACTAAGCAGTGCAGTACATCATGCTAGAGGGAGTTTACAACTACTGCTACCAATTTCGTATGTGTTAAAGAACAAGTAAAACAAACCAAATGCTAAAATAATTAGCACAAAACATATAATCCTAAACCTAAAGACTTCTTCTTAGCTTTACCACAATTACATGTTCTTGCAGTTTTAAGTTTGTTTGTATTATATATGAATATTAATAAACTTAAATTTGAAAGCGAAACTTTTTTGCTAATGTATGTAAAAAAAAATAAAGTTATTTTTAACAATAAAAATAATATTTATTGTGAACATAGTGATATATATATATGGCTCTGTTTGGCAGAGCTTATAGCTTATTTTAAGCTACTAATAAGCTATAAGCTCTATTTGGTAATGTTCCTAAAATAAGCCAGTAGCTTAAAATAAGAGCTTATTTTTTAACGCTACTTAAGGTAGCATTTCAAAATAAGCTAGTAGCTTCCTAACTTTTTTTCTATCTTTAACCTTATTATTTAAAAGAAATGACATCATTTACCCTTCCCAATTAAAACGTTTTTGGTTAAACCTTTTTTACTTTTTCTCTTCAATATGTTTGGTTGAAATTTTAATTTGACATTTGTGTTTGAACATTGATTTTTGTATGAACTAATCTTATGAATTATAAACATTTTGTTTTACTTTATATATTTTCAAATATATGTTCTTATTTTATATTTTATTAAAATATATTGATTTCACTATTTTATATTTTAATATATAAACAAACCTATTTAAATTGTATGAAGATGTCTTTTTTAGTCTTTTTATATTTATCAACTTATCAAAAAGTTAATTTTACCAAACACTTTTAAGCATAACAGCTAGCTTACTAGCTCTTCAGATTTCAGCTTCGAGCTTATAGCTTTTCAGTTTTCAGCTTTCAGCTTTCAGCTAATTTTTCAGCTAGGTTTGCCAAACATAACCTCTGTATATATATATATATATATATGAACATAAAAAAGTTCATATTTTTCAGAGATATTTTTATTTGGGATAATTCATTATAATATTCCTAGTCATTTTCAATATTTGTTTACTAAGCTACAATAATTCCTTAGCTTGCTTTTCAGACAATCTAGAATTATTCAAACAAAATATAACGAAGGAGAGATGACGCAGCTGGTGAGATAATTTATTAGTAATTAACCCATTAATTAAGGTAAATAGACCCAACTAATAAACTAGTGGTTTCAAAAAGAAAAAAGAAGGTAAATGGACCTGAATAATAAATTAGTGGTTTCAAAAAGAAAAAAGAAGGTAAATGGACCCAACTAATACTCCGTACTAGCTCTTTCTAAGTGCATCAATAAGAATATGCACAGATTAATTGTATATGTCGCGTTACCCCACTAATAATTTAGAGGTGTTTAAATATATCTCACATTTTAAAAATTAAAAGTAATATTTACGCCACTAATAGTTTAGGGGTGACATTAGTAATTGACATATTTGTGAGGACATAAATTACAATATTCCCTTGTATTAAAAACTTAAAAAAATTATAAATGTACTCCTATGGAGTATAACTCCTTTTATTTTGGATGTAGCCCAAAATTTCTACCGTCGGACACAGTGACTAATCCTCTCGTTGGATTGTAGGCCCTCTATTGGATGGGTGGGATAGCTGACCGTTGACCTGGAAATTTAAGGTTGCTCCAATCCCAAAGCCATGGATCGAACCCTTGACAGAACTCTATATTCACAATTTCATTACTCTATATTCAACCGTATACCACACTTTTTGAATCTATATAACAAAATTGTGAATATTGAGTAATATAATTTTGTATATTGATATCTAAAATTGCGAATATAGAGTTTTAAAATTGTGAACATAAAATTTTAAAATTGTGAACATAGAGTTCTAAACTTGTGAATATGGATTTGGACTCACCGGAGCCACAAGATGGACCTGGGTCTATAGTATAATTCACTCAGAAAAAGAGATAAGAAGAGAATGATTGGAAAGAAAATAGAAGAAGGGATTATAAGGTGATATGGAAGAGTTGGTCTTATAAATGGGATAGAAAATAGGATAACGATTGTGGATGTCGTAATGGTTCAAATTAACTAATCAAGACAACAATTAACATTGCACGGAGCTCAGGTACAAGGTACAACTGTACTAACACCTCTTTAATTACTATTTAAAAAAAATTGTTAATAACTCCAATAAATTTCAAACTCGTATTTATTATAGCCGTTATTATTCTTACATGATCACACTGCGCATTTATAATTTTTTACCACACTCATAATATTTGTTTTATATGTTCACAAACATAATCCTTAGGGAGCGTTTGATTCATGAAATGTTAGATTATCTTATGTAATGTTAGATTACTGGAAATGTTAGATAATCGGGAATATTATTAGATTCTTTTATTTGGTTTAAAATTGAAGTATGTAAATAAAACATCGGAAATAAGACAAATTAATTAAAATGCCAAAAACTCAAAATTAATAATAAGATAAGGGAATGTGGGATTACATAAGAAATTGGAGTGTATCTCACATTCCCTTCCTAGTTAAAAACTTGATATGGAGGTTATGTTACATTTCCTAGGAAAATTATATAACTTGAACTAAACATAAAAATCTTATATTCTCAAATAACAAACATTAACAAACAAAATTTAAAACTCGGTTCATAAACGAATATAGTTTGAACAGTGGTAAGCTTGTTTGCTAATAGATCGTGAACAAGCTCGTTTGTGTTCATTTAATAATGTTCGCGAACAAGTTCGTTTAGTGTTCGTTAATATGTTTGCAAACATGTTCACTATATATATATATATATATATATATATATATATATATATATATAAAATATTCGTGAATGTAGATTACATGTTGTTCATGAACGTGATTGTTAACGAACATATTTGTTAACGTTCACGAACACGTTCGTAAACGTGTAACAGGATTTTCAAAAACCTTAACAAACAAACACGAACAGTTTCCGCTCGTTTGTGTTTGGTGCATTAATAGCCCTAGTCCTCCCATAAACTAAACCATTTTGACAATATAATTGATTCCAGCTTCGCAGCAGCCATATTGGAATATATACCAAATTAAAATAAATATTGTACTTTTCTTTTGGAGTCTACCATAAATATTAAGCCCCAATTAACTAGAACCACATATTGATTAATTCGATTTATATTAGGTGTGACAACATACTTTGCAACCTTAAAAAGGAAAGTTTATTTATATTAAAAAAAAAAAAAAGCAGTTGGTAAGTTGACTATTAATGTTATTACCATTAATATTTAAGAACAAAATATGTATGATGGATAGTTAAAAAAAACATATATTGTATGTAAAAAATAAAATAAAATAAAGAATAATCACTTTTGATCCATTGGCTATTGCACACATATTAAATTCGATCCTTCAGTAATAATATTTTCAAATTAAGTGCATGACTATGTAATTTGTATCATATTTGATCATTGACTATTAATATTTTAAATTGGGTGTATGACTATGTAATTTGTATCACATTTAGTCATGTCGTTCAACTTTCCGGCTAACTATTGCCAGAATTTCAACGAGAAAATAATATGTTCTAATTAAAAGGGTATTTTCAGCCAACTATTGTCAGAAAAATTATTATTTTTCGTTTAAATTCTGCCAATAGTTGGCTGGAAAATTAGACGATATGACTAAATGTGATACAAATTACATAGTCATGTACCTAATTTGAAAATATTAATAATTAAGGACCAAATGTGATACAAATTACATAGCCATCCACCTAATTTGAAAATATTAATAGTCATGAACAATATTTGATACATGTACAATAGTCAAGGGATCAAAAGTGAAATGTTTTTTTTTAAATTACTTTTAGTTCCATGACTATTGGATCATTTTCACATTTCGTCCCCGACAATTAATTTTTTTTTTTCATTTTTGGTCCCCTGACTATTGGATTATTTCTACATTTGGTCCTCGACTATTAACTTTTTCATATTTGATCTCACGACTTTTAAAATCTTTCCGCATTTGGTCTTTCAACCTAATTTTCCGTCACTAGTAACCAAATTTTTAATTGAAAATTGCCATAGAAAATGACAATTTTGTCAATCAAGATAAGTCACTTGACTATTATACACTCATGTTTAATAACATAGAGAAATAATTTTGTTTACCAGTGCTTAGAAATTAGGATGGATGACCAAAAGTGACAATGTTTTAAAAGTTATGAGACTAAGTGTAGAAAAATTAATAGTCAGGATCAAATGTTGAAATGATCCAAAAGTCATTGGACTAAATGTGAAAAAAATAATAGTCGAAGAAATGTAGAAATGATTCGATAGTAGTTGTACCAAATATGAAAAAAAAAAAATAATAATAAACTCTAAAAAAGATAGTACTCCGTAATAAACATGCTAGTAGAAATTGTTTTTATAATAAGGTACTATAACTGTTATGCACCACAAATAACGTTCTTTAATTGTACACTTACAATTTTTTTTTTTTAACTTTACATTTTTTGTGTTAATATATTAATTATTTTTATTGTCTTTGTTTTTAATCGTGAAATGCATAACTAGTAACTGCAATATTATTATTATTATTATTATTATTATTATTATTATTATTATTATTATTATTATTATTATTATTATTATTATTATTATGCAAAGAAATAGTATAGTTTGCATCAAAGTATATCCTTTACACCATGCATAATCCAACCGATTAATTGGGAAGAATTAATCAAGAAATCAAGAACTAAGAACGATGACCAATAAAATAATTAAGTAAAGTTTATTGAGAATTGGAATTAATCTTTGTTTAATCTGTCAACATTATTTACAACTTCAATACCATCGTCTGTCCCCAAAATATTTGGAGTCATCCTTCCACCTACCAAACAACTTCTTTCCCTCTACTCCTATTGTCATTTGGACTTTTTATTAAACTAAGAGTGTTTGAAAACCAGAAAATTAAAATAACTTTTGAAAAATGTTTTCAGAAAATAATTTTATTTTTAGTGTTTGATTGCATTTTGAAAAATTATCTTGGTGTGTTTGAGAAATGGGTAGCTATCATAAACCTTTATGTTCTGATTATAGGTGGTGTGAAATTCAGTTAGGTTTCGCGCCAAAAAAAAAATAAGAAAAGAAAAAAGAAAAAAACCAACTTGTAGCTAGGTTTCAACCAAAATGGAACTTTTTTGGTGTGTGTTTAAAGTCATGTAGGATAGATACAACTCTAATTAATTAAAATAATTTATAATCTATTTATTAATATAGGGAAAATAATGGCTTTGGTACTCTTGTTGTGTCCAATTAATCAAAATACTTGATGGTCCCTCAGCTGTTAACCCCATTTGGTTTGATTGTAGTGTGGGCCCCACTCCCTCGTTCCTATATAAACAACCCATCCCATGCATAAACAAAACATCTATCCAAAACCACAAATCCATACAGTTTCAAGAATAGAATTTTTGTCTTCCATTAATAATGGCTCTCTCAACGGAAATCGAAACCGTCGATCCTCCATTCTCTTCAGAAATAACAGAAACCCCGGCCGCCGACGACGACGACAAGGCGGCCATTGTGAGGGCCCTCTACGCGGCGCTGGCGGCCGGCGACAGCGGCAAGGTGGGCGGGATCGTGGCGGGCGATCTAGAGTGGTGGTTCCACGGCCCGCAGAAGTGCCACCACATGATGAACATGCTGACCGGGAAGTCAACGGCCTTCCGGTTCGAGCCGCGGAGCGTGGACGTGATCGAGGACCGGGTGATCGTGGAGGGGTGGGAAGGGGCGCAGGCCTACTGGGTCCACGTCTGGACCATTCAGCACGGCTTGATTACTCAGTTCCGGGAGTACTTCAACACCTGGCTCACCGTCACCGAGCTCCGGCGGGTCGGCCGCCTCAGCTCCTCCACGGTCTGGTGGAGCCACCCCCGGGACCTCGCCAAACGCTCGCTCCCGGGGCTTATGCTCACCATTTAACGGTGTCTGAGGGTGGTGATAATTAATTAATAATAATTCCTACTTTCAGTTAAATTAAATAATTTTAAAAAAAAAACCCCAAAAAATGGTTTAGAAACAATAATAAGATGGAAAAAGCTTCATTTGTATGAGCAACCATGAAACTGTAAATTTAAAGTGTAATTTTTATTAATAAATTACACTTGTCGTTGTTCAAAAGTAGACCTAATCCCTTGGCTTTAATTTTCTCTTATTTAGTGACGAGAGAAAGTCAAATTATTATCCGAAAGTGTCAACTGTGTAAACTTCACTTTTATGTAATAATCTATACTATTTAGAAGAGGTAAACTGTATTAGAAAAATTATGTGCTATAGACAGAGGATGAAATCCTTTTTCTTATTGATGTATGAAAAAAAAAATAATGAATGAAAGTTTTATTATTATGCTAAAAATCTTAATCTTAATTAGAATATGAGAACATAATTTGTGAATTTCTTTTTCGTTATGGGTATATGTATCGAAAGCCAATCAAGCTAAGATTTGCTACCCTCATTCTTGGATAGACCTTTGTACTTTGCTCACTGTGTACAAGAAGGTTGTTCCCATACTGTTGAGGTGAGGCTCAATCATTGATCTTTCCTCCCAAACTTTACCTATATAACCAATTGAACTGCTCATATGAGCATTATCGAGCCGCGAATTCTGTCCATGTTATCCGTTGTATACTATTTATTACTGTATTATTTCAATGAATAATAATATATGATCAATAATAGCATGCATGTATGTATGTTTTGTCCAGTTGTCCATCAATGGGACAGTGAAATGGCTTTCCCAGCCTATGTAAGTAGTGGTTGGCGAGGGGTCATTATTGAAAATTTATTTATTTTGATAGGCTCTATTTAGCAAATTTATAGTTTATTTTAAACTATTAATAAGATATCAGCTCTGTTTGTAATGTTATCAAAATAAGTTAATAGTTTAAAATAAGAGTTCATTTTGAAAAGTTACGATATATTATTTTGAAAGGATTTATTAACAAATTGGATTAGATCATTGTAAATCCAGATTCTCTCAAATGAAAATATAATTGTTTTAAAATATTTTTATGTTCAAAATGATTAATAAATGAATAAAAAAATTGATTCTTAAAATGTGAAATCAAGAGAGAATATAAGATATATAAGATAACTAATATTATATTTACTTAAGAGTATAAGATTAGAATAAGAGTCAAATAGATTCTCAAATTATATACTAGTATCAAAGTGTAATTAAATAATCGGATTAAAAAATTCAATTAGACCCGTAAACTTGTTAAAATTGTGCAATTAACCTATTTGACTTATAATAACATGTTACTCCTAAGTCACGTAAGATGTGGCATAGATTAATATTTTTTAAAATAATTTTTTATAAAATTAAAACAACTATATTAATTAAAAAAACATAGGCAACAATCTGTCATGGCTTCTCTGTCCATGGCAGCTACCATGGACGAAGAAGCTTGACGGAGAAGTCTAACGGTTTCTTCTTCAGATATGAAAAAGTCGTCGGTTTCTCCGTTGCTAGAAAAAAAAATTCTTTTTTTTAATAGGATTTCGCGTAAGATGTCATGTAAATAAAGTTTATGAACTACCTTTTTGTAACTTGTTAAATATCTTACTTGCAAAATTTTAACAAGTTTTAAGATTAATTAAAAAAATTTGAGAATTTAGTTACACTTTGATATATAATTGAAGGACCTATTTACTAATTTTTAACAAGTTCAAATTATGTTTGCCTTTTCTCTCCCCTCGACACAGCTATTTCCCAAGCTCTCTACACACAAACTTTAATGGCATGTTTGGTTCATGGAATTGGTTAGGAATGGAATAGCATTCCTTGGAATGACCTATTCCATTGTTTGTTTTGTTCATTTAATCATGGGAATGGCATTCCAAGGAATGAGCTATTACCTTTGCAAAGGGAATAGCCATTCCTTGGGGGGGCTATGGTATTAGCTATTCCCATGCTCTTGGGAATAGCTTTTACATGATAAATACCAAAAATACCCTTTGTACATTATTTAATATTTATATTTAATAAATATAATGTATTATATAAATGTATATATTTAATTAATTATAATTTTTACATATCAATAAATAAATAAATAAATATATATATATATATATATATATATATAATACCCTTTAATTTGTACATTATTTAATATTTATATCTCCTTGTAGTTTTATTGGAAGGCGTGAGAATGAAATCCAATTTCATCACTTTATATAGCCTCTTCAAATAACCATTCTGTCTAAATATATGCTGATGCTTTCCCATAAATTAATCCTGACCATGTGTTCAAAAAGCAGCCTACAAACTTGCTCAACCAACTTGAAAAATTGCTAATAAACACGGTCCAAGCTAGACTAAAAAAAAAATAGTACTACGTTGTAATAATAATAATAATAATAATAATAATAATAATAATAATAATAATAATAATAATAATAATAATAATAGTAATAATAATAATGAGAATAATAATGAGAATAATAATAATAATAATAATAATAATAATAAGAATAATAATAATAATAATAATAATAATAAATTTTGTACAAGGGCATTTATGTCTTTTACATATATATTCCATTTCTATTCCGTTAACCAACCAAACGCTGGAATACAATTCCTAAGTCTATTCCTTCCGCGAACCAAACGCTGAAATACAATTCATATTCTATTCCTTACCTATTCCATTCCTTATGGAATAGCATTCCTATTCCCTTAAAATTCATTCCGTGAACCAAACGTGCTGTAATAGGTTTTGTGTTAGTTTACCTTACGTGTTTTTTAAATTAATTACTTATATAGCTTAGGAACGAAAGATAAGCACAACCAACAAGGTAACAATTAAGAATAAATTTCACAATTATCGTATAATTTAGAAATAGAAAGTATAATTTTTTCTAAAAAATTTTATGTGATGGAGTAAAAGTATGGAGTAGAACTTAGTAACATTTCGCCTAATATAATTTTTTTAAAGAAAATGAAATGCCCCATATATTATTTAAGAGCATTCCTCCATTCTTGACGGGAATCTTGAATCACCGGCAAGGATGTACAAGCCCGGAAAGTAAAGTCTAAATTTGATTAGTGTTGGGCCATATCTGAGCTGTGAAGATCCAACCCAGAACCATGCATAGGCCCCAGTGCACAGATTTGCAGCATTTTATCAATCGTTAAGCCACGGATTATTTATAGGATAACCTTAACAATTCTTCCAAAGATTTGGGTTCAATGGATTATCCCCAATGGCCTACGAGAGTTCAAATAATGGAGCTGTGCAGAAGAGCTAGTGGGGTAAAATCTTGAATCCCGGTAAGATCAATCTTGTTTGCTACCTACAATTCAAACATTTGACTGAGTTAAAGCATGCACAAGTGGGAGAATATCATACTTTCTGGATTAAAAAAAAAAAAAAAAAAAAGTAAAACTTTCATGGCTGCTAAATGATGTAACTTGTGTAAATAAATAAATGAAACACGATGACGAGTGCAAATAAAGGTTGAATCTTTATCCATTTTGAGCCCCCTTTTCAATTTTGCATTCATGTATTTCAACATGTCTCTTCTAGAACAGTAAAAAGAAAAAAACTTAAAAGACCAACTTCTTTTAACCAATTTTCTTGTCTTTGACTCTGCTTATATGACTCACAAGAAAGTGATCCATAGACTAGAGATCTCACTGGACATCACTGGCAAGGCCCTTAAAATATTTAAGCACTGTGGAATAGGGGAAGTATTTAGGTAGGTTTTGAGTTTTGATTATTGAAGAATGAAACCTTAATCCAGTTGTGCTCCAAGCCTGTTGAATGGAACAAGTTCTAGAAGAGCTTTTTATTGTAAATTAGTTAGAACTTAATGTGATTATTAGATATTGGGATATTATGACTTAGCCTTTGATTTTTATTTTATTTTTTGGATTACAAGGAAAAACCGTAGCCACCGTTAGGATTTCCATTGGAAAAATCCTACCTTATGACTTTAGTCAGTAAATAATCACAATGAGGTAAACCAGTTTAAGTTGCCCATAGCTGAACGGCTTAAACCAAGAAGGTCAATAGGTAGCTCCCTTGGAAGTCGAAGGTTTTGGAACTTGGTGGTTACCAAGCCAACAGTCTGACCAACTTGGTTAGGGTTGTCCCTACCCTATGATATTGATTTGATTATGAAGTGGGATGAAGCAAAGTGCATTTCTTTGTGCTCCAAGATCCTTGAACCTGCCATTTGAAGAATTAGGCAAGTTGTTTTGCAACTTTATTGAACTGATAGGTGGTAGTGTTTTACTGGAATTTTACAACTTGCTAAGTAGAACACACACACATACCTTAAAAAGTTATGATTTTGACAGACTACAACATCATGGCTTCTAAGATCACCCATTGGCAAGGGGTTTAGTTCTTGTGTAGTTACCTAACTTGCAATCTGGGATGAATATTTAATGGAAAGCTGATTTTGAAACTCATAGAATTCTATGTGTTTTTGTCATTGTTTCTCCTTCTTTTGCCACCAACCATAACCACTTTAATTGAATTTTATGGTCCCCATCACTTGGACCAGACTATCCCTTTCAATCTGTACAACTGGGGAACTTTTGGCATTACCATTGGCATCAATCACCTCACAGTACATTTTTTTAGGTAATATGTCAATTTTGAAAGCAAAAGAAAGAATAAGGACCCTAGGTAGGCTTGGTGGTGAGTTTCAATATATTTGGAAAAAGTTGCTTTCCTCTATGCTCTAATCCTATTATTCATCTAAATGTGATTTGTGACAGCTTTATATTTCAGAATTTTAAACAATTTTAGCATCTCTGGAATTGTAAGACAGATAGATTACCTTAGACATATTCTGTAATGCACTATCTGGTTGGGTCCCCAGTAATAACTCTGAATTCTTTCCATCCACGGCTAAGCCATAAAGTTTTCCCATCACTGGAGGTAAGTGGAAAGTTCAACTAGAATGTGATCAATCGTTTTCCGATTTACCTTTGCTCACTGATCTAATGTCTTCACACATTAATGGAAGATAAATTTCTTGGCATTCTTTTCCTAAGGTAGCAATAGTTAAGTTAGTGGGTATTACTGATTAAAATGCCAAGAACTCTGCTAAACATTTTGAGTTAAAATGCCAAGCTTTATTCATAGGGTCTTGGAGGGTAATGGTAATTCTCAGTTCAACAGTAAAAAATGAATCCATCCTCTAAAGTTGATTGAGTATGTAACTCTTACAAGCATAATCATTGCCCAATGGGCCATTTGTTTACGTAATCCCAATTTCATGGATACAGAGCTATTTAAAGAAAAAGATTAATCTCCATTGCCTTTTCTTAATTAGAGAAAAATAGCCACTTGATTTAAATGTTTTCTATATTATATCCACTTAATCTTAGTGCTTTGATCAAGTTAGGAATTTAAAAGAATAGAAGAGCATTAAAGTACATGAGCTAAATATTCCTTCACCATGTGGTATATTTTATATTATGGCAGGTAACAATAAAGGTGTCTTCCACTATATAGCTTAATGCATTTGTATTCAGATGTTACTCAAAATAACAAGCTAGAGAGTTTATAATGTTCTCCTTCTGACTGGTGAGTGGGCCTAGCATTCATAGAATCTTTCATTATTTAAACCGTAAATTTCTTCAGAGCCATACAGAAGAAGAACCATGCTCCAATGTTTGTTTGAATGAGTTTGATCCTGATCTCCTAATTTCTGAAGATTTTTATATCAAATTCAGTCATTAAAAAGATTTAGTTAACATGAAAGGCATGAAACCTCTAAGAAGAATGTTCCTCGTTTTAGTTAAACTTAATCCAATTATTATTTGCTTCCGTATATTAGCTTTAATGATTTGAAGTGATGTACCATTCTATTAGGATGTTAAATGGTTCCTTCTAAGTTCTACCTACTTCTGTGCTTGTCTCTACCCTTTTAATTAATCCATGGTGTTTTGTACGGGGGACCACATCATTAGCCACTAAGACTGCTTTTCATAATGAAAACTATTTCTCTTGGATTTTCTAATGCTAAGCATAGTTTTGAAAGTAACATCTCTTAATTAATTAGCTTACACTGGTGCAGAGACATTCTTAGGATCTGGCTGCAATTGGTTGCCATTCTTCGTCAATATAATATACATTCTTTGCATCACTGTATCCTACTTGTATCTCTGCCATTGGAAAGCCTGCTTGATGATATGCTCTTAATGTGTTGTTTTTAGCATAAAGGAGATGGAAAAAGTCGTACACACTTGGATGGATGGAGTTCCCATCCTGCCGAGGGCTATTAATTGATCCAGAAAGTTGTTATGGTAATGGACTAGATATAATAAATTCATAATAGCTAGTGCCAAATTTTCCAGGCATTCTTCTCCAATACAATAACAGTTTAGTGGCTACGACATAAAACATGTATGCTTTCCACACGTGTTAAGCACACAAATAGGATTCACTGGTTTCCATTTTCCACATACTTATAGGCATTCAAAAAAGTTGGAGAGGTGTATTAGCCATTAGGACACATGTTAGGACAGGCTAGTGAGAACAAAAAGAAGTGCTTGTTTATTCCCACCATCCACCTTTTAGCCTCTACCTTTGTCTTGCCTGGACCAGGGGAAAAAAAAATGAGATAGTAGTGCATGTTTTCTAAAGTGCTGCAAGATTCTCGTAATCCTTCTTGGAGAATGTGGAATGTCTACTCACAGGCTCACGCCACAGTGTCCAATCTCTCTCGTAGGTGAACATGTGCAGAATTGTGCAGACCCTGCACTAGGAAACTAACAATGTGCAGTATAGCAATATGCAGCTACTTGATGGTGCGGTACTAAATTAAATTTAAGGATTGATGTTGTCTTGCAAAAGTTATCCGCTAAACACTAGGAAGAGTGCCTAGTATTCTAGGATAACCTGAAGAATAGAAAATTAATGAATTCCAGGAAGAAGCATCTATGGCCAATTCTTGGGGAATCAGTAGTTCATGTGTTTATAGAGGTTTTCCTACTATTATCAGTTAATTAGATCAGGAGTAAATTCAGATCAGGTCTTTTTAGTCTTTACAGTGTTTTAGATCACATCAGTAATATGTTGAAAGCATATTTTCACCACTAACGTGCTTGTCATAAGATATTGCATATAGAATCACTTATCACAATCTTGAGTACTACTATGCAACTTGCAAGTAGTGGCAATATATCCTAGGAAGGGTCTTTTCACTTTCAAACAGGTCCCCGCTGAGGCAGTTATTATTTTCACGATTATGATGTCTGCTTTTCATAATATATAGAATTTTCATTTTGAAACATCTATATCTGTACACCAATCCAGAGTGTTGTGTATATAGGTAATTTCATCTATGTTTTTCATTGCAATTTATTTACTGAAAATGCACATTTTCCAGCTTATATGGAAATTACGTGTTGTGGTGATTATTTCCAGAACCGGTTGCTTAATGTAGGACAGCAACTATACGGCTATTAGTGAGCACGTTCAGTGGTGACTGGTGAGCAGCTGAAGGTCATCTATCATAATTGATTAGGACTAGTCTTGATCCTTAGTTTCACTTTTGTTTTCCACGTCTTTTTCACCATGGGTCCAATGAGAAAGTGGGATTGTCATGAAGGGTTAAATCTGGTTTATTGATCCCCATCTTCTTGTAACTGGTAATTAAGGACTTAATTTTCTCGCTATATCCTTTCTTAACAAAACCAAAATAATGCATTACTGAAAAGTATTTTAAGTAACATGGCTATCTGTTATTGCATCTATAGGCCAAGGACCATTTCCAGAAAACACATCCAGTATTGTACAGTTCAGGTGCTAGCAACACAGACCATTTAGCAGCGTTGCAGTGCCGATAAAAGTACTTTGGAGAAAAATGGAAGGCATTTGTATTACATTGATCGCATGGTAATGGTATGGTGGGGTGGTATCTGCTCAAACAACATGATAATGCCAACATCCTTGATTGGGATGGGACTCGAACCTGAGATAACAGTGATGCCATCAGACCACAAGGTACTTGGCCATTCACATAACTTTCTAAGTTTGCAATTTGTTGAGGGTCCCACATACAACTGAATATTTTAGCTCTTCTTTTAGGCCTAAAAAGCCCACAGAGCCATGCCTTTGAACATAAGACCTCTGTTTGTGTTGGACCTTATGGTTATAAATGTGAGCTAGGTGAGAGTGTACCACATGTGGTTTCCAAATTCCAAATATTCCTATTACCTTAGCCTCTTTCCCACATCTCTCTCAATTTATATATCCTTCCCTAATAACCGAACATTTTAGCCTTGTATACAGGTCTTGGAGACCTGGAGAATTGTGGAACGACAAGGCTAGTTGAGCAAGATGGAGAAGCAGGGCACGTGCATTACTAACTCATGCACTTTAACCCGAAGCTTAATGTTAGTTGCCACTTGTAATCCATAGATATGGTGCATTGTGTGCTTCAACTGGCTCAATGAGTTAGTACTTCATGTGCCTGCCTTCGCCATCATGATCACTCGACCTTATTACTAATGGATTCGCAGGATTGCTGCCCGAAACCCTCTCCACTCAGCAGATCTCTGTCGCAGCCTTGCAGGTAATTCTTGTCGAAACTGGAAATATCTAAATTCAAGAAAATTTAAGTTGATTTGGCACTTGTTTTTTATTGTTCATCTGCTGAGAATTACATCTCAATAATTCGGATGATTGTGAAGAGAATGATGTAGAAAATTGGATAAACATATAGCAATTAGCAAGTGTCGCCCATATATGATGTATTTACTCATGTAGAATTATGGATATGTCTACAAGCAAGAAGGGGGGAAATGGGGCACTTTTTCCCTGATCTAATCTTAGTCGCTTCATTCTCTGCCACTGTTGATTGAGTGAGTGGCCACAATCAGTACACAGTTGTGTTATGTAGTTGTAACAATTTAATTTTCATGTTATCCACCATTACAGAGAGCATTTGGAAGCCGAATGTTCCAGAATCATATCCCAGGTTGATGTTTGGTTGGAGAAACATTGTTTCGTCTATTAGTAAGTTGCAATCTTCGATCTCCATCTCTGCATCTTTTTCGCGATTTAGTTATACCCTGTGGAGATGAATGTTTTGCTTTCTCACAGAAACTTTGAACTATGGTTATCACTTGTAATGTGTCCACTTCAATGATTTTGAATGTTGAGTTTCAATTCTTTATAGATCTATCCCAGCCATTTATATGACCATTGGGCTAAAGTGCATATATAGGATGCAACATGTATGTGTTTGTGTTTGATTTTTTTTTTTATTTCTTACATTTAATAATCCTTTATTTTAATGGTTAAAAAGGTTCGATGAATGTTTGTGTTTGAACCGGACAATTCCAATTAAATTGATCAGGCTATATATTTACTTGCTTACAAGTTGGATTGGTTTTTCTTCATCCCCAATATTCATACTATTATTTTCATTCCCTAATTTTAATTGATCATCATTTCCTGCAATATAATTTCCCCCACATTTGCATGCATGCATCCCCAAATCTCATTCTGCTACATTGCATTGATTATTGTATGCATCGGTTTTCCCCTCTGCCTATATAATTTTTTTAGGGCAATGCCGCTTTTGCAAAGCCTACACTAGGATAGCGGTGAATTCACTTCTAAGACAATGATTGCTCTATGACGAAGGTAATGTTACGTTTGTATTTCATGTTATCAGCATTAGTTTTTCTCTCAAACATATATGTATATATAGAGCAGCTACTAACAGCACAGAGAAGATGGGTGGCTTACAGTTACAGATCAGAGGAGAGATCACAGATTCAAAACATCTACTCGCCATCTCCCACTTCAATTGCCATGTATGTATACTTTCTCTACTTCATAATCTCAAATGAAGGTCTTAGATTCGAATTATATCTCAATCAAAGTTGACATACATTATAAATATGTTAGAGTGTATTAAAAAATACAATATAAAACTTAAATGAACTTTGGTCAGTTAATTAGCCAAACTACATACATAGGACATAGCATTCAAAGTTGAGAATCAAATATTACAAATAAGGAACCTTAAAAATCTAGATTAAGTTTTTTTTAGTTGAATTAATTTTTCTTTTGATTATTTAAAACAAGACTCAATATTTTTAAGTATTTTTTTTTTGCATTATTGAGAATGATTTAGGTCATTATTGTATTAATATTTTTTGTCTGTATTTCTATAATAGTATAATTGTACATTACTTTACAAATATTGTACTATTTTTTTTTTTTTTAATTTGACTTATGTAAAAAGAAATAGAGAGTAATATATTTCTCTCAATTCTCAAACATATATATGTATTAGAAGCTAGTTGTTGCTTGCCCATTATGGATATTTAAGAGCTTCAATCTACTTCCTAATGGACTTATAGAAGATATTCGGAGGCCCACTTTTGAGGACTTAAAGCCGGCCTTTTCATGGCGTTGGCTACAAATCCTTATTTGGAATCCAAATTGAAGATTTTACAGTTGATTAAAAAAAAAATTGATGGAGTAAACTTTACTCATGTGTAATAGCTTACAAATTATATAAGGGAGGTAAATTGCACTATAAAAATTATGTACGACGAGCTTGGCCAATTGGTTTTGACAATAATTGAACTTGTGACATTTTGATATGAGAATCATGATTCACACACTCGATATTCTCTTTTTGGGCAATTGGAATTTCTTTTTGGTTTGCCTAGTCCATGATATGCTTATAATTTTGAGGGTTAAATTATTACGGAGTATTTCTTTACTTGTTGGTACTTTTTTGTGGGGCGGTCCACTCTGCAATCACTTTTTACTGATATAGTCATTTGGATGAATTGTTATTGGAGCAATTGTAACAATTTCAACAAAAAGATAAGTATCTGATAAAAGTAACTTATGAAATTGAAATAGTTGGATAGTTTTAGTTACACCTCGATTACATTCTCAAGTGGAACTTAAACCGGAACTCCATAAAACTATCCATGACTCCAATAATTCTAACTGTATGGCCCAATTCAATTTGAATGTAATGATACTTTTTCATATTTTTGTTATCCCAAACAAACCACACAAAGCTTCAAGTTGTGTCTTGTTCGGCGATAATTGTCGTTATCATTATAACCGTTATGGCTCAGTCCTGCAAACAACAACAACAACAACATCATCATATCATACAGATTAAATTGAATGTCAGAAAACATTATTATTCTCAAACATCACATTCAACACTGAAGAAAAACCTGGGAGTGGTCGTCACAAGTCACAAGAAGCTAATTAGGCTAGGCTAGGTAGGTCTTAGATTTGTATGTTTTTTGGGGGTAGTCACAAGATGTGGAATTGGAAACCCCAATAAGTAGAGATTTTGGCAGCATGTTTAGAGCATTTATGTAGAGAATGGAGGGCTATGATATGGCCACTGACAATCTTGGTTGTCAACCTTTATAAGCTAGTGCTTGTTGTATCACACTTTGGATAACCATCTACAGTATACAGTTGTACATTCTTGTTTTATTGGACTGCGGAATTAGCCCTATGCTATATCAACCCATACTCCCATATCATTTTCTATAATATATTGAGTAACAGGGAAACTTACGGTCATTATTTAAAGGTATATTATTGAGTAAATTTTACTTTTTTTTAGGTCAATTAGGTGACAAAGAACCATAAAGAGATAAATTTACCTACTCATAAATTATAACTGACTAATTTAATTTAAACTAAGAAGGTCAATAAGCCATAGTTCAATATTTTGTTATGTAACATTGTGGTTTATGTGTACAGAATCAAATTAAAATATGAGTTTGAATTGCCAATATACATACACCATTTTAAGCATTATTATTAAAAATGAAAATTTATGTTTATTGTTTACATTGCAATGTAAACTTGGTCTATATTAGAAAATCAAAAGTTATTATTCATCTCTTACTATAAAAGACCATGCTCTCCAACCTGTTATTTTGACCCACCAAACTTTAGCCTAAGTAAATAAATTAATCATTCTTATTGAATTATAAACCGAAACTAAATATCATTTGACCTTACATAATGTCATATAATCTTGTGTATTTGATAAAATCTTCATTGACAATACTCCGTATGTATATTTATTTAATTATTACGAGTCCTTAATATATATTCCATTAGTAATACAATAAATTATACGTTTATCTTGTCGAAAAAACAAGGTCAAAGGTTTGTGATTGATTGATATGAATATAATAAATTTAGTCCCAACCTCTAATACGATTCCAGCTCATTAATTAAGTATAATGATGAATATTAATGATCAAAGCAGGTTCCCCCACAGATTAGCTTTATTTTAAACAGAAGAGGAAAGCCATGGTGGGAAGAAATTATTGTGTCATTTTCATATCATCATATGGTAAAGTAATCCCACCCGGTTGGTCCAACTTTGTCATTAAAGATAACCCCATCTTGCTTCCTAAACCACACAATCCCTTCCCTGTCCTCACACTATTTATTTACGTGTCTTCTTTCTATTTATTTCTCAACCTTTACTTCAACTAATTCTAGGTTAAAACGCTAGCTAGATAATTAAAATTCTTAAAAAATATAATATAGCGTGAATTATATTAGATTGGGTTTGAGATACGTTATGATATGATTGATCAGAGATGAATGTATTGATGATTTCTGAAGAGTCTAACTAGAGTACGTTATAACAGTCTAAGTGATTTTGTATAAGGAGCTGAGGTGTCCTAATACAAGTAAGTGAGTAGTAGATGATCCCATGAACGATAATGTTTAACCTATTTATTATATTACAATAAGGTGGTTAGGAGTATAATAACTTATAACAAGTAGTGGGTCTACATGGTGAACTCTGGTTAAGAGGATGAGATACCTAGGCAAACTACTCAGTTGTCTTTTAAAATGGCTCATCCATCATCAAGTACAACTACTTGATTGTCTAGCAACGCAAAATGCTCCAACTAGTCGGTCGAGTTATAGGGCTAACTGGTCTATCTTATAACTCATCACACCATTAATCAAACTAATATACTTTAACTAAGAGCATCTTTATCAGTAATTTTTGGGAGATTTTTTGCTCACATAAAAGAAGGAAGAGATGAGTTGGAGGAGATGGGGAAGAAAGAGGAAAAAATCGTATTTGTAAGCAGACCTGATTTTAAGTGGGCCCCACAATTTATTATTATTTTTTTTTAAAGAATTACTCCTTTTTTTTTTTGTGTAACCCAGGGTCTCCATCGTCGAACACAGTGGCTAACCCCTCGCTGGATTGTAGACACCTCAATTGGGTGGGAGCTAGTGAATGTAAATAATGTTCCTTTTTTTTTTTTGAAAGGTGTAAATAATGTTCTAAGAAACAATTAAATTGAATTTTGTGATTGGGATGAATTAAGTAATTTTTCATAAAAATTTGCACCCTATGGTGAGATGCTGCAAAATTAGGCAAAGATACAAAACTAAGCAGACCAGTCAATGTTGAGTATTCCTTTGTAGACCAATAGAGTGAATAGACCATTACCTTTTAAGTTGGTATTTACGACTTTTCAAGTCCCGTGAGTTGACTGGGAAACTATACCCTCGCTTTACAGTAATCCACTTGTTTTAAATTAACCATATTCTTCATATATAATTCACTTAATAATAATAATAATAATAATAATAATAATAATAATAATAATAATAATAATAATAATAATTGCCCCAACTAGGATGTATGATTGATGCTATTCTGATTTTATAACAATTAATAAATTACCTAATACGCTCCAATAATATAATTAATACAAAAATATATCATATTTTTTATTCTTAAATAAAAATTGACATTTTTACTGTTGGTGTGTGGTAAAATTCTGCACCTTGTCTTTGTTGGTGCAGTTATTGAGATGTCCTTCGTTATCACCTCCATAGGCGTGGCACTCTGAGCTCATTTATTAAGAAAAATAAAAAGTTTTGTAATTTTATAGGGAGGATCCACATTTGACAAATCAATGGCATTTGCCGGTTAGAAAAAGACATTTTTAGCATACTTTTCTTTTTTCCTTCCCATCATTTGCCTTTTCACCCATCTTTTCTATCCTCATGCTTCAATTTATTAAAATATAAATCGTAAATTAGACGGGATTAAAAGTGTAAAGTTACACTATGATAATAAAGATTAGGAGATGAAAATGTATTAATAAATCAGGTACAAGTTGGTTCGATGTGTATTGGAGTAGTCTGACTGGCAATCATTTATATATATTTCAAAAATATTGCAGTATAACTTTACAATTGTATTAATATCTTGTTTATCAATCACTCTAAATTATTAGGCTTTTATTTCTATCAAGTATATCATTGTCATTCAACCTAAATTGAGGGATTGAAAGAAAAGCAAAGGTTACGGATTCGATCCTTAACTTTGAGTATGTAACAATTTTAAATCTCCATGTCAACTGTCACACCCAATAGAAGTGTCTACAATTCAGCAAAGAGATTAATCACTATGTCCGATAGTGAGAACCTGAGCTACACCTAAAATAGAAAAACAAAAAGAATGATGGGAAAGATAAATTATTCATATTATTGTGATTTTATTGATAAAAATAGTTTAATTTAATTTAGGCAGATTAAATAAATGTTAGAAATTTGGATTAAATAGAAAAGAAGACAGAGAAAGGAATTTGGGTGGAATTATAAATAAAAGAAAAAGAAAGAGAAAAGGTTACGAAAATTCCGGAAAAAAAAAAAAAAAGAAGAAATAATAAGAAAAATAAAAGTGGAAAAGGCAAAGTAGGCATATAGAGAAGGGAAGAAAAGAAGGTACAAAGAAAGCTCCAGCTCCCATAGCCAAACAAGAATAGGAGAAAACTTTCTCGGGGAAAGAAAATGATTCTGCAAATTTTCCCGAGAAAATAACAACAACCCAGAACAGGAAGAAGAAGAATCAGAAGGCCCAGAAGATAGAACAGAGCTTTTGTGCAGATAATTTAGAAAAAAAATAAAAATTTGTGTGTGCTTGTGGGAGAAAGAAAGAAAGATGATATCATCCTTTGCGTCACCGTCGTCTTCGTCTTCGTCTTCGGCGTCGTCTTCAGTTGTGGTGCGAGTAGAGAAGGCCACAAGCGAGTTCCTGATCGGCCCGGATTGGACTCTCAATATTGAAATTTGCGATACCATCAATTCCAACCATTGGTATTTTCTGTTTTCTCTTTTCCTTTCATGTACCCAAGCTCTAAAATTCCCCCTTTTTTTTCTTCTGGAAAAAAAGTTGACTTTTTTTTATTTCCCTTTCTTTTCTCCCTGGGGCTCTAGCAAGGGCAATTAACTGGAAATTGTTTGTGCATGTGTGCATATATAATCACTAAATCTTCAATTTCATAGCTGATTTTGCATGGACTTTTTTTTTTTTTTTTTCTGAAGTTGATGGAGAAAAAGGGTATCTATTTATCTATTTATCTATTTATTTATATAATTATGATTGCCATAATTTCTATTAGTTTGGAGTTTCTGTTGCCCTTGTTGACCAAAAGATGTTTTCTATTTATCCTTGTTTTATGTTTCTCTTAGCAAATTTCTTTGACAAAGGATTGAGTAGCCAATAATCATTAAGTTGGAATCTATCTGTTGCTCCAATTTTCAGGTTAGGCAAAGATGTGGTAAAAACCTTGAAGAAAAGGTTGCAGCACAAGAATCCTAAAGTGCAGCTACTTTCTTTGACGGTAAAATATTTGGGTTTAGTTTGTTTCATATTAGTGTGCTGTGTACCATTGAAATCTATTGATGAACTTCAACTATAAAGTAGTTGCTTCCACTGTTCAATATTCATGCCTTGTTAACTGTTCTCTGTGCCTTCCCTTTAGCTGCTGGAGACAATGGTGAAGAACTGCGGGGATAATGTGCACTTTCAGATTGCGGAGAGAAATATCCTGCAAGATATGGTCAAAATTGTAAAGAAGAAGGCAAGCAAGTTTCGTTTTGGTATTCTATGGGATCATATTTTGAGCATACGTGCAGACTTTTTTTGCCATAATTTATGTTTCACTTTGATATTCTTTGAGGTCTGGTTTAAGAATATCTCGTGTATAGACAGCAGCGTGACTTGAAAAGTTGAAATTTTCTTGACTATCTTAGAATCAATCAGCTGATTTTGGGGTTTTGTGCTTTATTTTTGGGTGGGTTCAATACTTCACTTCCGTGTACTTGTATATTCATAATTCAGATGAAGAAAGGTAGCTTGGTTTTACTATGTTGCTTTAGTTTTGCATTTTACCATTTGCTTTGAGATCAATCAAACGTCATTCCTAAAAAACTTGATGGATTTGCAGACTGATATGAATGTGAGGGATAAAATCCTAGTACTGCTCGACTCTTGGCAAGAGGCATTTGGTGGTCCTGGAGGAAAATATGCGCAGTATTATTGGGCTTACGAAGAACTGAGGGTGAGTTTTCGATGCTTATTTTTTAGTTTAGAAATTTGTGTGGGTCACAAGTTTGTGATTTTAGATGATTGACTATTCAATACAAAACATTATGCGTGTGGTGTGTTTGTGTTGCGTCTATTGCCTTGTGGAGCGTACTATGTGAGAGAGATCATTCAGAAACAGATGGGAGACAGGGTCCAGTGAATTATTAAAACGATTTGTTTTCTTTTATGAATGATAAAGCCATTCAATAATCAATATTGCAAAGTTTTATAGGTAATAATGAGTTTAAATCTGTGGCTAAGGACTGTTTGAAACTTATGGATAATGATTCTCATTCTTGATATTGAAACTTGTTGCAGCGTTCTGGTGTGCAATTTCCCCAGCGTTCTCGTGATACGGCTCCGATTTTTACTCCACCTGCAACACACGCGGGACCTAGACTGCCTCAACCAGGCTATGGAATGCCAAGCAACTCTTCAACGAGACTCGATGAAGCCATGGCAGCTGAGGTGGAAAATTTAAGGTAAAAACTAATTCGAATTCTATGTGCATATTGTGGTCCGTATTGTCGTATATTTACTCTAATTTTCTCGTGAATACAGTTTATCAACTGTAAGTTCAATGCGGGATGTTCTGGATCTTTTAGCTGACATGCTGCAAGCCGTGAATCCCGGAGATTCTGCAGTAAGTGCACGAATGACGAACCTTTTCTCTCTAATCTGATATTTAATTCCACATAAGGTCCTTACTTTCTCTTTCGTTTTTATTTTCTAGGCTGTAAAAGATGAAGTTATAGTTGATCTTGTTGACCGTTGTCGGTCCAATCAAAAGAAACTAATGCAGATGTTAGCCACAACTGGGTAAATTCTCTTTCCCGTGTTGGGAGGCTTTTAACTTTTTTAATTTTCTGGTGCTTAAGAAGGCTGTTGTGCAAATTCAATCTTTTATTTTTTATCAAAACAATGCCATTTTGCAGTTCGGTACAGGTTTAGTAACTAGGATCTATAGTATCTAAACTTATTTCTATTGTTTCAGGGATGAAAATCTTCTAGCACAGGGTCTTGAATTAAACGATAGTCTACAAAGCGTGCTTGCAAAACATGATGCTATAGCTTCTGGCACCGTACTTCCAAATCCTGTCTCTCCCGTCAATCAGCCATCGACCGAGATGCACAAGCCTGACCGAAAAATAGATGAAGGATCTAGTACACCACCAGATATTAAGCCCGCTGCTCCTGTTACTGCAATACCAAATTGTTTAGATGAAGAGGAAGATGAAGAAGACGACTTTGCTCAGTTGGCCCGAAGGTAGTTCTTGATATTCTGTCCGAATGGGGATTCTGCTGGGCTGTATTTTCTCTGTTCTTTTATCTTTTATTTTTGTTTTGTTCTAAGATAGTATCACGCAAATGCAGGCATTCAAAAACTCCTCAAACAAATGAAGGTGTTGGTGCTACCGGCTCTATAACATCCCAAGGAGCATCTTCGGATCCAGCCATGAGCAGTGCGTTGATTCTTCGTGACCCTCCTGCACCTGCCAAGACCACAAACGAGCAAGATATAATCGAGCTCTTGAGCATAACCTTGTCGACTGTGTCTCCACAGGCACCTCAAACTCCTGCACAAAATGTAAATCAGAGGTCAGCTTCTCCTACCAATCAAGAGAACTCACATACCTCATCCGAGCCTTACCCTGGATATCAGAGCCAGACATTCAACAGTTATGTAGCGCCCTGGGCTCGGTCTCAGTCCCAGCCCCAGCCTCAGCCTCAGCCTCAACCTCAATTACAACAACCTCGACCTAATGGTCATCTTCAATACCAAGCACAACCACAACCTCAACATAATGGTCAATTCCAATATCAGATACGCCCGCAACCTCAACCTCAACCTCAACCTCAACCTCAATTCCCTCAGTACTCTACTTACCCCCCTCCGCCTTGGGCTGCCACTCCTGGTTATTTCAGCAACCCAAATCCATCATCTAGGGCACCTTACATGCCCTCAACTCTACCAGCCACTACAAGCATGCCCACACCTGTAAAACAAGTCAACTCATTCCCAGCAGGAGGAAGCAATACTACAGCAATTAATGGAGGTGCAAGGATCGGTGTCAACTCTGCAACAAATCCCCCAGCTGCTGCTGCACAAAAAACGTTTATTCCATCTTATAGGCTGTTTGAAGATCTTAATGTTTTTGGTAACGAGGACCAGAGATTCAAGGCAACAAGCAACTCATCTGCTGGTATGTCTGGGGAAAACAACCAAAGTTGGATTTCAGGGCACAAGTGAAATACATTCATATATCACATACCAGCCATATATAATTCTGTCAATATTTATGTAAATGGGGGTGGAATGTCTCTTTTTTTTCGTTTGTATGCAGGGGAATAACTTAAGATTTGATTGAGTTTGTGGCCATTGCACAATTAGTGCGTATTTTGTGCCAGGGGTTCATAGGTTTTTTATGGCTACTGTTATTTAGATATCTCAGGTGTTAGGCATTTGGTTTCCTATTGCAGATGTTTCTCAGGTTATGTTTGTAAACCAATTTGGTTGACATTATTAATCACAAATAATTTTCGATCAAATGATTTGAATGCAGATAAGAGTACTCAGGACAGTAGTTTATGACTAATGCAAAATAGCAGACAGACATCATCTAGTCTGCGAATTGCACATGACAATAACACAAATGTAGGCAAGTGAGATTTTTTTTTTAAAACCTGGGAAGACAGAAAAACCACAGCTGCTTTGCAAAATAAAATTAAATTATGTTAATAAGTGCAGGTGATCTATACAGATTAAAGGGCTGACCAAAAAAAAAAGCACACTAAGCCGAAAGGAATTAATAAGAACAAACAAAAAAAGGGGGAAAAAATAGACGAAAACATATTTACATCTTTCTTTACCTATGTATCAAATTATTAGATAAGCCTCCAATGAGTGTGAGATTCATCCAACTTCACGGAATACTCTGTCCTGGAGGCCCAATGAATATGATAACATACAATGGCCGACCTGATCTTCAGAGATTCAATGCTGAGTGGCAGATTCATCAACAACCCAATTTTGCTGCTACTCCCATCCCCCACAATGGTGTTTCAATTCAATTTCCAGACTCAGGCTTTCATCTTGGTGGAGATATCTCATCAGCATAGAGAGACACACAGGAATCTGCAGCACCAGCTGCAAGCAGCACTTGGTATGGATGGAATGCGAGGCACCTAACGGATCCAATCTTCTGTGCCATGAATGTTGATAAATATCGTATGGTGCCTAATTGCTCGCCCTCCAGGTTGAACACCTTGATAAGTTGCTTTGCTGACCCACTAGCTATAAGCGGTGCATGCCGATGAACAGCTAGAGCTGTAAGTGATCCCCTATGCGCATCGATTGTTAGGTATGCATCCCGCAGATTTCTCACATCAAGGAATTGAATATCACCCGCCTGAGATGCACTGACAATCTGAAATGAAACAGTAGATATGTTTGCTTGGTATTGTACAATCTTCAAATTTCATCTATACAATGACTCTTCTCATTACAAAATTTGCCATAAGAAAACAGACACAACAGGCTCACATTATTATAATATAATGAAAAGCCATTTATAGCAAAATACCAATGAAACTTTTTCACCTTAGCTGGATTGAGTCCAGGTTGAAATCCAATCCCCACAACTTTTTCTACTCTTTGGGTGTGTGGTCTTGTTGAACCAATAAGCCTACATAAATGCAAATCCAGTTACAATCAAGTCAACTGTGCAATTATTCTTACATACACAAACAATTGCATGCATATGTTTACATTGCATATTATATATCTATATAGAGCTCTATATAGAGCAGATAGCAGCTGTAGATAAGTAGATTAGAACAATCAAATTCATCCAAAAGGAGTCCATATACAAGCTTTTAAGATAGGAGGCAATATGTATTTACTAGAAAGGACTTTCCAGTCAAGACATTGAAATAGTCAAAAGTAGATTTCACATCTTAATATGGAGTATATAAGTTGGATGAACTTATACAGGAGCGAACAAAATAATTGGCCTTACATTTCAGGCATTCGAACGTCAAAAAGCCTAACAGATCCATCCACAAAACCAGCTGCGAATTGACCTCCATGAACCTGAGATGCAGACTACACAAGGCACAAGAAAACATATAAATTAAAAAATCAATTGTAAAACTAATGATATAAATGATTAAAATTATTCCAGGAATCTATCATTACAAATTCAGGGGGACCTATGAAATACCTACCAATGCTGAAATGCTGCAATCTGAAGATGATGGAATGGTATTTACAAGCTGCTCTTTGTCCAGGTCCCAGGCCATGATTGAAGAATTTTCACCCGATGCATACTGATAGAAGAATAATAGATTACATAAAAATAGAAATGACAGGGTGTACATAAGTGACATCAGAATGCATATGCATAGACAGATGCATTGATCTACTAGTGACATTCCAGTAAATGTTATACAATAAGCAAAAAAATGCATATATATATATATATATATATTTACTAGGCTTATATACACAAACAACATAAACTTCTATATTTTCTATTATTTGAGAGTCAGGATGTACCAGGCAACCAGATTGCTGTTGCCAATCCACCACAGCATTCACACTTCGCATACCCACTCTGTGACCATGGATTGAAGAGAATGCAGTAACCAACTTTTGCTGACCTCTTGAAGTATAATCCTTCCAAATGCGGATGTTGCCATCACCTGCAAGAGGCAGCACCATTGATCATTACTGCATCAACAAAGAGTCTTGAATGTAAAATGAAGCAATAAAAGTTTTACTTGAAGCAACAAGAAGCAAACTCTCATCAAGCTCATTCACAAGGCACAGCTTTGAGATTCCTTTATCAGGGTAACTGTGATTATCAAAGCTGTTAAGCAGGGTTGCCTCCTCATAATTCCATACCCTGATGACAACCATACAAAAAATTATATTTATAGAGCTAGAGCTTGTAAATATATGAGAAAATTCATAGAAATTAAATAAAAATAATAATAATAAAATCCATAACTACTCATAACTTACAGCATTTCACAAATTCAAATTAACTTGGCAAAACCAAAGCAGGATTCAAGACAATACACATTCTAGGCAATGGATCCCTATTGCTAACAGTAAAACACGGTTAAAGACTTGGGGCCATTGGACTGATTTAGTTCAAGTCCCATAAAATTGTAATATCTCAACAAATGGGGAGACACTGCTACATGCACCATCTATGGAGATCATTTTTTCTACTACCAATTAGATTAAACAACTGCTACTGCCAATCCAATTCATAAGATATAAACTAATTAATCATAGAGGTTCCTACCTAGTAGAAAATATTGTGTTTCAGAAGTCCAATTGTATAGTAACAATTACAGCCTCAAGAAAAGAGAGGTCAATGAGGTTCCTACCTGATCCTTTCACTGTCATCTGAAGCAATCACAAAAGGTGAGAATGGCTGCAACAAGGCAGTTTTGGTACCATTTTCAAATTTTGTATCCCAACTTGCAATTTGATTATGTAGCTTGCTCACAGCTGACAAAGGAAGATAAGCTTTAGAAACACTAATGTGCACTAGGGTAACATGCTTTTACAGAGAACTGAAGGAAATGGGAGATGGGAAAACACTACTAAGAAGACCTACTAGAGTGTTGGCATTTTGCAATCAAGTCGAGGGCCATCTTTTCCCTCTCTTCTCTTCTACTGATTATCTCTTCACTATCATCAGCTGGAGTAAGAAGTGGCTTTGAGAAGTGACCACAACTCCAATTGTATATGGTTGATTGTGGAAGAAAACTACGCTCAGAAGTTCCAGAAGATCCAGCTGTGCCCAAAAGCGGGTCCGCCAACCCAGAGTCTGGAGAATTTATTAAGTGTGGTCTGAACTCAAGCGAACAAACTCTCCTGAGGCCTGTCATATAACTGGCCCGAGGGGGGCTGACAGGAGGTGTTCTGAATGTCAAAGGCAGATGTCCTGCTGCAGCAATTGAAAAAATCTCAAAAAGAATATAGTAGCTGGCGAAGTGTCAAAACATTGACTAAAAGAAGGAGCATTAATCTGAAACTATTAGAAATGGCTAAATTAGTAATAATGAACAAGTTTGTTACCTCCATTCATGTCAAACCAAGAGGACGATCGAGCCAATCCAGTTAAACTAGTGCTTGGACCTGCTGCAAATTCACTAGACTTAACAGATTTAGCAACCACTTGTTCAATACCAATAATGGACAGAACACGACGACCAAGGCCCGAAATGCGTGGTGATGGATCTTTCGCCAGGGTACACATTGCTAATACACACTGTGAATACAATGCATTATCTAGTGGCCTTGTATGGTTCAAAACTCCATTGCTAATGGGATCATTTAATAAACCAGAATCAGAATGTTGTGATGAATCATCAGACAAGGGAGATCCATGCATAATACTTGGTGCAGCAAGGGGGCTGCTAGTGGACACTCTTCCATCCCGAGCTGTAGACTGGTTTTCACCTCCAATTCTCAATAAAGGAGCAATTGGAGATGGAATGATACTTCCATGAGGGACATAATGGGTTGGAGTAGTATAGCCACTGCCTGAACTCTTGACAGCAAAAGAAGGCAATGAAGTAAGCACAGAGTTATTTTGAGGCTTCAAATAAGTGGCTGCAACAGACTTCAGGTGCTTGTTATGCCCAAATGCAAAGCGTGCCAGAGCTGCAATGATGAGATAAAGTCATAAAACAATAACAAAAGTTAATTGCATGTATGTGGGGACCAGATCCAGTGTACATGGGCTCTTCCAATCAAATGTCATCCTAAACTTTGCAATTCCCTAGAGAATTTCTACTTTAGGCAACAGTAAAAGTGAACCTTTCAAGGATCAAAACACATTAAATATTTAACATTTCTTTTTTTTTTATGCCAAAAATCTCTAACAAAACAAGTACAAAACATTATCAAAGAATACTAACTAAACACTAGAAATCTTTAAGCAGAAAGTGAACAGGGCCTTTAAACAAAGTAAACAATTCTACCATATGAAAACAGGGTCAAAAGTCAATATACTGCATACCTACTGCAACCTCAGCCCTAACCAATGGGCTTCCATCAGGCACAGCACTCAAAAGGCTCTTAACAATATTAACTTCAGCCCTGACCTTTTCATCATCATCACAATCTTCATCGCCACCAACTCCATCCTTAGAGGTGTCAAACCCAATGTCTAGCAAAGTGCCTAGTGCAAACACAGCAGCAGCTCGGACCTGATGCCAAAAGACTTGTTGATTAGACTCCTAACATGGAAGCAGAAATCAAAGTAGGAAATAATATGATTTGGTACAAACCTCAGGTTGGGGTGCAGCAAGTAGAGGTGCAAATATTGCAGGTGCATCAGACTGTAGGCCTATCATTTGTGCCTCAGTGAAATCCTCCCAGAGTTTCCCTAGACATAGGCACAACCACTGAAGGAAAAGAGGTTCTGTTTGTGCATCATTTGGAGCCGACCCCTGAAGATGTCTTAAGCAGACATGTATAAGACCAGCTTCAATACAGGCTTCTTGCCCACGTCTGTGACCATCCACAATGACTGCCAAAACGAACGCAGCCATTGCACGCTGCTCTGGATAGGCTTCAATACTATCAAGAAATCTAGTAAAATATGTATGCCCACCATCCTTCACAAGATCAACCTGACAAGACTGATAACACAAATATATTGATATTTCAGTATGTAAATAATACTCATTTTTCTCTTTTACCCCACTCGTCATGGAAAACAATAAGAAATGTTGGAAATAGAGCACCATAAAAAATATGGGTATAATATAGTTAAGTATGTGGAAAATAAGAACAAATTTGACAGTGACTATAGACAACAGAGGAAATTTCAATGTCTACCTTATCAAGTGCAAGGATCTTTGTCCATATGAAGACAAGAATTTGCCTAAGTTCTGGAGTGGTGGTTTGCAAGAGCTTTAAAACATATGGAAATATACCCACAGATAATGCCTAGAAGAGCAGACAGTTAGTCAAAGTATTGAAATAAGGTAGAAAAAACTAAAACCATAAACCATAATGATGTACCAGATCAACAGCCCAAGGGCCCATGTCCAAAAATCTTCCAAGAAGTACCAGAGCACGAAACCGATGGCACTGACTAAGTAACACCTATAAATGAAAAAGTAGAACCAGATACATATATTGCACACCAATCAATACATTACCAAGCTAAAGGTAACACAGAACCCATATTAAGAAATACAATAAGCAAGAATGGCATTAAGGATCATGTAGGAATACATACTGTTATATTTGAACAAAAAGCCAAGAGATACATGCTTAAGTGCTTAACTACTATTACAGTGACACTCCAGTCACCAGCATTACATTACTCAGTACTAGAGCTTTCTCTAGTCTGGCTATTTCCCCCTTAATACTCAGAAATTTATCATAATTGCACATATAGCACACGGCCAGAAATTGAGTTTTTAAGAATGACTATACAACATAAAATTATAAAGAAATTTGCATTGCAGTGAAGCATGTACCATTTTAAAATTCAGTCAAATTCAAATCATTCAATTTCTTCTTTTCTGATATATTAAAGGGAAATTTGCATCTTGGTTAGTTACTGCCATGTGCCATCTAGTCAAATCAATCTCTGGTTCACAGACCAACATAAATGTCATCCTCCATTCCCAATCATTGTGATTTGCATATCTCCACCGACAAAGGGGTATATGGGTTAACCACAAGTTTGCAAAACTTAATCTGATGGGGGCATTTGCGTCATTAAATATCACATTTCAGCCATTCTTTGTGTGAATGCATATATTCTTCATCTTCTTCTCAAGAAGAGAAGAAAACATGAACTTGGGCTTGCAGCCACTCCCAACACCAACACTGCTTCCTTCCCACCTAAAAGAATCTCCACTTTATCGCCCAAACTTCTACAATAAGTGATGAATGCTGCAATGACAGCATAAATGCTGCAATTGGAGTTTTGCAACTTTTTCCCTGTCTTCTCCATGCTGGGTCTTCACAGAAGAGGGTTTGGATTAGGAATGAATGAAAAGATTGGTTTTGGGTACTATCTCAGACAAAGAGATAAAGTTAACAAAAAAAATACATGTTGGAAATCCAAACCCTGACAGACTTGTAACTGAGATGGCCCAGGTACCATTATGGTTATGAGCTGCCAGGTGCTGTGACTTGTGGCTGTTCACATCTGGTGTTCAGTGAGGGAAAATCAAGAAGTACAGGTCTATGTCATTGCTAGAGGCAGTTTTGGGCCAAGCAGGTCTGTTTACTTGGACAATAGCCTTAACAGTAACCACTAAATGAAGTGGGAGAGATAGCTCATGAAGGGATAGTTGATAAATGAGGATCACTTTTACCAAACTACCCCTCTAAATTTAGATTTGCCATGCAATAGAATTCAAAAAAGGGTGTCATTTGAGGACTCAAACTGCAATGATTGGGAACAAGGGTGGATCACATTTGCATTTACCTGTCAACCATAGATGATTTGACTAGTGGCCCATAACTTGGGGATCAAAAAAGCAATTTTCCCAAAATAAGATCATAACAGCCCCAAAAAATAGAAACTACACATACAAGCCTCTAGAAAAACAATAGTGATTAAAATGACCACACACATAGCAAAATATGCACTAGTTATAAAATAATGAAAATATTAAACTTGTCATCAAAATAACATTAAAGAAACTGGAGTGGACGGGAGAGACAGAAGCATCAAATTTAAATACCAACAAATTTACCGAAGTTCATAATTACTCAAGACCAACCAAATTATGGGCCTCATTGATTATTACGAAGAAAAACTCTACCTGAAGCACAATAGGCAACTGTTCTGGAGGTTTCTTGTGCTCTGATCCATGATCAAGCCATACCTCAAAAGCTGTCAACTGCTCAGTGAAAAAGGAACTAGGCTGAAAATTGAAAAAGGTATGAAGTCAATGTTGGGAGAGAAATGTTGCTAGTCAATACTTCCAAAACATTTAAAACTTGATGAATTGCATAAATTTAACAAATGTGGAAAAAATTGAATGCAAGTTTACAACATAAGAACAAACTGATAATTCTCACTTGAAACTCAGTATTTGGATCCTCAACTAAAGTTGGAAGCTGAGAGAGGCATATTTCAGCAGCCATGTCCCATGCATCCCTATAGAGCACGTGTTAACACAAATGACTGAATGAGGAGGATGCAAAGTTGAAGAAGAACATACAATATTAAGAACTACATGTAGTTACCACATATGATGCTGATGAGTAGGTGGCAACATCGGGTACGAAACTGGTGAACAATTTGCTGAGCGCATAATTCTTTCAGCAAGTAAGAAATTTCGAAACAAACTGGCAACTAGTAGATCTTGCCTGAACAATCTTTGAAACAGATCTACACATTCAAAAATCATTTTAAGGTTAAGACAAAGATCAACATGCAATAAAACTAGATGAAGGCCACGCTGACCCTATTATTAATCTTTCCCTTTACCATGAGGAAGAACATTCCAAGCAATTGTGTCCGTAACTGCTGTAAATATCCAGTTCAATTCCCCAAGAAGTGTTTTCCGATCAGTTTGCCGGCCAGGAATTCTATCTATGAGAGAATAATCAAGTGACTCCCGCAACAACGATCGAGTGCAGAACCTAATAACCAAACAATGAAAATTGTGAGACTACAAGATACTCCATAACTAATAATGAAAAATAAAATAATAAATTAAATAAATAAACAGAAGCATCCCAAACAAGTTACACTTGATTTTTTAATAAGCAGTTCAATTTAATATATGGAGAGAAAAATATAGAATTCAAGCGAGAAATTGAGAAAACAGGACAGAAATGAACTGGAGGAAACAAGGGGAAAAAAAAATAGAAAAAAAAAAAAAAAAAAAAAAACAGCAACAACTAAGCTTATCATCCAGGAGGATCTTCAATAAAACCCAGTGCAATAGTATCATAAACTTAAGACAACACATACTCAAAGACCTTATGCCTTTTTGCCAATTCAAGTATTCAACACTGCTTCTAGGTTAAAAGGAAATATTATTTGTTTAATATCATTAAGGGAGGAACAATCTGTTCATTCTGTGTTTGTTGAGATCAAAGTCCAATATTTGCAATCCAAGTGTTGGACTTGTTTATGCAAATTCAACTCCTAATAAAGAACTCAAGGTTACATTAGTCAGTTTACTCCTTTACTTTGAAGCTGTGAGACCACTCGCTGAATCAACCGAAGGTTCAAACACGGGCCAGTTTCAATTGAAAAAAAAAAAAAAAAAAAAAAAAAAAAAAAAAAAAAAAGAACAAATTTTAGTCATTTATGCATCTGTCAATAGATTCAGTTATTGACAAAATTGTTGATTAACAGAAACTACTTGGATGGCAGCTCTTTTGTTAATCCTAATAGATATGCATCCAGGCAGCCACACACAAGGAAGGGGTGTGGGACCAACCACACTATATATGGCTCTGCATGTGACACAAGAAGTAGGTGTAAAAGGGACCACTTCAATAGGTTCCTTCTATATGATAGCAGCCCAAACAGAAGGGCAGTGAAAAGTGAACACTTTATGCAGCATGAAAATCAAAGGTAACAATTCTGTAATTGAGATAGGTATTAAGAATCAAAATCAAAATAGCACCTATTGTTAGGACTCTCTGACTACAGATATGTGAACATAAAGAATAATAAAAGACAAGTAGAAGAAGAAGAAAAAGACAAATGTAGTTGAGAATTAGTCACCATCTCAATGCCATTTTAATGGGCGTAGTGAGGCAGGAAGTAAAAACATCAGCTGGAAATTCAGCACTTTGAGGAAGGGTTTCGTGTGCTTCACATGCAGCAAGCAAAATGCAATCCCTCGTAGAAGGCCCAGAAGAATTAGAAGCATTCCAGTCCTGAAGCTGTTTTAGAAACATAGCAATGCGGTTGTCAATTCAAGATCAGGAAACCACTAGTTTGCACTTCATGAACAAAAATTAGTCACTTGCCTCTATGAACGCATTAACAATCATTCCAGCAGCAGAGCAGTCAAAGACATATATTGATGGGGTCCTCAACCAAGAATCCAAGTCATTGATCGGCAAAGGGATATACTGTGTATAACTCTAAACAATCCATACCAATAAGAATTAAAAAATCGTTTAACAGAGCCTAGAAAGTTCATGGCAAGAAACAAACCTTATTGAATAGCCATATTTCACCATTTGGCGTTGGCTTTGGTACACCATGTCCATTATAGTGAAAAAGCACTCGTTCTGACTTAGCATATTTACGACATGTTGTGCACAGTTTTTTTACTTCATCTACAGTGGGGTCTAAGGAAATCTTATAGCGGGCCTGCAAATAGACATTTTTTTATTAATTCACAAGTTACAAACCATATAACAGAACTAAGACTTCTCAAGCAGTACTTATGATGTAAGCTGCATCATTCTTACCCTAGGTTGCCATCTCTCATATTGCTGGTTCAAAGTCCTCCCAATTGTTTCAAGTGCTTTTGGTGGGGCCATTGAAAATGGATCTGTCAAAAGTCAGAAAAATAGACCACATTTGGCAAAAAATTAGTCATGCCAGCGTTGAAGAACAAACGTAATAGATAATAAGCATTAACATCAAAATTTCACTCTTCCTCTTTAACAATATAACCCTTTTCATGATATAGAAGACATCTCAAATTGTTCCCACCAAAACAAAACAACATTGATAGAAAAATCCAATTTCTGAGTTTGAATTTGAGGGGTCATGAGTTGCAATTCTTCTAGTAAAATGAAATTTAATAAATAAACAAATAAATAAAACAAAAACAAAAACATTTTGCAAAGGAAAGGAAAAAATGAAGAGACATGAATATCTCAGATAGTTAACATTATTAATGATATACTAATATTCTTTCTTATCAAAAAATAAAAAAGTTCATTCCCAGAAAGTTCAGGATCAAGAATTAGCTTAGTACAAAAGTTGGAAAATCATAGATATTGATCAAAGCTGGGAACTGTCAGCAAGCAGACAGAACCAAAGTAAAACAAGCAATAGGAACTAGAGAGATCATTTTACCAATCCAGCACTCCATCCGGGCACAAGGAGATATCTTGATTACATCAGGAGGATCAACGCTAATGTTTAAGCATAAAACAAGAGCAACACATCCCGTTTTCATCTACAATAAAAACTCTGAGTTAAGACAAGACTGCATAGAAAATATTGACATCTTTTTGCATCTAAAATGGACCATAATAATAATAATAATAATAATAATAATAATAATAATAATAATAATAATACGGCGAGTAAAAGCTATCAGACAAAATACAAGCTAAAAATATATCACATTAGGCATCTGAAAATAAAGAATTGCATCACGAGCAAGCTAACAATGTTGTCCACCTATCAATACAATGCAGTATACAATATGTGCACTCACAAGCAAAGACTATCTTTGACCCAATAGAATATCTTTACTTTAATTGATAGACTCATCATCTTTAAACTTTCCTCTTCCAGAATCACAAGCATCAAGCCAAAAAATAAAAAATTAAAAAAAAAAAATCATTTAGGTTAGATAGAAGTCTAGAAAATATCCAACCAACCAGATGCAATAATTATATCTAGTTCATTCCAAAACATATACTTCAATACTTACCATCACAGGTTGCAAGCTAAAGATCTTCCATTTTTAATGAATATTCATAGAACAGTGGTTAGGAAGCATGAAACTTAGTACCAAATAGGTTATTCGAAGTGTTAGGCATGAATAATCATAGAGCAAACAATTTGGCACAAATTACAATACAAGGACCATTTCTAGTACATAAATACACATCCTATCTGTTAAATAGTTAGAATACTCCAAAATTAAGTTTAGGAATCATTTGTTTTCAAAAAAAAAAAAAAAAGGTTAGGAATCATTCAAGTATTGGGTTCCTTGTAGTTTAGGAATCCTAAGGATGGTAAGATTCCTAATTCCCCATCACCTGACCAATAGTGTAGTATACATTAAAACATACTGAAAGACATAAAGTATATTATCTTATTATATTATCACATACACCTTATTGGAGAGTGGTGGCTCTTTGCCACCCAATCAAGCACCATGCTCAAGATATCTAATACAAACTATAGCAGATGATGTAAGTAGGTCAGAAAGTGTGTCAGGGGAAACGGGGGAGGTGGTGTTTGGTAAAAGATTGGCCACAAATTAAATTTTGGTTATGAGAATTCAAATCAAGCAAAATTTATTAAGCATAATAATAATTTAATCTAAAATTATAAGCCCAAGTGTCAAATGAAAGGAAGAATAACTACCAAGGATTATTTCAACCAATCTAAAACTTTTTTTTTATAATTCAAACATACTTAATGGTAGCAAGTGAGTGTCTTGCTATTTAAATTATTTTCCATAACTTGAACTATCACTTCAATACTTCATTGAGATATTCTAGTGTTACTTACAGAGTGCAGATGGAACAATGAAAATTCCTTGTAAAATATACCATATTCACATCAAAGAAAAATACCTCTCAAAAGGGTGGAAGGCACCCATAATGGCAGCCACCACTCACTCTTTCTCTCTCTCTCTCTCTATTTCCAATTAGGGCCTTCGTGGAGAAAAGGTGCATAAAATTAAAAAGGGATTTTTGAAAAGATCAATATTTGAAAATTCAACCCACAAAAGTAAGTCCTAGCCTCCAAACAGTGATACATGGGAATGATCATTATCCCAATTTTTCCAACAAATTTGATCTCCTAAGTAGTTTTATCAACTATATTACAGACAAATGCAAAACAATATTAATTCCCTCCCAGCTCACAAGGCACTCTCAATAAAGCAGATAATCAGAGCTTATAACACAAAGGCAGAATCCGATTTGAGATATTTTGCTGTAAATCACTGGAGGAAAGGGAGAAGTGTGTCATTTACTTTTGGCACCTACAATGATAATGCTTAATTGAGATTTAATATGGTTTGATATCCATAGTTCAAGTAGTCAGCCACATGAGCACTTCAGCCTATTATCTCTTTTATTTAGTTTTACTGCTTTGTTAACACTTTAAATGCCCCAGACGAAAATTCATTCACAAAATGCAATCAATAGGAATCAACATATACATGTTTGCCTAATCTACACACATGAGGTAAGTCAGAAGAAATTATATTCGAGTTGAACATAGAATCTAAGAAAGCAGCAAATCGAAACAGAATGTGCAATAGTAATAAGTGAAATAAATGGTGCAGCACAAACGTGATGCGAAAGGAATAGAGGGCAATGGAGGCACATCTTACTCGATCCCTAGGACGCCATTTGGAAACCAGCCCACTTTCCAAGGGTCCAGACGGCACGCATTCTTCAAAGCCATCATGCCGAAGCTCACAAAAGACTATAGTCTGCGGCAGATAAGCCATACTTGTGGTTGTCGTCGTCATCGAAGTGGTGGCATTGTCACCACTAGCACTACCACTGCCACTGCCGGCATAGCTACTACGAGCAGTCTCCAAAGAGTCCCTAATCCTATTGGGATTGCTACTCTCCGTCTCCCCGTCCTCGTGATTGGCATAGTCCTCCAAGTGGCTGGAAACAACGGTGGCCGACGACTGCGAGAACCTGGAAGCCATCAAATCCCCCAATGCCATTCAAAAACAAACCAGCGAAATCCAACAACTCAAGCCAGCAATTAGCCTTGCCCTAATCTCACAAATTTTGGTCTGCAACTCATAACCCTAACCCCCAACCCCGGCGGAAATGAATCCGGAAAAGATCGGCGATTGATTCCCCGGTAAGTTATACAGAGAGTGAGATGTGTGCGGTGAGGTTTTGGGATTAATCAACGAAGCCGGAGAACCAGCGGCGCTGGGAGACGGAGAGGAATACGAGAGAGGAATCCAGTTCGAGAACCACCAGAGAAGCTTCTGGAGAAGCCGAGAAGATGAATCCCTAGAAGACGGTGGTGGTGGTGGTAGTGAAAGAGAAAGAGAAAGAGAAGAGAAGAGAGAGAGTTGAAGAAGAAGCGCAGTGCGGCTGCTGAAGCCAAAGAGAGAGAAATGGAGGATTTTGTGAAATATAGCGAAACCAAAGAGAGAGAAACAAATTCGCACGGTTTTTTTTTTTCTTTTTTTTTTTTTCCTTTACTCCGTTGTTCCGTTTACACTGTAACGGCTTATACTCCGTATTTCCGCACCGTATAAATTTTACGTATTTGCACGCCTTTTAAGGGCTTAAGTCAGCTGATGCAGAGGAGGCTGTAGTTTGACCACACAAAACTTGGTTTTCTGTATTACACTTACTTTGCCCTCGACAATATTCATTACTATATTTTAAATTAATGTTGAAAAAAATGCATATCCAATAATTATTTAATACTTTCTTTTTGTAAATTTGAATTGCCAATACCATCATCAATGAATATTATATTCCTCTTATTTTCTATTTTAACAAAAACAAAAATTATAATAAATGGTATTGTATAAATTCCATACTTATATGATATGAAGGAACATTTTAAAATTTGTACGTAATTGATTTGTGAGTGTACTTTTTTTTTGAAAACCAAACAAGAAATGGTATATTAGAACAAATGAGAAATAGAGTTCGGTGGGACAGAATCCCAGTACATCGAATCCTCCTGAGCAATAGCCAAAGAAGCTAGAATGTGAGCCCTGTGGTTATTAGCTCTAGGAGTTAAAAGAACTGAACAACTATTAAAGGATGATATAATCGCCTTAGATTTGTGAGTGTACTTTATTCTTAATAAAGTTGTATTTTTCTATTTCTATCCTTATATGTAATATTAAGTGTGGAAGGGAGTTAGTGGTCATTTTTTCACCTAGTGATCTCAATTTCATGTTATTATGCATGTGTGTGTTTTTGTTTGTATATTGATTTAGATGTTTAGCTTCTTATTTTTATCATTTTTGTTTAATATGTTGTTAATGTTTTCTTTATTGTTTTGTCACGTTCGTTCTTTTGCACTGGCATAATCATTGTTCCATCACGCTATTTGTCATCTTTAATGTTTGCATTCAGCATTTTACTCACGATGTTTAGCCTTTTCATCTATTATGGTCTGTTCACTATGTTGCTAATGTTTTTCTTGTTGTACACATTATTTTGCATTTGTACTCATTGCTCCATCACGTGACTTGTCATCTTTGCTGTTTGTATATTAACTCACGGTGTTTAACTTTTTTCATCTATTTTGTTCACTATGTTGATAATGTTTTCCTTATTGTACACGTTGTTTTGTACTAGCCTTGTATTCATTGCTCAATCATGCTACTTGTCATCTTTAATTTGGTGTTTGTATATTAACTCACGGTGTTTGGTTTTTCATTGGTTTTGTTCAATATATTGTCAATATTTTCTTTATTGTTTTGTCACTCTCTTTTGCACTGCCATAATTATTGCTCTATCAGACTACTTGTCACATTTGATGTTTGTATATTAACATGCGGTGTTTAGCCTTTTTCATTCATTCAAATCACTATGTTGCTAATGTTTCCTTATTAATTTGTCGCGTTATTTTGCATTGGCCTTGTACTCATAAATCTGTTTTTTACACTACTTGTCATCTTTGATATTTGTATATATTAACTCACGATGTTTAGCTTTTTTAATCCATTTTATTTACTATGTTGTTGATATAGTTCCTTATTATTTTTCACGTATTTTGCACTGCAACACTAGCTGATCTTATACTCATTACTCCATTTTTATGCTACTTGCCATCTTTGGTGGTTGTATATTGACTTGTGATGTTTTGTTTGTTTTTTTTTTTCATCCAATTTGTTTACTATGTTGCTAATATTTTCCTTCTTGTGTTGTCACGCACGGGAATTGCACTCATATATTGCTCCAATTTTCACGCTTCTTGTCATCATTAGTCCTTCTCCATCATCTCATTTCTTTATCATTCACCACCGTTTCTCTAATTTTTTATACGAATTTGGTTGATCGAAGGATTTAATAGATCCATAAGCCTAATCAAAATATATCTTCTTCTTCCTCCTTTTCACATAGGAATTATGACAAGAAACAAACAATTAAAAATTGTAACAATTTCAATTTAATTGTTACTTCCATTTTATATAAATTCTTAGATATTTTTGAATGTCTTAAATTTTTATATTATATAAAATGTTAAAAGCTTTATCGTATTTCTTCAAAATATTTTTAACTTCTTAATGATTTTTCTCCGTTAATTTAAATCATACAATGTCTATTTTTACAAATAAAAAGTTGGAGTACGTATTTTCTATTCCTTAATTCTCTATTTATGTAATATGAAAAAAACATTTTAATACATCATCCCAAGTAATAATATAAATTATTTTATACCGGATAAAGTTGTATTTTGTTTCTTTATTTATCATTATGTGTATGTATTAAATGTGAAAGGGAATTAATGGTCATTTTTCCGTCTAGTTATATTAACTTTGTGTTATTGTGACTTGTGCTTTGGTGTTTTTACATTGACTCATGCATGATGTTTAACTTTTTTCTCCGTTTTTTTTAAGAACTTTTTTCTCCGTTTTGTTCACTATGTTACTAATGTTTTCCTTATTGTATTGCCACGTTCTTTTGTACTAGCCTTGTATTCATCATTACTATGTCATGCTACTATGTCATATTTGGTGTTTGTATATCACACAATGTTTAGCTTTTTAATTTCTTCTGTTTGGTTTACTATGTTTTTAATGTTTTACTTATTATTTTGTCACATTATTTTGCACTGGCTTATCTTATTGCTCAATTTGTTTACGCTACTTGTCATCTTTGTTGTATGTATATGTACTCACACGATTTTCTATTTGGTAAATAATCAGCCTATCAGCCAATTTTGGCTTATTTGACCACTATTAGTTGTTTGGTTAATAAGCTTTTTGTAACTCCAAAATGCTAAAATTCAAAAAGCTACTCAAAGCAGCCTTAAGAAATTATGGTTAATAAGCTTTTTGTAACTTCAAAATGCTAAAATTCAAAAGGCTACTCAAAACAGCTTTAAGAAATTATACCAAACAACTATCAGCTAACAGCTAATGAGTCAACAGTTGCCTCCACTAAGGCTCGAACCCACTGAGGCTCCTTGAACCCACTCCCATCATCCATGTGATAGTGTTAATTGGGACACCGGGTGCCACTTGACCACAAGGTCTTTGGCAATGATTTACTGATTTAGTGATACTTTATTTTTGAATAAGACACCAAATATCATGATTTATCTAGATATACTTTATCCACCAAATAATATCATATTAAAAATAAAAAACAATAAATTTTTAGAAATAAATGTTATATGATTTTACTTTACTTAAACGGATTAGGAATATGATACCTTGTGGCGGCTCGGGGAAGTTCATTAATGGTATATTAATTGCATGGAAGAAAATTTGTGTATCGTGTGTTGACCCTTCCCACCAACTGATAAAAACGTTAAACACATATCAAAATTACATCTTGCTATGACATTAAAGGTAGAGATTCCTTTTCTCATGTATAACGTATATGATCAACCTCGGGAATGCATGTAACTTTATGAGTATCATCAAATACATCCAATAAAATATTGTCATCATGAGATACTTATGAGACCCTGAATTTTATTTTTATTTTTTGCGAAAATTCTATTTAAACCTAAATAAACCCTATTATAAATTTTCACTCCTACGAAGTATATAAATTCGTATATATTCATAAGTGTGTGTGTGTGTGTGTGTATTCATAAAATATTTTATATACCAATTTCAAATAATTTAATATCAGTACTTATATAAATACTCATGATTTCAAAACGAACCTATCATATTTCTATATTAATCATATTATGTTTTTATCCAAATTTGACCCAATCTTTGACCCGAAATTATAATCAAAGGTTTAGAGTCAAATTCCCATTTTGCCCTCCTACCTAGCTGTTCTTCTCATGGAGATCTAGGGTTTTGTGCCCCTATAAATACTATAGTAATGCAATCTGCCTCTTCATTTCTTCATCCTTTCCTTCTTCTTCATTTTGTCAGACGACAACAATGAGACCAAGCTAGCTTAGGATTTCAAGACATTCTCCAGTAAGTTTCCTTCTCTCTTTTCTGAGGAAATTACCAAAATGGTCCCTCGACTATGTCGATTTGACCAAATTGGTCCTTCTCATTTTAACTTGGCTAATAGCGTCCTTCGACTATCCATTTTTTAACCATTTCAGTCCTCCGGTGAGATAGCCGGCATATTTTGAGGGGTATTATTGGCACTCCACTGTAGCACCGGCGGACTCTTGTATATCATAGGTATGTTCTGTTATAAATCCCTAATAACGCCAAACAAAGAAGGTAGGTCGGTGTCCGTGATCCTCTCCCCGTCTCCGATCGTCTCCACGACTTAGAGCAACGAAGCTGCTGCGTTGGGACTGACATGGGTGATAGGTCGTCTTCTTCCCAGCAATCAGGCCATACAGTGCATCATTATGGTGAGTTCATATCAGTTCCTTATTGTAATTGTGGGCAAGTGTTGAATCTGAAAACTTCGTGGACAAATGATAATCCGGGGAGAAGATATTGGGAGTGCTCACGTTCAAATGTAAGTTTTTCTTAACCATGATACCGTGAAAAAAAAAAAAAAAAGGAGTCAAATTTATTAATTTTCGAATTTGACAATTTTGTCAAATTTATGTACAGGGAACTGTATTTGGATGTGGATTTATCAAATGGTTCGATCCTCCAATGTGCTCAAGGTCGAAGAAAATCATCCCAGGACTATTGAGAAGAATAAATCGAAATGAAGAAGAAATTGAGACATTGAGAAGGAAGATAAGAGGAGTTGGCAATAATGGCAATAATATTGGCAAATCAAGTGTGAATTGGATGTTTACTGTTAAAGTAGTCTTGGTTTGGACAATGTTATTAGTACTGTCAATGGTATTTTTTTTGTGTTATGTATCTAGTGTTGAAGTTATGGGAAACAGGGTTAAATTGTTGCCTTAAGATGTTGTTGTGCTAGTTCACAACTTCATAGATGTTGTTAAGGTTGTAAGGTTATGTTGAATGAAATGAATACAAGAAGGTTGAATGAGTAAAACAGTTGGTATGGTGTAAACATTGCTTGCCTGAAGGTGGTCACAAGTGACAAGGAAATGCCAATTGATCATTACAAAAATATAATAACAAAGAGCAGTTTTTGGCATTACAAAAACATGTTTACTAGTTCACAGCTTCATAGCATACAAAATGCAACCACATGTTCTGCCAAAACATAATCTACCACATGTTTGTATTACCAAAACATAATCTGCCACATGTATCTGCCAACCAAATCTAAAGCTACCACATTAATCAATTTGTATTGGCTCCTTGGAGTTGTTATGAAACCTTGTCTTGAACCTAGATCTAGTTGCATACTGGTTAACCCCAATGATTTCTTTTTTCTTGTTCCCTTCTCAGACATTGCATGAGGATGACTTTCTTCCCTTTGCTCCTTTTTTTTCTTCTTTTTTGGAGGTGGTCCATAGCTAAGCTTCACTCCATGGTCATTAACTTGTAGTCCTTGTTCTTTAGCATTGCCACATGATGTTTCCTCCTCTGTCTGTGTGTTATCAAAAGGTGGCTCTTGTGTGTTTTCAAAAACATCCCATGGGATTTGAATTGCATCCCATGTCTCCAGTAATGGATCAGCTACATTAACAAAAATAAAAATATAAATCAGAATAATAAGAATATTATTTAACCAAAATTGTTGCATTGATTCATTCTAGACTAACTGTTAATACCTAAATTGGTGCATTCATCTTCTTGAACATCATAACTGTCTTTCACAGATTGATTTGCAGGTTGATTCTCAGCTTCATTTTCAGTCTGACCTTCAAGACCATCTTCAATGGCATTCACAAGTTCATTAACAGTTTGACCTTCATTCACAATTTCATTCTCACCTTCAATATTTACTTGTATTTCAACTACATTTAAAAACACAGAATAAGCAACAGAACAACTTATTTAAAAAGCAACATCATTCCCAACTTCATTAACACATCCACTCCCAACTTCAACACTTTCATTCCCAACTACATTAAAAAAACAGATTAAGCAACACAGTAGCTTATTTAAAAAAAGCAACAGAAAAATTACCTAAATTCCCACTTTCATGAACACCTTCATTCACAGCTTCATTAACACCTCCACTCCCAACTTCAACACTTTCATTCCCAACTACATTAAAAAAACAGATTAAGCAACACAATAGCTTATTTAAAAAAAGCAACAGAAAAATTACCTAAATTCCCAGCTTCATGAACACCTTCATTCACAGCTTCATTGACAGCTTCATTAACACCTCCAGTCTGTCAAAATTTGAAAAACTTGTCAATAATTAGTTTTGGAATATAAATGTCATACTAGTCAAACATATAGATAAATGGTTACCTTCTTTTTCTTTGTCAATCGACAAGTCCTGCTATTATGGCCTGCTTGCTTGCATAGTTTACAATGAAGCCTCACTAAACTCCTTGAAACATGCACACCATCTTTAGTTAGCTTGACAGGTTCTTTGGTTGCTTTTTTCTTCTGTGTAGAGTTTTCATTTCTCATCTCTCCTGCAGATCTCTTCCTCAACCTCTTAGGCCTCCCAACTGTTGTTTTGTATAATGGAGGCAATGGTGGCTGCCTTTCACTAACAGGCCATTCATCAGGTCCAGCTAAAGGGTGTATGCATCCTTCATAAGTTTTGTTGTAATATTGGATTGAATAACATGGATGCACGTAATCATATACTGGTCCTTTGCCATACTTGACCCAGATTGCAGAAACTGCATGCCTACAAGGGATCCCAGTTAGTTCCCACTTTCTGCAAGAGCAAGTTTGCCTTCCCAAATCAACTTGATGCTGATCAACTGGCCCTGAAACTTCAAACAATGTTTCACTGCTTTGATAACACCAAAATGCCCCAGCTTGTTTCTCAATAACACTGATCTTCTCAACAATGTTAGGACAGATTGTTCCACTCCATTTTGCAGCCTTACTCTTACACTCAAAAATCCTAACCATAACTTGTTTTCTTAATATCTCTAAGCAATTGATCAAAGGATTCTCTCTTGCTTCTAGGATCATGGAGTTGAAACTTTCACAGATGTTATTCACTAGCATATCTGAATGTGCCCTAGTATTGAAGTGTGACCTAGACCATTCTGCTGGATGTTTATCTGCCAACCACTCAAAGGCCTTCACATCAAGCTCCATTAACTCTCTCATTGCAGCTGTAAAGGTATTCACTGTGGTTGCTCTAGCAGCTGTCCACAATGCATCCTTAATTGGTTGTCCAATGAAACCTGCCACCTTCATATTGCCATGTAAATGCCTAACACAGAATCTGTGACTAGCCCCAGGAAATACCTCATGAAAAGCTGGTATCAAACCCTTTTGCTTGTCTGACATAAATGTAAGGTTCTGTTGACTGCAATCAGTGATCTTCAGGTCTCTCTTCAATAACTCAAGAAACCAACTCCAACTATCTAGGGTCTCACCTTCTACAAAAGCATATGCAATAGGAAATATTCCCTCATTACCATCAATCGAAACTGCTGTCAGTAACATACCTGCTCTCCCCTTGAGATGACAACCATCCACCCCAATGATAGGCCTACAGAACTGGAAACCTTCCTTACAAGCTGCCCAACACATATACAATCTAACAAGTCTTTCCCTTCCTCCATCATCAATTAACTTTGGGATACAACTTGATTTGGGATTTGTTTTCTTGATTTCAGCCAAGTAACACCAGATTTTTTTGAAGTTCTCTTCAGCTTCTCCTTTGTCATTGCCTTATAGGTTTGTCTCTTACTCAAATTGTAATGCTCTGTAGTCCAAATCTTTTTCCTAAACTCATGCATTGTCATTTTTGAATTGTCTTTAAGCTCTTTCTTCCACCTATTTGCTACTTTGGAAGAAGTTACTAGTCTGTTCTTCTCACTCCATGTGCAACCTTCATGCTGATCATTGAAACTCATAACCCTCCAACAGAACTCATCATTCACTCTTCTTAATGTGATCTTCCAATAGCAACTTTCATGACTACAAACTGCTACAACTCTAACCTTGTCATTCTTTATGTACTTCAACTCTTTCCCATTTCTTATTGCATACTCCATAACTGCTTCTTTAAATTGTTTTTTATTTGTAAAGGTCCTACCAATCCATAACACTGGAGTATTAATTTGACCTCTAGGCCTACCTGCCTGCCACATATCTTCTTGGAGTTCATTATCACTGTCCATAATCTCCCTATCATCAGATAAGTCCACATTTTCACCCACCAAACCTTGCTGTCTCCTTTCTTCAGTCTCTTCATTATTACTTTCAACACCAGCCTCAACCCCTCCATACTCAACATTAGCATCAATGAATTTATCAAAGTGTAAGTCATCTTCATACCAAAAACATTTAGGCTTACATAAATCCCCCCCCCCCACGCACTCTACCTAATCCCATTCTCCCCTATTCTCACAACCCCACCAGAAAGAATTTATAAGTTTTTCGATCTCAACACACAACCCTTTAGGTAACAAAAAAAAAAAAGAAAAAAAAAAGAAAAAAACGTTCATGACATAGTTAGGAATACTTTGGAGAATCGTGTTTAACAACACCTACCAACCCATTCTCAATAAAAAACGATTTCCCCAGTTTAAAATACGAGTTTTCACCCTCTCTTTTACAAACCCCAGAATCTCTTTCTTCTTTAGCCCCACATGTCCCGGGAGACCCAAATACTTACCCCTACCCTGTTGTTCATGAACCCCTAACTCCCTAAGCTATCACAAACATCCTCCTTATCCTATTATTGAACATTCCTTTCAAAGACAATATAGGTCTTACTTAGATTAACTAGTTGCCCACTAGCCTTCCCATACATACTCATACAAAATATGTCTAATGAGCCCCGCTTCAAGATTATTTGCCCTAAAAAAGAAAAAACAGTCATCGGCAAAAAACAAGTGGAAAATCGCTGGCGCTCCCCTAGCCATACTCACCCCATGAAGTTCACCCTCCCTCTCCTGCACATGTAACATCGCACTCAAACTTTCAGCCACCAAGATAAACAAGCAAGGGGAAAGAGGATTCCCTTGACGCAAACCTCTACTCGGAACAACTGGCCCCCATTCCTGACTATCTGCCAAGACTTTGAAAGTCACACTGGACACACACTCCCTCATCAACTAAATCCAATGTTCACTAAAACCCATACCTAGCAACAACTTTCCCAAGAAACCTCATTCAACCCGATCATAAGCTTTACTCATGTCAACCTTAAGGGCCCCATAATCCCCCTACTACCTCTTTGCCTACTCATAGTATGGTAAGTTTCTAAAGCAATTAGGACATTATCAATTATAGAACGACCGATATGAATGCACTTTGAGAACTAGACACCACCCTATTCAACACCCCTCTAAGTCTATTTGCAAGGACTTTAGCCAGAATGTGATACACAACATTACAAAGTGAAATAAGGCGGAAATCAGACATTAACTCAAGGGCTTTAATTTTTTGGGTTTCATTAATATTGTCAAGTAATTTTCCAGAAGCAAGAAAAGTTTTGCAAAACAGAACTACCTCCGCACCCAAGACATCCCAATGCAACTGAAAGAAAGACGGAGACAGACCATCAGTGCCCAAAGATTTATCTGGGTGCATTGCAAACACCGCTGCCTTGACCTCCTCAGCCGAGACTGGCTTTACAAGATCCCGATTGTGCTCCTTCGTCACGGTGCACTCGACACACTTCAGAACCAGCTTGTCATCCCCTTCTATTGTCTTGAAAAGATGAGAAAAATAAGAAATCACAATTTCCCCCATCTCATCCTCACCCGTCACCAAGTCCCAACTGGAATTCCTCAAATGAGCAATGGCATTCCTCATTTGTCGCCGATTCACAGAGGTATGGAAAAATCGAGTATTCCGGTCACCGCCAGAATACCAATTCTCATTAGCCTTTCGTTTCCAGTTATCATTTTGGTTTTGAAGAAACCCCAAATACTTTGTCTGGCACTCCCCAAACTCCCTCAAGCTTCTCTGATCCGATAGCCCCTCAACCTACCCAGCGTTTCCTTACACCTCCTCAACTCCCTCCCCTCCTCTTTCGCCAATCGATTACCCCAATCCCACACTGCCTCCCCACACCGCCCAAGTTGAGCATTGATTTCCAACCGATGTAGGCGATCTCATGCCTCCTTCGCCACCTCCACACACTCTGGATTTCTACCGTAATAGTTCTAAACCAGCGACTCCTCCTAGGTAGTCAACGACCTCCCCCCGCCCGAGTAACTTAAAAAAAAAAAGAAGGCAAATGGTCACTATTACTACCTTCCACCGACAAAGCCCTAGCTCTTGGAAACAACTCACGCCACCCATCGGAGATTAAGATCCTATCCAACTTCTCCCTAACCCAATTACTCGTACCCATCGAAGACTAAGATCCTATCTAACTTCTCCCTAACCCAATTACTCGTACCCCTCCCTCTTTCTCAAGTGTACTGACAACCCCCAAACACAAAGTCAGACAGCCCACTCTCCCTCATAGCCTCACTAAAACCCCTCAACAACCAGGATGAGGAACCCTCTCTACTTTCTCCCTCTCCTAGAGAAGGTCGCTAAAATCCCCAAAAATAACCCAAGTCTGTAGCATGATACGTGCATTTGTCACCCAACCTGACTAATCAATTGTTTACTTTATATGTTTTCATATATTTATATCTAAAACATGTACTATATATACATATAATGGCTATATATGTGGTAGGAGTGTGGTGAGTGGGAGCAGCTCATAGTTGCCCCCACTGTAGCTTCGCCCCGGTATAAAATACAACAAAAAGAATAGATCGGAGTTTGAAATCTTGCGTTCCTGAATGAATGGTTGTGAGTTGTGACGTGTTAACTGTTAAGTGGAATTTTGCCTTTTTTAACTTTTAAGCACGTGCATACATAACATATTACAGCTAACAATTTGTAGTGCAGTGCAGGGTTATTGCGCGTGTCCTTTTTAGTACTTAAATTAATTACATTTAGTACAATAATTTTTTTTAAATATTCTGTTTATAATTATTTTAAAAGGCCATTTTTCTCATGTTAAAAAACTTTAGGTGTTATTAACTCAACAAAGTTTTGAATATTATATTATAAACATGCATGTACGCCATAAAAAGATGGATGCTATTCTAACTGGTCACAAAGTTTTTAGGTGTGATTTTTATATTTGAAAATAGTCATTAATAAATATATTTTAGGTGAAATCAATATTTTGGTCTCTCAATTGTTTTTCAACTGTCAATATAGTTCATGGTTTTCAATTTCAACCAATTTAATCAGCGAATTGTTTAAAATTTCATCAATTAAACCCTTTTAGGGTTCAAAATGGTGATGTTCACATTTTTAAAATTTCGTCAATTTAGTCTCTGAAAGGGTTAATTCACGAAATTTTAAATAATTTGAGGATCAAATTGGTTAAAATTGAAAATTAAGAACTACATTGACAGTTGAGAAATAATTGAGGGACCACAATGTTGATTAGCTCTATATTTTATTATATATCATATGCAATTGGAGCACACATTCAATAAAAATAATAATAAATAACTAAATATTATCAATATTTAAAACGCTAATTTCAAATGCATACTTGTACCACTTAGGATGATATATTTATTGATATTTATAATTTGGTAGTTGCTAACATTAATATATGGATTTGTTCCCTCATAAGTAATGGTGGAACCACAATTTGAAGATAGAATATTCTAAAGTTAGAGAAGAAATCAACTTTAGAATTTGTATTCTAATGTTTGAAGTAATAAGAATGGAATACACACTCAAAAGACAAAAAATATCGTTCACACTAATATACACACACAATACTAGTAATAATATTTATATTTATATTTATTATTATGAAATATATTTACAATACATAACAAAATAGTTAAAGACAAGTTAGATTGGAACTAACTATTCTACTTGAAAATATTATTCCATTTCATACTTATTTAAAACCAAATATTACAAGTGTAGAGTTTTTATTAAGAATTAGGTTGCAAGTGCTTACGGATGCCAATTGTAGTATGAAACTGATGTGTTGGCTCGATAAGACCTAAAAACTATAAGGTTAGGGTTGAAAAACTAGCCTGATTGAACTAGTCGGGTTGGCCTAATTGACATCCAGCAAATAATAGCTTCATTGAAAAGAAGATTAATCTAAACGCTGTTAATTTTTTTTTTTTAAATAAATTTTTAATTTCTTATATTAGGTGACTTCTGTAATATGATTTTTTCCACAACCTTAAGTAAATGTTGGTACAATTTTGCAGTGTAGCGCATGCCTAGAAAAAGCTGTCCGCACGGTTGTTGTGTTATTGTATGATAGTCCCTTAGCTTCACTACTACTACTGGTTGCCCATGCTCTTCACAATCAAAGGGCACCCTTCAAATTTTATTTAATAATTGAGTTCATAGAAAAGAATTGAGAAGAATTTGAATTTAAATTTCATGGAAAAGATATCACTTGAAATATTAATATTTGTCAAAAAGAATTAAGTTGTTGGAAATTATACGTATAAAGATTTAAATACCTTACATAATAAAGATATATGAGAGTAATATAGAAATTTATATTGTATGTTGTAGTAAAAATGGTATGAAGGTATTTGAAGCAGTGAATGGACTCTGAATCCCTGATGCTTAGGCAGCCGCAAAGCTCAAGACCAAATTATGCCCTCTAAAATGCCTGTTTCCCAGTTTATATTTGCTTCACTTTTATGTCATCAAACTGTCTTTTACCGTTGCAAAAAGGCTTATCCAAATAGTTAACACATTTAATTTTGTCAAAAAACAAAAAATGGTATTGATGTGACACAATGATTACCTTAAAAATGAAGGTATGTGTCAAAACATGTTGCTACAATTAAAATAACCAGACACCTTTTTCATGTACACCCTTTTTCTTATTATATTGCTCTCTTTGAATTTTGGGACACAATGTTGATCTTGTATTTGAAAATGAGCCAAAAAGACAAAAGGAAAAAAATTTAGGGCAAATTATACCATGAACCAGGATCTACCTTGCATTGTAGGTCCTTATCTAAAATACGTGTATGCAACTGACATATTATATATGTTAACTACAACACATAAAATGGTAACTACAGACACATAAATTGTTAATTGTAGACATATAATATATTGTTAACATATTGAAAGTCATCAATGCCGATCTTATAGTTTAATGGTAAAGTATAAGACTTTGTTATAAAAGGTCTCGAGATCAAATCAACCCTTTAATGAGTTAATTAATAAGATACTAAAGTGTTCAAAGAATATGAATAATGATGACACATAAAATTCCAAATGAAACTGAAAGAGATGAAAAATTTCATCCACTAGGGATTTGATGATCAGTTTTCAAAGGGAGACAAAAATGAAAAAATCTGCAGTAGACAGTTACTTTATACAGAACTTTGCCCCAACATCTGTGCTAATCATCTAAACTCTTGTTTTCAGGAGCTAGAAGTTATCAAGTCTTGTTTACAACTGAAGACTTCAGGCTTTCCACTAGAATCTAAAATCTTATCCTTTTGCTTGCTTCCTTTCTGGGAAATACTGGAAACGCAAGTTAAAACCAAAGTATGAATGCTTACGTGAATGCAGTTTCATTAGTAATGTCTGAAGGTGAGGTTTAGACGCCCAGGACGGAGCTTTGTGACTTCAGACAAGGCAGGAGGAGCTGTGTTCGGGATGATTGATGTCACCCCGTGAAAAATATGTCTTGATTTGCCGCCAAATATCAGCACATCTCCCGATCCCAGTAAAACTTTCTCAGCCTTCTGGACATCCCTCTCATCTCCATACAAAAACTCAGCAGAGTCGCCAATGGAAAAAGAGACAACAGGCAATCCACTGTGAAGACTCTCCGGGCTTTCATCACGATCCTGTGGATAAAAATAATGAAATGAGTCCTCTAACCACGAATTCATCTAGTGCTCATAAAGATCTTTATCTGTCAAGCATTAAAACCTATAGAGTATTAGAGGTTGGCAAATCATTGGTGTTAGTTCAATAACTATGTTTTAGAAATCTATTTCATTAGTTAAAAAAAAAAGAAAAGAAATCTATTTCATCATATGTATTGAATTATTAATATCATGATCTTGTGTTTAAAAAACAATATGATCTATTTTTGGAGGATTACATTAACTAGATGCAGTTAAAAGGCATGTTTGACTATAATATGGAAGCATAAGGAACCTGATGGAGACCAAGTCGCCCCTCGATTGTATAGAAGTTAACAATGCATACGTCTGGAGTGATCAAAGGAAGTATTTCACCTGGACTGCTTGTTTTGAAGTGCCTTTGGATCAAAGCGTGAGAATCATGAAGTGCGCTGGAAACCAAACTAGTGAATTCATTTGGAATACAAGGCGGCTCAACATTGTCATGTTGCCTTGTCTTGCTATATCTTCTTGTTTGTGGATCCCAATCAAGACCAAGACACATCATATGCAGACGTAGCTTTGCTCCATCTTTGTAACCAGGTCGGTAAAATCCACCTGGCCCAAGACCTAGTTCTTGACATGTCTTTACAATGGAAACCTAAACCATACCCAATGCACATAGTTACTTACTGATGAGTATATAATTCCAAGCAACTCATACATATGGAAAGAGAAGTGGAGCCCCAAAGCATTACCTGTTCGCTGAGAGGGATGTAATTCCTAAGTAGAACCATTCCGGGTCTCAATACGATTCTCTCTTCAATCCGCTGATCCACATCACTTTGTTTCTCCATCACGTTTCTTCGTAAAGGAGCTTCAAGAGTGACAGCTTCTCTACTCTCAGACAGGCAAATATCAAATGGCTCATTCATATTCAAAGCTTCAACTAAACTACGCTTCGTACCACCAAATCTTGAAGGAGAATATGCTTTCCGAAGCTTCAACTTATTATCACCGAAACTCACACTCCTCTTCCCAAAACTAATAGGCAGCAAAGAGTCTCTCTCATGGTCTAAAGAATTCAATATCCTCGAACCTTGAATTTTCTGCGAACCAATGCCCTCTACTGTCTGGTCTGACGGTAGCTCAAGCCGAGCTCCCAAGTCAATTCTAGTTCTCCTTTTACTCTTATGACTAGAACTAATAACACTAGCTAAATGTGAATCACATTCTTGTCCATCTCCAGAATTTTGATCAATATGTATCCGAGTTCTTTTCCCTAAATCATCTGATATCTTTCTTTGGGGCAACTGATCCTAACAAGCCAACAATGAAGCTTTAGATCAATACTCGTATTTAATGCCACAAAAGTCCCTGCACATAATTCAACCCTTCCTAACAGTATGAATTACGAAAGACAATAAAATTTAAATTAAGATTCAATCGCTTTCAAAAGAAAATTAAGATTCAATCACTCTGAGGCCTTACAAATACCGTTCACAATATTCAAAGCTTAAAGAGACATTGATTAATTTGATATCTAGCGGAAGAGAAAAATGTGAAACCAATAAATGAAGAAAAGAACTCACAGCGGCACAGGAGGTTTCAGAACAATCGTCGGTGCTACTGCTCGGCTTCATTTTCCTTTTAATTTTCCGATGAACGGAAAACGCTCGTGAGTATCTGCCCGCGAAGAGTCGCCCGCCCACTAGCATCCTAAGTACTGTAGTCAGTAGCTCGCGCCAAACCATCTCGGGAAACTGCACTCCATTGATGAAGACGGTTGAGCTCTCAGCCAAAAGCCCATTTCCCCAATCTTGTCACTAGCAAGCCCAAACTGTTCTTTTGATTTTTATCTTCCATGTTTTTCTCAGTTATGTATAGCCCATGGACCATGGTCCAGCCCGAAATCCCCGATTGCTATAACTTGGACTGGAGTCTATCTTGATAAGATAGTCATTTTTTAGTATAATATATGTTTATTTTTATTATACTAAAAATGAACTTATGTCAACTTACTAAAAATAACATGTAGTATATTAAAAATGAACCTGTATCAACAGGACCAGAACCAAAATTTTGGTCAACTGGAGCGGAAAATAAGAAAACTTTAAAATGTGGCTAGTAATGTTTGATCCATAGATATTTTGTAATAAACAACCACTAACAACCAACTATGATACTTCAAATTTCATGATTTTATGTATAATATAATATATAAATTATTTATGTATAGTAAAGCTTTTATACATATAAACATGTTTTGGCATCTTGCAATCTTTTCATCAATTTCATTCATTAATGAATAAAATATTTTCTTCATTTTTGTTAAGAATGGCAACTTGGTATATTTAATCCGGCGGCTCTACTAAATTGTTTGGGACATGGGATGGGAAGATAATATTATCAAAGGTCAGATAATTTAACTAAATTAAAGTAGCTTTAATACAGTACCATCTTTATTATCATTTTATTTGTTTTTACTTGTCGCTTTTTACCTTATTGCATGCTGAGAATACAAATGAAAGTTAATATGACATATATGTAGTAGAGGATAATTACTTGTAAGGTACAAAAAAATAGTCCCCAAAAAATTTAATTGTTAAATTTGACCTATTTTAAAAATAGAAAACATAATTTAAAAAAAAAAACTCAGTTCAAATTGGAATCGTCCTAAAAGATTGGTTCGCCATTTTTCAGAACTGTGAGAGTCGGGGTGGGGGGCAACTGCCCCCCATTGTCCCCTCTGGATTTGCCCCTATATATAAGGGTTTTCACCTTGCATAATGGATATTGAGTCCATGATATTATTTGCTGAAATCCTCTTATATATATGAATGGATAATTTTATATCTATTTGATAAATTTAGTTAATTCATTAATGGATAATGAATAAAAAAATTACGAAGCCAAGTGGCATATTTTTGTTTATGGATTTTTTATTTTATTTTATTTATTTATTATTTTTTTGTGTGGACATGCTTAGAAAAGAAGCTAAGGACAATTTCATTGTCAGTAGTTGGTTAAGCATCAATTAGCAATCATTTTGCTTTTCCAAGTTTGCCCAAGGAGGAGTGGTTCATAATTCTCGAAGGTAATTTGGGTGACGGAACTTACTGTAAGAATAAGACTCACAGACAGCCTTTTGAGTTTTGAGGGAGTTATGGGGCTAAAAAAGGAACTCATATTGATGAAAATCCTAGAAATGTCAGAGTTTATATAGACTTAGAAATAGCAGTTGGAGTACGATTGAAGGGAACAGAGTTACTAAATTTGAATTGAGCTTAAGGAATTTTGTATAAATTGTGAGAAGCTAATTAGTTTACAGATCACATTGTAAATTTGAAAGAATTGAGTGATAAATGTATAATAATACTTCATTAATCTTAAATATGAGACACTTGTTTCTTTAAATTAAAGATGCCAATATGTACTAAACTCACATGAAACCTAGCCTATGCGACCTGCTCTATATACACAACCCATGTATTAGAACATTAATATCAGTTTACATTTTGCACAGTTTTTAATATGCCATATAAGAGAGATAGTTGAGCAAGAAATAAGAGAAAAAGAAAAAAAAAAAAAAAAAGGAAGGCTGACATGGAGTCAGTAAAACAGATGAAACCCTTTCTTTTTGTTCACTTTTCCAATGCACTTTTACAATAAAACAGTGAACCAACGAGATAAAAAAGAAAAAGAAATATCAGTTCACATTTTCCAATATGCATTTTTACTGTTCCAAAAACTCTATAACTCTATTTTACAGATGAAACTCTTTCTTCTCTTTCTTACATTCTCTCTCTTCTATGTATGCTTGAACCGACACCACACAGTCTTGTATACAAAATTGTACTAACTCACCTCTATGTAATATAGGCCGAGCCAAACCAAAACAACATAGCCGACTTCACATCACTACTCCGAATTCCGTCAGGATTGAATCACATAAAGCTAAGTGTGTGTTTGGTTCGCACATGAGAATCGAAATCAAATATTTGGTAATGGTATGAGTTTTTGTGAGAGTATTTTGCATGTTTGGCACTATGGTGATTGGTGAAATTGGAATGATTACAAATATTGATGTTTGGTTATGTATAACCCTATAATGGGAATAAAAATTTTAAAAATACAAAAACAAAAAATTAAGGCAATTAATCCTAGTATAATGACATCCAAAGCACCAATATGAACAAAAAGAAATCAAAATAAAAATCTAAAAGCACTAATCCAAACTTAAAAATTATATTACCAATAAGATGAAATGATACATTTTTTTAAATTAAGGAATGAAATTTTTAATTGAAGGGGATAATCAAATCCTATAATTGTATTTTAAAAAGTTGTCAACCAAACACTAAATATAATTTTAATTTTCATTCCTAGCGTGTAAACCCATGAGTCATACACACCTTAAGTTTTAGCCGTCTATTTTGTTTAGTTTCGTTTCTAGTTTGCTCTTTTAGTTGGCATTTTGATGTACAAAAAGAAAATTTGCCTCATTTTGCAAACGTTCAACTCAAGTCAAGGAGAAACAAGTGAAAAACAAAACATACTTGTGACCTTGAGAATTACTCCAAATACTATCAGACAAATAAAATAAATTAAAGGAAACATATAATCATGATAAAAATTGACCACCTTATAACATTACTAATCACTAATGCTACTAAAGGAATCTCTATGTAATAATTTGTGTAGCTTCAAGATAGTGAACGTCACTCGCACGCCAGATGGGAGTCAGCAATGGAGAAAATTGCCTTAATGGCCCCCATGTGGCATCCAAAAACATAACTTATTCAAAAATCCACTCAAAAGGGGTCAGCATGCCACAACCCAAAAGGCAAGCCACATTGACCCCTCAACGAAAATCTGGACAATAAGTCCTTATCATCTTCCATCACTACCTGCCCAGAAGATCCAATTTCCCTGGCTACTAGGGGCATAAATCACTGTTAAATCAATTATAATATTTGATTACCTTTTTGACAACCTCAATCAATTGATTTCTCTCTAAAAGTCCTCCTTTAACAGTCTTTTAATCAGACAGCTACGATATAACAATCTTCTAGCACTATATACTAATAGCATTATTATCAGCTGGCACATTGTTAACCACAAACCCACTGCATTAAACATATTCAAAACCACAGCACAACAGAGTTATGATACTTTTAGGGAGTGGGGTGACACTACTAATGCTACCATATCATACCTGTACCAACTTTATCCTTTCTGTAGTGTATATCGTTCCCACCAGTTCACCTCACCGCGGAAGCCACTGCCCACTTGCAACAAAACATAAAGAGAGTACCAGATGTGAGAAGAAAAGACAGAGAAATACTCACACATGAATATCTACATACTTGTTTTTCTCGTTCAGTGGCTGGCGTGTGGTGGCTGCACTTCTGATGTTCATGTTGGTTACCAAGTAACTGTTGCTGTACCGATAGAATACAGCAGAGGGTTTGTGGGGAGGGCTTTTCTGATGGAGACTGACCAAAAAGTGCTCAACTTTAAGGCTGCAATTAGCGTTGAAGCAGTTGATGAGAAGTATACATGTTCGCTTGATGTTTTTCTTGGAGATGTCAAGGTATGGAGTTCGGGTCATTTGTCACAGTTTTACACAACGGAGAACTGCATTCTTGAGTTAACACAAAATGGAGACCTAAGATTGAAGGGGCAGAGAGGAAGTGTTGGATGGCGAACAGGAACTTTTGGACAAGGCGTTAAGGTAAGATAGAATTATAACTACTTGTTCAATGTCACACTTGTATTGACAACTAAAGGCTAATATCTGATATGATGTATTGATGCAGAGATTAAACTTGCTACGGACAGGCAATCTAGTTTTGGTTGATTCACTGGACATGATAAAATGGCAAAGTTTCAATTTCCCAACAAATATAATGCTCTGGGGCCAGAGACTAAGTTCAAAAACTCGGCTGACTGCTTTCCCAAGTAACTCTAGTTTGTTTTATTCACTGGAGATCCACGATGACAAGCTTGCATTGTATCTGAACTCTGGTAAGTGGAAGTATTCTTACTGGGAATTTAGGCCCTCTAATAACCGAACTATTACATATGTTGAATTGACTTCAGAAGGATTAGAGATATATAATGGTATACAATGGAGAATTGCTCAATTAAGGTCAAAAATACAAGAACCTCCAAAATTTTTAGCACTAGGGAACAATTCAGGTAACGTGGGACTTTATTACTACTCAGCTGACAAGGGAGTGTTTGAAGTTTCATACAAGGCAATCAACAGTACTTGTGATCTTCCTTTGGTGTGTAAACCATATGGTATTTGCACCTTCTCCAGTGACTGCTCATGTATAAGGCTAATAAAAAGAGGAGATGGATTACTTTCGGATTGCAGTGAAGAGATAACTGGTGGGATCTGTAATACAAGTAGGGTAGAAATGCTCGAGTTACGAGGAGTTACAAGTGTGCTCAGTAGCAATTCTAAAAAGGTCAATGTTAAGAAAGAAGTGTGTGCAAATTTGTGTTTAGATAACTGTACATGTGTTGCAGCATTATATTCACCAATTGGTGATGATGCAAACCTGGGAGAATGTTATCTTTATGGGTTAGTAAGAGGAGTTAAGCAAATTGAAAGAGAAAGCAAATGGAGCTATATGGTTAAGGTGCCAAAGGAAGTTGATCAGGGCCATGGTAAACATTCAGGTCTAAAGAAATGGGTCTCCGTTGTGGTAGGAGTAGTTGATGGATTTGTTATTTTAATTGTTTTGGGAGGGATTGGGTACTATGTAGTTCAAAAGAGGAAAACGAGCACACAGAGTACAGAAGACACAAACTAACCTCATTCACTCGGAATTTTTCTTCAAGAGTTTCAATATCCAACTTAACAATACAAATAAACTGTTCAATGCTTGAAGGCTTACTTTACAATGTGGGAATTAACTCAAAATCAGGGACAAGTGGTAGAATAGGTGCATAGGCCACCAGACGTCTGGGTCTTGGACAATCACTAGAAAATGGTGTGAATTCATGCTTCTATTTCAAGCAAAACCTTATGACAATTTGCAGATAGCCAAGCATTTGGCAGAAAATCACCTCAATCATACAAAAGCTCATCTAGAAAAAGTGGAAGCCGCATTTGCAACTGAATGATATACAACAAAAGGCATAGATGTAAAGACTTCAAGATGAGCCAGGTATGAAGGTGCTTCCCCCCCTTTTGTGTGTGTGATTACCCTAAAAAGTTCTATTCTGACTAACTATTTGCACACAATAACAAAATAGACACACACAGGACCACAACAAGAACGCAACAGGGTCACACTTACAAGTGCAAATTTTCAAGCCTTAAAGCATTGAAAAGAAGAGAAGATACACCTGATGAGCTGATGCCAAAGTGAAGGACCTGACTGTTTCCTCAAAGTTCACCTGAGGCTGGAGGGAAGCATTTCTCCTCACAGATTCAAATCAGACACTATAAAAGGAGTAAAAGCTACCCCTGACAGCAATTAGTTCTTCATTCTTTCTTTTAACTTAAGTAATGATTTTGGTCTCTTACCCAAGTTGTTTATCACCATCTTTTTAGTTTCAATTCTTTTTTACATATTGATTTGTTCCACAGACCACAGTACACAACTGAAGCAGAATTGATATGTCTATTTATTCATTTATTTAATTTTCACAATAGATTCTTAAGTTGTAGCTTTTGTATCTTCAAAAAGACCCAGCTCATTCACCCTCTTCTGTTGAATGACTGAATTTTCCAACTTTCAGATTCATCGTCTACGTATACACAAAGATGAATGGCCATTGCCATTCTAACTACCACTAAATGCCTCCAAGCTATGAAAACTAGCATATCAGCGTCACTTAATTCCGAACTACTCAGTTTAACACCATCCAAGGCCACTGATTATGGAACTAAACCAAATTTGACATAATATACTTAAAATTAAAACATAAAAATGATTTTGCTTATAGTTTATACTTTCACGTTTTACCTTTCAATTATCGATGTGCTTATGCTCCACGGACCACGGAGCTAGGGCTTCCGAGAATTATTCTCCAGTACCTATGATATTCCGTTGCCCATTACATCAATACCTTGATTACTTTCCATTGAACAATTTCACCTTTCCGACATCGGGGAAATTTTCCGGTTAGAAGGACGATATGATTCTCTGTTCAGCTCAACGGCTAAAGCAGGCCCATGCCTATCATAATGGGCCGCCATATGGGTACTTATTTTTTAAACACTCCCATATAATTACGATAGCCTATGTTTGGCCCATATTTGAATCTGGTTGTGGCCCAGAAACTACTGGTAAAACTTTTGGCCTGGATAACTATTCTTGCCAATTTATATCATGGACTAGGATCCATATAGCATTATGGACCATATATTGAAACGGCGAGATACCAAATTCATATTCGTAAGGTACAAAATTTTATAACACAAGACACAATAATCACAACACAAAGGCACATACACACATTATACATTTACTTATTTTTTAAATCTAATTTAAATACATAATTTGTGTTTATAGGCACAATATTTAAGTGTGCAGTTTAGTCAAAGACCTTGTGGTCAAACAGTATAGCTGTGGTTCTCCCAAGTAAGATGTCACAGGTTTGATCCCCAATGGAGAAAAGTTGAAGGAAAAGTAGTTAAATTCTTTATCATATTTTTCTAGGGTGATAATGAAAATTGTACACTAAATAAATTTCCATCTTTTATATATATATATATATATATATATATATATATATATATATATATATATAGTCATTTTCATTTTTGGTCCTACTATTATTAGGGCATTGCCAATTTTAGTCCACTTCATTAATTTTTGCCACATTGCGGCCAATCTTATTTAGTCGTTGCCACTTTTAGTCCACCGTTAAAATTTTTGTCAAATAACCGTCCAAAATAGGGGTATTTTGGTCTTTTCATGCTTTGATCATCTCCTTAACCCTTTGCAGTAGTTTTCCTTAAACATTTTCATCCAATGAAGAGGTCCGGCGAAAGCCATGGCTTTGTAATGTGGCTCACATGGCTTTCGCCGGACCTCTTCATTGGATGAAAATGTTTAAGGAAAACTACTGCAAAGGGTTAAGGAGATGATCAAAGCATGAAAAGACCAAAATACCCCTATTTTGGACGGTTATTTGACAAAAATTTTAACGGTGGACTAAAAGTGGCAACGACTAAATAAGATTGGCCGCAATGTGACAAAAATTAATGAAGTGGACTAAAATTGGCAATGTCCCAATAACAATAGGACAAAAAATGGAAATGACTCTCTCTCTCTCTCTCTCTCTCTCTATATATATATATATATATATATATATATATAAATAAAAAATCTCGCTCTTATATAATAGTATAGTATGCATTAAACTCGTAGTATATAAGTAAAAAAAATAATACTTCACTTACTCGGTCATATTTTTCAGGATGATTATTGGCATTATTGAATAATACTAAAGAGAGTGCTGCAAATCAATATTATAAATATCTCAAGTAATCACCTAATCAAAGTTGAAGTAGGTGGATCGGAGGCGGTGCAAGTTGAATGACTGGAGTTGGAAATTGTGACTTAAAATTTAAAATACGGAGTATTATTATTCACTTGGACTCCAATTTTTATACGAAATAGATACACATTTTTTACTGAAATTTGTTACAATACAAATTATGGTATAGTATAATGAGACACTTTAATTTATCAAATAAAGATGGTAAATATATCCATTAATTATAATGATGTATTTATATTTATCAACTAATCCATGCATGCATTAATTACAATGTTTTTATGTACTCTTCCCCAAAAGATTGAATTCTCAACTCCAAGAACCCCTTACACCCCACTCCGACAAAATATTTAGTAATTTAGTGGCTCAGTAGACAAGATCAAATATCACGACGCACAAGGGATTCATCCAATTTGGACATAATCCTCGCACTACCCGTACCGAGTTCCGAATCTTAGTCTCTTCCCCAAATACTACTGAACCAGTAAACTAAACCCGTACGAAAATGTTATTATATACTCAATTCAATAGTAGGTACAACATTCTAATTAAATAAATGAGAGTATGAGACTTCATATTTATTTTTTTAAAAAAAGAGAGTTAAAAGACTCATCCGTAATTCGTACAATGTATTTATAGAAATATTTGCAACAATACTCTTAACAAATTCAGTACGATGAATATGCAATCTAAATTCTACTGAGAGTAAAAGGAAAGTCGCCGGTCCCGATTGTCAGTTGTTAGGTACTGATTATCGGAATTTTCGCATGCTTCCAAAACCCCTGTCTACCAATCTTCAATCTTGCATGCATGGCAACCCATCCACTTCTAGATTCACGTACATTTCTGTCCAATCCACCAATTATCACAATGCATTTTTCTATTCCATTTTTTTTTTTTTTGAAAAATACTTCTTTCCCAGCATTTTCACTGAGTCAGTGACCACGGTTCGGTTCCGGTTTCGAACCGGCGGTTCCCGGTTCCGAAATTGGACGAACCGGAACCGAACCTTACGGGTACGGTTCCAAGTACGGTTTGGAACCGGTGGTTCCGGTTCGAACCGCCGGTTCGAATCGGATTTTTTTTTAAAAAAATTGTAATTTTTTTTTAATTTTTAAAATTGTCTAAATTCAACAATTAATATTTTTTGTAGAAAAAATTTCATTCTAAAATGTTTTTAAAATAGTTATATTAAATATTTAAACTTCAAAGTTAAACTATATTTAAAAAAATTGTTATAGTTGAATTTTAAAATGTTATTTAATGTGTAAACATTAATCAAATAATAATTAAACTTTAACTAAATAATAAATAATAATTAAAAAGAATTTTTTTTTTAATATTTTCCGGTTGGAACCGGAACCGTCCGGTTCCGAACCGGAACCGGCGGTTCCGGTTCCAAACCTTAAGGGAATCGGAACCGGAACCGTATAGGTTCCGGTTCTTAACCGGAACCGGAACCGTCCGTACGGTTCCGGTTCCGGTCCGGTTCCAACAGTACACGGTTTGGTTCGAACCTTTCGGTTCGAACCGAACCGTGGTCATCCCTAACCAGCATTCCTCCATGATGTTGCTAAGTTGAATGGTTCACTAAATGATGAAAAAGGTTGAATAGTCGGATCAACACATTTTTCTTGCTAGAAAGCGTGGTTTGATAGTTTATAAGTTAGGTGGTAAAGAAAATATAGTGAAAAGTAGAAGAGAATTTGGCACATTTTACAAAAAAGAGAGTTGAGTAGGTCATCGAACATTAGAACTACACATGAAACTGTAATTGAGTTATTAAACTAAACAAAAATGTAATAATTGATCCCCTCAACATTAATTAAAATCGTGAAATTAACTTAAAGTGACTTGTAGTATATGGCATTGGCTGAGGTGGTGGTAACCATTAAAAAAAATTATTTAATATTTTCTAATAATTTAAAATAAATTAAAAAACAACTCTTCCTCTTCGGCTAGAAACAAAGATTTTTTTTTAATGATTTTAAAAGATTGTCCTTAGCTAACTACTATGTAGTGTGATGATATCTTTATTACCATTCTAAATCATATCGGTAATCACAGGATCGAACTCCGGTGGTGTGGAGACTTTAATTCTTTATAAGTTGAAAATAATTGAGAAAATATAAAACAGATACTACCTTATAAAGAATTATAAATATTTTAAGTACCTTATAAAGAATCATAAATATTTTTAAAAAAATAAAAAGATTGTCCCCACAATATCCTTATTGCACCCAATTATAATTGGTCGTGTACTTTTCGTTTCCGTTTTAGTTTTTTCAAATATTAACGCAGACGGGATGCTTTTGAGTTGTAAAACATCACGAAGTCGTCTAAAAAAGAAGAAAAAGAAGATGTAGACGGAATATGCGACTTTTAGTATGTGGAGGACATGCATGAAGGTCAGTCAGTGTTAATAAATAAGGAGGCAGAAACGTTTGTCACGTAGCGTAATATTTTAATGGCTGAGTTTTTTGAGACGGGTCGATGTAATATTTTAAAATTAAAATATACTCCCTCCGTCCCTAATTGTTTGTCTCATTTTCTTTTTGCACGGTTTTTAATACAACATAACAAATGATACTAACTTTCCAATTTTGCCCTTCAAAAGTAGGTGTTATTTGTACAAAGTACAATTGTACTTACTTCATTAATAGTCTAAAAGGTTGAAAAGTCAAAAGGGTAAATTGGGAAATGTAGAATAATAGTTATGTTCAATTTTAGAAAGATGACACTATTTTGGGACAAACTAAAAAGGAAAGTAAGACATGTAAAATGGGACGGAGGGAGTAATATTTAAGGATTAAATAGTTACTTAAAAAATTAATATTAATTAAAGGATAAATTGATTGATTATTGTTTATGAGAGAAAATGTAATATTTATAAGAAAAAATATAATACAATTTGATTAAAAATGTAATATTTTTAAATAAAAATGTATAGGGTTTGAAGAGTTATTTATGAGAAAAAAATATAAAATTTATATACTTATGAAAATTTTGACCAGTCTCACAAACAATAATATATAAGATGGTCTCATACTCTCATAGGAGATTTTGTGATTTTATTGTGTTTAATAATTTATATATAGTTCCTTCTTTCAAAAAAATAAAATAAAATAAATAAAATTTATAGTTCCCAAGAAAAACCGTTGTGGCTAAAGTAACCTTTTTGACTCTCTCTACGTGATATGTGCATGATTAAAGATGATAGCGACAAGCCGACAATATATGAGAAATGTCAACACGTACACATCTCATGCTTACCATGATAATCCCAGTTCTTATATCGTGGACCGCGGTCCCCAAAACGACGTCGTTTTGATTAATGAAACATACGGATGAATTCGCGCCACTCACTTTCTTTTCATATATACTGCAGTTTCTTTTCATATATACTGCAGTTTCTTTTCATATATACAGCACTTGGTCACTCACTTTCTTTTCATATATACTGCAGTTTCTTTTCATATATACTGCAGTTTCTTTTCATATATACTACAGTTTCTTTTCATATATACTGCACTTTCTTTTCATATATACTGCACTTTCTTTTCAACACAACTGCAGTTACTTTTTGATATAACTATAGTTTCATTCGATAATATACAACTGTAGTTATATTAAAAAGTAACTGCAGTTGTGTTGAAAGGAAACTGCAGTTGTGTTGAAAAGAAAGTGCAGTATATATGAAAAGAAAGTGCAGTATATATGAAAAGAAAGTGAGTCGCGCGAATTCATCCGTTTGTTTCATTAATCAAAACGATGTCGTTTTGGGACCGCGGTCCACAATGCATTGTGGACCACGGTCCACGATATAATTTGCGATGATAATCCATGCCATTCTTTAACTTGCATTTACTTTGCAGTCTACTCGACTTAATATTTGAAAAGGAATTTTACTTTCGATCTATTGAAAATTGTGGTATGATAAAAAAAAATATTATTACATTTGAGAAATTAAAAATTTAAATAAAATTTTAAGTAGAAATTAAAATTATATTAATAATTCTATAACATGTTATGCCTATATGTGATTGACATTTTCTATTATATTTATTTAACTGTTCTAAATGTATTCCGGTAGATTAGCTTTTATTGTAACTTCCTACTACTTCTCCTTCTTTGTATACTATTTATAGTCAGTTGAGTATTCATTAATGATACAATACAGTTTCTCCATATCCTTGCATGGTATTAGAGCCTCAATCTCTTAAGAAAGGTTTTTTTTTTACATGGTGTTGTTGCTCCTGCGGCCACCAACGAAGTTATTCAACTTTACGATCCAACAAACTTCCCTATTAAACTCACTACCACAAAATTTTCAGTCTAGAGACGCCAAGTCCAATCTACTCTTATTGATTTTAATGATACAATACAGTTTCTCCTTCCTTAAACACTGTTTCATGCAATATATATATTAATCAAGTCTTTTTGTGGTGCAGAATGCAAATCTAGACTATTAAGTAAAAAGTTTGATCAAAGCAGGTAACTTGGTATACAATTTGGTTTAGAATAGTATACCTACCTCTACTGATGGGATATACAATAATATTTAAGTTTACTAGTCATCTAAATGTTACTAAGTAGGGTGTGAGACAAAATGTATAGCTTCAGGTCAGTTATGAACAACTTAGACTGATTTAATTTATCTTGTAATTTTTTATACGTCTACTAGAGTCACAAGATTTCACTCAGAACACATCTTTAAGTAGCAGAATGAATTTTCTTGTAAATAAAAGAAAATAAATGTATTAGTTCGTAATTTAATTTAGTCAACGTTAAGTTGTTATTTCTAAACAGCCGCAACTTTGCTAATTCAATGGATAATGTCTGCAATTATGCAACATGGTTATCACATTTAAACCAAATCTTCCGACGAATGATTTAGGTATTAGAAAATTTGGTCCTGATTGCTGATTTGTAAGAGGTTTAACTACGTAATTTACGTTAACTTTCAATCATTATTGTCATATACTAGTTAGATCATAAAATATTAATTTTTAGAAAGACGACTCTTTAATATTTGAAAAATGCTTCCCACTCAACTACTCTTATAATTACTATACCATATTAGTCACTTCTAAATTAAAAAAGAAAAACTATTTGTTTTAGGTTCCGGGTGAATTGACCGACCACACTCTGAGTTAATAAAAAGAACTTACGTGCTCCAAAAATGAGTTGACGAGTTTGTGAAGTATAATTCTTGTATCAAAAGGTTAATTTTTTTTTTTTTTATCAACATCCTCTTGATATGATAGAGCCCATCGTGTAAAGTCTTTCTAGTGCCATTTGTCTTTTTTTTTTTTTTTAATAGTTTGGTTTACAGACTATTACACTGAATAGGTTTACCCAGAGTACACTCTCCTGTAGTTACTCTTTCATCATCATCTCTAAAATAAAATAAAAAAATCTATGGATTCGATAAAAAATAACATGTCAAAGAATGACTATTAGGAAAATAATTGTAGAGTTCCCCTGCATGAATTCATAATATTTGACTATACTATATACTCTTAAAATATAGAATGCCATTTTAAAATTTTTAACATGATCCGAAGATGTTTTATCATATATTTATATGGAGAGACAAAATTTTAAAATTTTTAACCTTAGGTCATTTTTAATTTAATTTTTCATAATGTTAAGTTTAGTATTAGTATATAAAATTTATATATTTAGAATAAACATTAAAAAACTAATAAATAGAAAAATTAAAGTTAAAAATAATTAAAAATACTAAAAAAAATAATGAATAAAGAATTGATTTGATCCATAAATAATAAACATGATAAGTAAAATTGAATAGAGAGTATTATTTTTGAAAATCTTATCAAATAAGAGCAACCTCATTAGTGAAGTTTTTTACTCCAATTTTTTGTGAGCCTAGCATCCACTTCATCATCCACTATCTCTAATCATTATATCGTAGGCCTTGATCCAATACACAGAATTTGACTTCATAATGTACAGAATTCATGTTCATAATGTACATAATTCATGTTCATAATACAATACACATAAATACACTATAATGAACATGAATTTTGAACATGAATGCCGTTGGGGTGAGGTTTTTTTTTTTTTTTTTTTTTTTTTTTTCTTCTAACAAAAATCATAAACTTGTCGAAGTAAAATCTATCAAAAATCATTTCCTCTAATAGCTAAAAACTATCTCTCTAATTTTTTGGTTATGCAAAAACTTCATAAAAATTTCAAATAGGGTTGCTCTAACATTTTACGCTTCTATTATACAGTAACTAGTATTGATGTGACCATGATTATGATTGATTTTTTTTTTTTTGGGTGCATTATAGCACATCGGGAGGTTCTTCCGATACCATCGTCTCCCACACACTATCTTGCCCGAAATTGACGAGTCTGTCGACACACTTGTTGCCCTCCCTCCAAACATGTATGATCTTAACCGTTCTCAGATTTTCCATCAACCTCCTACACTCAGCTCCCATGATGTCGATCAAGATCTTGATTGGCCTAAGCTTCATTTTTCATGAAGTTAACCACTGCCTCGTTGTCCATCTCAATAACCACTACCTTATCCCAGCCTCTTTCATGATTATGATTATGATTGATTATTAGTTATTATTAACAGCTCCCAATAAACGCGTCCGAAGAACATAAGTGGGGTCGGAAAATGGAAAAACAGTGTGAAAGTTGACTTTTATAGTTCCTCTAGACAACATTACGAGGATCAAATGTCAAAAGATTGCCCAAAATTTGACAAAATCAATTATAAGGATAACCGGCCTACACGAAAATGACAGTTAATTAAAGCTAATCTTCTTAGTCGCGTGGCGCGATGTTGAATCTATCATCATCTTCCACTTGCTTTTTGACGTTGATTTTACCTATTCTTGCACTAGAGAATAATCAAATAAGTTTATTGTAGCCCGCTTGATTGATGTGAGTGATTGTGCATTCTCATGCCTTAAAAGATATAAAGAGTTTAAAACTCTCTCTTGGGCATCTTATAATTAAGGTTTAATTGGATACTTTGTGATTTAACAAAAAATAAGTTCATTATTTTTTTAATTTTTAATTCATTTTCTATTTTCCTTGTTTGAAAATAAAAGTAAAGGTTTTATTGTATTCATTACAAAATACCAAGGAAAAAAAAGAATGTTTGGTTGTTTACCCAAAACAAAATTTTCAAAAATATCTAATGACAAAGGCCACGATAAAAGATTCATTCTTTTTAAATGGTTTTATTTTTTCATACTAAAATTACATTGTAATATTCATTACATAACCTAACTGTTGAGTATGTAATATATAAATAATAGATATGTAGTCTAATTATTAGTTTAAATTTTTAATTGGTATTATAGTTAGACCACAACGTACCTTTAGGTAGTGGTTGCAAACTTTTCTGTAAACCAAAGTTTAGATCTTTAGTTGGTATTGGAGTTATACCATACAAAGGGAGCGATTCTAGTAGATGATATAACATGGTTTAAAACAATTAGCATTATTAGGATGGGGATTAGAACTGTGAATTGGGATTGATCCTAGGGCTTAATAAATCCATTTATTCATGCTCAAATTGGGATCTTAAGTTGAAAAAGGATGAAAATATTCTTAAAAATTTTAGATTTCGGCATGTCTTAAACGGAAGGGTGACCGACGTGATAAATTTTGGCACTAAAATAATAGTCGTGGACAGAAATTGGTACTAATTAAAACAATAGTCATGGATAAAAATTGATAGGACTTAAACATATGGACCAAAATTGTCATTTTGCTAATACTCGTGAGACCAAAATTGATATTTGCTCTATTATATATACGCACACACCCATTCTTATGGCGGAGTGTTGTACTTGACGCAAACACCTAGATGTTAGTATATATTAGTGTTGACAATACTTACTGCACCGCCCTGCACGGTTGTATTAAGTATAATATAATACAACATTGCACCAGTGTCATGTTGTACCTAAAGTAATGTGGTAAGTCAATAGATAATGCGAAATTAACTAAAACTTTAGCAACAAAATTAGTCTATTGACAAACATGCAAGATTGAGCTATATGTTAAATTATAAATTGATAGTTGGATGCATATTCATATGTTAAATTATAAATTGATAGTTGGATGCATATTCATTATATTGTGCTTAATTAACACTATTTACATAAAATATAGTGGAATCATTAATTTGTCTTAGTTTAGAAAGATGACAAATTTTCTCCTGTTGAGGTTTTACTATTTACTTTCATTACGTTATTAATGCACATCTTAAAATCTCTGGTGATTATGTTGGTCTCTTAATAAGATAATAAACCCCAATAGATGTACATAGTTTGTCAACAACTACTCTGAAGAAATATGTATGCATGTAAAGATGAATATAAAATGAGAAATGCTGTATTCTTTGACTATAATATAATTTTGTGTTCTAAATAAATCATCTTGTCTATATCCGGCGCATGGCCGGGCGACTATTACCGTAAGCGCGGTATATATATAGATTTTAACTCTTAATTTTTATTGCTCTATTCTTTCATGCAAGATACTTGATTCTTATTGGTTGGTTCACTCCAAATACATACTCAACTCTTTTATTGACTCATCATGCTCTTCTTTAAGCTATTGCTAAATTTTTATTGGTGATTGTTGTTGTTGGAGGCGTGTGTGTGTGTGTATATATATATATATATATATATATATATATATATAAATTTAGCTCCTATGTGGTTGAGTGGTTAAATATGAGCCATTGATCTTGCTTAAATCAACGTCCAGAATTACTAAATTTTTTTAAAAAAACACGGTGACAATTTGGTAATTTTTGCATCTAGATCAAATTTAAGGTGCGTGAGTTGTGTGCTTAAGGTGATTAGTTATTGAAACTTAAGGTGCGTCAATCTGAAGTTTAAGGTGCATGTTTTTTCTTCTAAGGTGCATGGTTTTTTCTTTCTTAAGGTACGCCAGTCTAAAGCTTCAAGATACATTTTTTTTTTAAAGTAAATATTGAATAATAAACCAAATATGTTAAGTGGGACCCGTGTAAACATCTTTTTTTTTTTTTTTTTTTTTTTTTGATTCGTCAGGGTCTAAGTTTAGAGTTTTCTATGATTGGCATTTGGTAGTAAAGGTGATTGGTCAACGGGAGTTTTTATTTATTTATTTATTTCGGAAAATAAAATAAAAAAGTCAATTGATGTCGAAATCACATGATGTCCATGCATAGACATACTACGCGTTTCAGCATATATGCAACGGAGTATCATTAAAAGAAAACAAAAATAATTAACGACCTTCCCTGCGGCAGCGTTCCAATATGATGATTGACAAATGCAGATTCCGCGGTGTTTTCTTTTCACACACAAAAGTGTTAGAAAAGCTCATCTCTTGATTTTTTATATATTAAATGTTACATACACATAATTTATTAATTGTAGATACATAATATGTTAATTATAATAAATAAATAATTCATCATTAATTGAAAACACATGTTAATTCTAGTTACATAATTTGAATAGTAAAGGCGGACCTGGTCCATATAACAATTGTTGATCTTGTTAAGCATACCAAAAACGAATATTTGAGTATACAAAATTTAAAGGCGTTTGTAGAGCAATGCTACATGGCTGGCGTATACTTGTCTACACTGATCTCTATCGCCACTATAAATCCATGAAGGGAGGGATCACTACGCCACAAGCCCAGAGAGAAGCTGAAGCTGAAGCATAAACACAATGCCTTCTTCACTGCATAATGTTGCAGGACTCATACTCTTCTCCCTTCTATTCACCATGAGCTCTGCTCAGTTGTCTGCAAATTTTTACTCATCCTCCTGCCCTAATGCCCTCTCCATTATCAAATCGGCCGTAAACTCCGCCGTGCAGTCTGAGGCTCGGATGGGAGCTTCCTTGCTTCGTCTCCATTTCCATGACTGCTTCGTCAATGCAAGTCTTCCTTCCCTACGTACATAGATATATATGGCTTTCTTATGACATATATAATAATGTTAATTAACATAGTTTTTCTGTTTTTGTTTAATTTGAAATAGGGTTGTGATGCATCAGTTCTGTTGGATGACACAGCAAACTTCACCGGGGAGAAGACTGCTGGTCCAAACAACAATTCATTGAGAGGATTTAACGTGATAGACAATATTAAAACTCAACTTGAGAGCTCTTGTGCTGGTGTTGTATCCTGTGCTGATATTGTTGCTGTTGCTGCTCGTGATTCAGTTGTTGCGGTAAAAATAAATAAATTCTCTATACAAATTATTTACTCCTCTTGTCTAGATTTGCAAATTAAACTATATAAAAAAAAAAAACCTATAATGGATAATTATTGTCTAAGTCAAAGATTCACTGCATGCATGAACAAGTCAAAGTTAGGAATCAAAAAACCAATCATAAACCATGAATGGGGACAAACTACTAAAATTATGTGAAAATTTTGAAATTATTGGTTCATTAAAGTGCTACAAAATTATATTATTATATTACAGCTAGGTGGCCCTAGTTGGAATGTTGTAGTAGGCAGAAGAGACTCAACCACAGCAAGTTTGAGTGGTGCTAATAGCAATATTCCTGGACCAACTTCTAGTCTCAGTCAACTCATCTCTTCTTTCTCAAACAAAGGCTTTAGCACAAGGGAAATGGTTGCCCTCTCAGGTTTGTTTTAGTATATTTAACCCTAATTATTATGATAACAAATTTAGTTATCCTTTCTATAATACTAAAATATGTTACATGTATTTTTGTGCAGGTAGTCACACAATTGGGCAGGCTAGATGCGCGACTTTCAGAAACCGAATTTATAATGACGCAAATATAAATAGCACATTTGCCACATCATTGAAAGGAAACTGTCCCCAAAGTGGGGGTAACAACAACCTTGCTCCACTTGATCTCGTTACTCCAACATCATTTGACAATAATTACTTTAAGAACTTGCAGAGTCAAAAAGGACTTCTTCACTCTGACCAGGAGCTCTTCAATGGAGGTTCTGCAGATTCTATAGTCAACACTTATAGCTCAAATCCTTCTACCTTTGCTTCAGATTTTGCAAATGCTATGGTGAAAATGGGTAATCTCAGCCCTTTGACGGGTTCAAATGGCCAAATTAGGAAGAATTGCAGGAAAACCAACTGAGTTGCATTCAAAAAGCCAATGCTTATTATACTTTTAGTTTTAATAATCAATATTACAATTCTCAAATAAAGTTTTGTAATAGTAATGTAATCGAAATTCAGTGTTTTGTAAGGGGCTGGAGCAAACAAGTTGGATTGATGTTAGAAGATAATGTTTTTCTTTTATCCATTGGCAGTGTTAATTGTATGAATACATGTGCTACTTAAGCAACGTTAATTAAACTTTCCAGTTCAATGTAAAACTTCAATTCTTCCATTATTTGAGCAACAAAATAATGGAAACAAAAGTATTGGGCTATTTAGCCATGGTTGTTATGTATTTGTGCTTAATTGAGTATTTTGATTATTATATTAGGTTATGCAAAAAAATTGTGAGGAATATAATTTAAATTTCATGCAATAGAATAAATGCAGATTTTATATTTTAATGGCAAGAGAGAAACTATTGAGAATAATTAATATAGAGATTCAGATACTCAGATTATATATATATATATATATATATATATCCAAGCTGCCACCAAACACTACGGCCTGTTTGGTAAATAATCAGCCTATCAGCCAATTTTGACTTATTTGATCACTATTAGTTGTTTGGTTAATAAGTTTTTTGTAACTTCAAAATGCTAAAATTCAAAAGGCTACTCAAAGCAACCTTTTCAATTAGCTTTTTGAGGAAAGAAATTACACCAAAAAACTATCAGCTAACAACTAATTTATCAAACAACTTTCTAGAATCAGCTAATATTATCAACAAATCATACCTTCTAACCCAAACAGCCAACAACCATTTACCAAACAGGACCTAAGTAAATCGGTTAATAAAAATAATGATCGGGGTAAGGGAGCATATATAATCTTCTAGGTGCAAAAGATTTTAAGAGTGGACTCCGAGAGGCACGGGAGCTGGCCAGGGGGAATCGTCACTTGTAGGAGTTCAACTCGGGTTCTCCCGAAATTCCTCCCCACAAAGAGAGCTCACTTGCCACTTGAGCTACCCCATTGGGTTGCATGTATGCTTCCTTAATATCTCTAATATGCCATATGTTATCCTTGCAATGTGTCTCCAATGATTCAATTGACCCTAATCTTCTTCCAAAAAGCTTGAAAATCACTCATTTTTTTTTTCTTGACATGATTATTTGTACCTTTTTTTTTTAGTACTATTGACTCTTGTTACGTACAGTATATTATCTGTTCATACATACTTTCTCAACCTATTGAAATACAAAGAGTTATTATTTGTACTTAGATACACAATTAAAGCAAAAAGGAGATCAGATTAAATATGATAAAAAATATGATTAAATATGAACTCATCAAAGAACCAATTTCAGCCTTACATATGTAAAAGTCGAACAGATCATATTAGATTAAAAAAACAAACACATGCATTTTTGTAATTATCGTCAATTTCATTATGCATTTTAGAGCAATATAATGCATTCTGTGACAACTAACTATGCATTATTGGATAACTTTTAAAAAATCAATGAAAAAGCTACATTCTAAATCAAAATCTTAAATGAATCCTAAACAGTAAAAAGTGAACCCCTAAATCAAATAAAACTAAATACACAGTCATAAACTCTAAAAATCTAAGTGCAATGCATTTTCGCATTTTTTTCAAGTGCAAATTTTAATATTAAATGTGCATTTTGTAAATACTAAATGTGCAATCATGAAAATTCTAAGTGAAGATTTTAGTATTCTAGATTGCATAGTAAAATTGGTAATTAAAATGTTAACTAATTTTTTTAAATTTAATTAAAGCTAAATAATATTTCTAGCCTACTGGCTTGGCATGCCCACACCACCCCACCTAAAGAAGTATTATTTTGTTTTAATTAATTACATTAATTATTTAGTTTTGACCAAATAATTTTAAAACTTAAAACTAATTGTATTAATACATTTTAGTGATACATCTAAAATATAATCAACTTGACAACTCTCAAATCTTTATTTTTAATTATTTTTCATTTTACTGTACAGTCAAAAGAACAAGCACTTGGTCATATGGTGGAGTTTATCTCGTGCACATCCTCGGATAGTGGCTACATTTTTGTTTTTACGAACAAACATTTTAAAAGCAGTCAGTAGCAAGCACATCATAATCTTTTTCAAAAACAAAATAAAATATAAAGGTTCAACAAAAGCCAACAAGTGTAAAATAGTAAAGTTACAGAAGCAACAAAGTTATATTATATTCAAAATACAAGGAGGGTAGTAAAGTAACAAAAAGGTATATTCACCCCACTATCAATATCAGATTGTTGATTGACATGTGATAATCGAAGATAGTAGATGCTAGAAACAGTTGAGGCACAACAATACACATTAAGATGCAGATTTTTTTTTTTTTTTTTTGAGTCCTATTAAGATTTAGATATTTAATTTCAAACCTTGTGTTGAAAACCCAATAATTTAAGATACTTTAATTTACTAGTAAATAGAGCAAGAGTAACAAGAAGGGTGTTTCATGTTTCTTTTGAAAAGCTAATAATCCTAAGCATGGTTTTGTGATCGAATTGGCTTGAGATTGGTTTACTTTAATTTGTATTGTTTATCGTATATATAGTGATTTTCTTATTAGTTGAATCCATGACCTCCCATTAGTTTAACATATATATGTTTACACCCTTTAACAAATTTAAAATATCTTATAAATCTTGTGGTCAAGCGTCATAACTGTATCACTCTTTAATATGATCTGTTTGATTTTTGTATATGTAAAACTGATATTGATTCTTAAACTTTTTTTGGAAGTGTGTTCTCATGAGATCATAAGTCTATATACATCGTCAAGCCATATATATATATATATATATATATATATATATATATATATATATATATTCTTCCAAATTCCAATAATGTAGGATAAACTTTTCCAAACTTCAATTCTTTTCTCTAACGTTATGGATACACGATAAAAATTAATTTATCATTCATAATTAATCATTTTAAATATATAAAATTTATATCGTCAATTGAGAATTCAATTTACTATTGAATTTAAAATAACGTACAACTCACATGTTGATTAATTAATGTCAACTTTCCAACAGCAAGTGGCTTATCCAAATCCATAATTCAATTTAGGGAAAATTGTAATTTTTGCCCCTCCATAATATGCCAATTATCAATGTCACCCCTGAATTATTAGTGGTGTAAATGTTGCCCCTCAATTTTCAAAAACAGTACATATATTGCCCCTCCCGTAACGAAGGAGGGGCAATATTTACACCACGGGAGGGGCAATATATGTACCGTTTTTTAAAATTGAGGGGCAATATTTACACCACAATAATTCAAGGGTGACATTGATAATTGACATATTATGGAGGGGCATAAATTACAATTTATGCTTCAATTTACTATTGAATTTAAAATAACGTACAACTCACATGTTAATTAATTAATGTGAACTTTCCAACACACTTCCAAGAAAAAACTAAAAACCTATCGTATCTTGGCATGAGAGATAGTTGACGAACACGTACACATTAATGTGGAGTGTAAGGTACCAACGAATTTGAATTACACCATATTGAATTTCAGTGGGAGCGATTCAGGTACATTTTTTTTTGTTTGAGCCAATAAATTATAAATTAATAATTTAGATTGGTTTATCTCATTGAAGTCTTTTGTCGGCTAGAGTCACAAGACAAATTTATCCAGTGTACAATCAATTATATTGACAGCGTGTTTGAGCCAATCAATTACAAATTAATAATATTGGCGGCGTGTTTCCCTTGTAACTAAAAAAGGGTCTCTCCACATAAGTGTAATAGTAATTATTACTTCATTGTTCAAAACAGTGTACTCTTTAAATATCTAAAAACATAATAAGTCTTCATCTATGTTATATCTATGATTTATGTCCATTTTTTCCTATTACATTTTTAATACATTATGGTATAAGAGTTATACTATACAATTTTTTTGTACAAAAACATTCCTACTGTTATAACTTCTGTTATCTTTTTCCCATTATTATTACAATGCACATGCATACACAATAACTTTTCTTATATTTTTCAATGACAATAATATATGTCGATATGCTTTTTTTTTTTTGGGTGTAGCACAGGTTTTCCACCGTCGGACACGACTAATCCCCTCGTTGGATTGTAGACACCTCTATTGGATGGGATAGTTGGCCTGGAAATTTAAGGCTGCTCCATACCCAAAACTAAGGATCGAACCCTTGACCTTTGGTTACATTAGATTTTAATTAAATGTCACCATAATTATATTTAGTAATTTATTATCATATATAAAATTTTTTTACTTTAATAATATTAATCATACCAAAATTATTATTCAAATTATCAAATATACTTTCAATATAATATGAATTCTTTAACTATAAACTTTTAAAAAATTATATACTATTATTTTTAAAAAATATTTTAACATTTAGTATGAATATTGGACATATATATATATTTTGCACATCGCGCATATAAAATACTAGTCTTATATATACATTTAAATATACTCTTCTAAATCAGTGCCATTCAATATTTTACAAAGAATTTGTGCTTTAATTCATAGTCATAGAAGACAACCAATAAATATAAATAATTTTATTATGGTTCATCGTTAGAGGTAAATTTAAGAAAAAGAAAATAATTTGCATAAAGAGTCAAAAGTTGCCTCTACTGAAGCTCAAACCCACTCCCATTATTCATGTGGGAGTGTTAATTGGGACATCAGGTGCCACTAGACCACAAGGTCCTTAGCAATTTTTACTATAAATTTTAATTTAACTAATATCAAAATTTTTTAGGGTCAAGGATAGCATTAACTCATCAAGGCTTTATTTTGTCAACTCAATAAAACTTCGAGGTGGAGGCTAAGATATATTAAGGAGTTTTTAAAAGTTAGGTAATATTTGAAAATTTTATAGAATCTTTAAAAGTCCTTTTTGTAGAATTATGATTTTTGTAGATTTTGTCATCTTATATCTTAATTATCAAACTAGCTAGTTAATAAAGTTTATTGGCCCTAGCGATGAACGTAGGAATTCTCGATAATTCAATTCACAACAGATTACAGAGTCCCTATAGTATAGTTTACATAGAAGTCTCCTACTCTACAGGAGTCTAGTATTGACTAAGTATAAACCACTAATACAAACTATATAATATAAAATGTGACAATACTAATACGCCCCCTCAAGCACAAGGGTGGTAGGCAGCAACATTGAGCTTGGAGCGTAGAGTCTGAAACCGTTTAGCTGGTAGTGGCTTGGTGAAGATGTCCGCGAGCTGATCCTGAGTAGAGACAAAATTGACAAGCAAATCACCGGAAGCAACCTTGTCGCGGACGAAATGATAGTCAACCTCAACGTGTTTGGTTCTGGCATGAAAAACCGGATTGGCAGCCAGATAGGTGGCTCCGAGATTGTCACACCATAAAGTCGACGGTTGACCGGAGTGAAGACGAAGTTCAGATAGTAGAGACACCAACCAGGTGACTTCAGCCGCAACATCGGCTAGACCTTTATATTCAGCCTCAGTTGATGAACGAGCAACGGTGCGCTGCTTCCTCGAGACCCATGAAATAAGATTTCCACCAAAGAATACAGCATATCCACTAGTAGATTTCCTGTCAACCGGACACCCAGCCCAATCCGAGTCAGAATACGCATGGATGGATGCGTGAGTGGATTTAGTTATCCGAAGACCGAGATCTAAAGTCCCCTTGACGTAACGGCAAACACGCTTGAGTAGACTCCAGTGTTCTGCAGCCGGAGAATGCATAAACTGACAGAGCCGATTAACTGAAAAAGACAAGTCGGGTCTGGTAATAGTAAGATACTGTAGAGCACCCACAATTCGGCGGTACTGAGTTGGATTATCAAAGACCTCTGGCGACGAAACGGCCTGTGTGACTGAGGCCGGAGTGGCGAGAGCTTTGCAGTCAGTCATCCCAGCTCGAGACAATATGTCTTTCATATAACGTTTCTGAGAGAGTAAGAAACCACCTTCACACGGCAGAGTTTCAATGCCCAAAAAGAAGCTCGGCGTTCCCAGATCCCTAATCTTGAACGTATTTGCCAGAGTCTGAAGTAGGTTGGTGATAAGGGCAGAATCGTTTCCCATCATTATTATGTCATCCACATAGACGAGTAAAAACACACGGGAGTCGCCAGATGTGTAGTGAAACAAAGACACATCAGTTTTAGACGAGGAGAAACCAGTCTGAATCAGGAAGTCATGAAGCCGTTTAAACCAAGCCCGCGGTGCCTGTTTCAGCCCATATAGCGAACGCTGAAGATGACAGACATGACCCGGGTGCAACGGATCTTCGTACCCCGGTGGTTGCTTCATGTACACTGTTTCGGGCAGATGACCATTTAGAAAGGCATTGTGCACATCTAGCTGCCGTAGAGTCCAAGAATGCGTAACAGCTAATGAGAACAGTAGTCGGACAGTAGTGGGTTTGACGACCGGGCTAAAAGTGTCGAAGAAATCCTCGCCGGCAACCTGGTTGAAACCCTTGGCAACTAATCGAGCCTTGTAGCGGTCAATAGTCCCATCTGCTTTACACTTCGTGCGATAGACCCACTTACAGCCAACTATGTTCATATTTGGGTCTGCAGGTACCAGTTTCCAAGTGTTATTGTGTAGTAGAGCATTAAATTCTTGATCCATGGCATCCCTCCAGTGAGAATGACCAACGGCCTGAGAGTAGCAGGTGGGGTCGGAGGTTGTATGTAGAGCAAAGAACTGTTCACTGGTTCCCTTAGTCTTTCGACGTGTACGCATTGCATGACCACCGTCATTAGCTTGCGAGGTGGTTTGTACGTCAGTAGATGAGGTCAGTGGATTAAACTCGGATTGCGTAGCAGAAGACTCGAGCTGAACCTGAATAGGGTCCGAGTGTGAAGCATTCTGTGTATTAGCAACACATATAGGAGGTGTGGATGATGGAACCACGATTGGCCCAGCGGCCCATGGTGTGTCAGGTGTGTCCTGGGATGAGATAGACTGCGCTGAGTCCTGTATAGCAAAAGGGAAAATATGCTCAGCAAATCGCACATGGCGACAGATAAAAATCTTCCCAGTGTTTAAGTCAAGGCAACGGTATCCCCTATAGTCAACTGGGTAACCTAAGAAGACGCAAGGAGCAGACCTATATTCGATTTTATGTCGATTATAGGGCCGAAGATGGGGATAACAGCGACAACCGAAGACACGGAAAAAAGTGTATGGAGGTTGAGAGTTATATACGCAATAATAAGGACTCTGGAACTTAATAGCAGCGGATGGTAAACAATTTATGAGATAGGTTGCTGTTTCAAAAGCGAAGTCCCAGTATTTAATGGGAGTTGAACTTGCAGCTAGCAAAGCCAACCCCGTTTCAACTATATGGCGATTGCGCCGTTCTACCCTCCCGTTTTGTTCGTGGGTGTAGGCACAAGAAAGCCTGTGAGTAATCCCGAGGGATTGAAAGAGTGTGTGAAGATGGCGATACTCACCACCTAAATCGGACTGAATGGCCTTGATAGAACGGGAAAACCGCCGTTCTACCATAGCCCGAAACAAATTAAAGGTTTTATATATATCAGATTTCACCCGTAAGGGATAAAACCAAGTGAAACGTGAAAAGTCGTCCACGAATAATACAAAGTAACGATAACCTGAACTAGAAATGATAGGCGACGGACCCCAGATGTCCGTATAAACCAAATCTAATACATTTAAACTGCTAGCTGTAACCCTATCTAATGGAAAACGGGATGATTTCCCGAGATGACAAGCAGAACAATCTAACAAAGAATTTGATTTATTAGTGGTTACAGAACAATTTTTCAAGACACGCTGGAGCACTTGATTATGAGGGTGACCAAGACGCTGATGCCAGACAGCGGATGACGCACGGGCCGTGAGAAACGCAGAATGACCCCGAGGGAGTAATAACTGATACAGCCCGCCAACTGTTGACCCTTTAAGAAGAGTTGCCTGGGTTGTGCAATCCTTCACAAGAAACAGATTTTTATGAAACTCAAAGTATACGTTATTATCATTTGTAAAACGATATACAGATAATAACGGGATAGACAACTGAGGAACATGCAAAATATTAGGCATATTTAGAGTATGAGAATTGGACTGGATAACCGTGCTACCAACACTGGAAACATTTAAACCTGTACCATTGCCGACTTTGAGCACGTCGTTGCCATTATACTGTTCACTGTGATCCATCATCTGTGCATCGGGTGTAGCATGCGTCGACGCGCCGGTATCTGGATACCAAGCTTCGGCGGTCGACGATGACAACGTCTCTCCCGGAAAGGCGGCATGGGCTTGCGGCTGCGGACGATCATCGTACCGGCGATAGCAATTAACCGCGCTATGACCGTTGGCTCGGCATATCTGACACCGAGGCATGCCATTCCCGCGACCGCGCCCATTCCCGCGACCTCGACTGTTCCTGCCACGGCCTGTGTTCGAGCTACGTCCGCCATTTCCGGATCGGCCACGATTGGCGTAAAAAACCGACGGGGACCCCTGCACCGGCAACGACTCAGCAGCAGCAAAATCCTCCGACTGGATGAACTGCTGCGCCCGAAGATGGTCAGCAAGCTGGGCAAGGGAGACCGGCGTTCCGGCGGTGGTAAGCGAGCTCGCCATGGCGCGAAACTCTGGCCGCAGACCCCGCAACACGTAGAGGATCTGCTCATCGGCAGAGAGCGGACGTCCGGCGAGTGAAAGGGCCTCCACGAGCACCTGGGCTTGGCCAATGTATTCAGCGGAGGAGAGGTTCGCCTGACGAAGCGTTTGAAATTCGCCTAGCAGACTTAAACACCGTGATCGCGACGTGGATGCAAGAACGGTGGTTATGGATTCCCACACCTCCCTGGACGTTTCCTTACCGACGGCGAGATACATCACCTCGGTTGTGAGAGAAGAGACGATCAGCGAGAGGATGGCCTGATCTTGCTGAACCCAGGGGAGATACGCCGGGTTTGGAACTGACGCCGGCGGCGTGGCTGTGGTGGCGGCTTCGACGGCAATGAACTGCGGCGGACATGGCAGAGACCCATCGACATAGCCGATTAGGCCTTGGCTTCGGAGGAACGGTAGTATTTGAGTCCTCCAATACAAGTAGTTACGGGATGTTAATTTGATGGAGAGTATATGGTGGCTGGCCGGGAGTGAAGGTGGCGGCAACGGTTGAGCGGCGACGGATGGGGTGATCGCACCATCGTTCGAGCGGCTCATGTTTACGTTGCGAAAAGAACGGGAAGGTTTAGTTTAGAGAGATCGTAACCTGGCGTGATACCAGATGAACGTAGGAATTCTCGATAATTCAATTCACAACAGATTACAGAGTCCCTATAGTATAGTTTACATAGAAGTCTCCTACTCTACAGGAGTCTAGTATTGACTAAGTATAAACCACTAATACAAACTATATAATATAAAATGTGACAATACTAATACTAGCTAATTAAGAGTCAACTAGTCTTTTTTTTTTTTTTTATCTTTTTTTTTTTGAATACAACTAATTCATAGTTAGTATAGCCTCCACTGAGGCTCGATCTCGTGAATATTCACCAAAGGCTTTTAGTCTGGTTAAGAAAAAAATGATATTTATCTAAATGGGTGTATTTGACCCAAAATTTATAGATTTTTATAAAATTTTAAAATTGAAAGTATTTACTTCAAATTTTTAAGGAGTTTTTAAAAGTTATATAATACTTGATTTAGAATTTTGTAAAAGCTTTAAAACTCCTTTTTATAGAATCTTTTATATTATGACTTGCAGACTTTGTCATCTTGACATGTAGTTTAGTGGTGCAAAGTGACTTTCCCATAAAGGAGGTCATGGGTTCAAGCCTAACTTCTTGCCCGAAAGGAATGGGCCACCTAGCCCCTTTCCCTGACACAACGCATCCTAGTGATACGCATGATATCATCTTACACGACCAAATCATTCCAAGCAAGCCCTTGGTTCGCACACTCCCTGGGGCCTCTGAACTCCGGCTGGTCACGAATCTAGCTGACAACATTCTTGGCGTCGGACTAGATTTCAATGTCCCGAATCCCTTTAAATGGGCAGTAGGTTGATAAAGTTATCAAATACAAATAGTTGAAATCCATGACTTTTAAACTTCTCTTGCATGAACTCTACTACCCATTTCTTAACAATTTCTTCAATAAACTTTTTTCCCGACCTAAATTTTAGAGATTATTATTATTATTTTCCTTCATTATAGACTTCCCCCCCTAATTAAACTCTACAAACTTTTTTTTTTTTTTGGATCCGAGGGGGGAGTGGGGAGACCCCGAAAGGAATGGGCCACCTAGCCCCTTTCCCTCACACAACGCATCCTAGTGATACGCATGATATCATCTTGCACGACCTCCTCAATCCTTAGAGGACAGACGACCAAATCATTCCAAGCAAGCTCCTGGTTCGCAACTAGCTAGCCCCTTTGTTCCCAATCATTATTGCATGGACCATGGTCCAGACAGCTGTGTGGACCAAAAATAAAAAGTACATTATTTTTGTACTGAACGTACATTATTTGATAAATACTATCAAATAATGTACCTTAAGTACAAAAATAATGTACCCTAAAATAATGTATCTACAGTACAAAAATAATGTACCTTCAGTACAAAAATAATGTACTTTTTATTTTTGATCCACATAGCTGTGTGGACCATGGTCCATGCAATAATTTGCCCCTTTGTTCCAGACCCATTCAAGGCCTTTCCCTAAACTCTACCAATTATTTTTTCTTTATTATAGTGTTAATCTTTCCAAAAGATACTAATAGGGAAATCCCTTTCCTTTGAGTTAACCACTAAAAAAATTTGAATTTTCCTCTTTTACTGTTGTGTAATTAATATTACATCATTTAAAGAAAAGTAATACAAATTTAAATTTATAATGCACTAGCTATTTTTTTAACAATCAAATTTGTGTGTGTGTGTGTGTGTGTTTTTTTTTTTTTTTTTTTTTTTTTTTTATTAATTTCACAACATAAATTTATATACAATCTATAAAAATATATGATATTTCATAAAAGTTTTGAAAGAAAATTATAATATAGATAATAAATATTAATAGAAATCAATTAAAATGTGTAACAGTGCCATGCACAGCGGACCATGTCTACCAAAATCTAAAGAGGAATCATTTAAAATTTATTTTAAAATCTATAAAATAAAGTCTGCCATTTCAAAAGTCCATCCACAAAAATTTATATAAATCTTGATCGGATACACCTTAAGGTCCTAAATTACATCCTTCTTAATGAAACATGTTGAAAACAATCAATGTATTTTGTACATCTTCTTGTATATCAAATGTGTTAACCTGGATTTCTCTTATAGCTTAAGTGAGGTTAATTGAACAATAATAAGAAAGTACTTTGTACATGCTTGAAAATGGTTTAATTTTGACTTTTAATTTGATCACGTTTCTTATCCTCACTCTTTGATATTAATTAGCTAGGCAATTATTTTTCTAATAGATAGAGTAATTAACTTTTCATTTTTGTGAAAAGAAAATATGCAATGCCATGTAATGTACACTTGCAATAATGATGATCTCTTGATCTCTGCTATAAATAAATGAAGAGAGGAAGCACTAAACCACAAGCCAAGCCACATCTTCTATTGAAAGTTGAGACACTAACCTCTCTTTATTCTCTCCTCCCTTTGTCATGATGAATCTCATTCCTTCTTCAATGTATAATAATGTTGCATTAATACTACTCTTCTCCTTCCTCTTGGGGATGAGTTCTGCTCAGTTGTCCGAAGATTTTTACGAAAAGTCATGTCCTAAAGCGCTTTTCATAATCAAATCTGGCGTTCGCTCTGCTGTGCGGGCCGAGCCTCGGATGGGAGCATCATTGCTTCGTCTCCTTTTCCATGACTGCTTTGTTAATGCAAGTTTTACATCCCTACGTATTTATGTCACTCTTCATTGCTTAATTATATTTTATTTAAATATAATGTGCAGTGCAATTCATATTTTATAATCTTTGTCAAATATTCACACAAAAAAATCAGTTAAACAAAGTATGTTGAGATAGATGGTATTATTAACAATATTAACTTTTATGTTTTTGTTTTGTTTCTTACAAAATAATTGAAATAGGGTTGTGATGCATCAGTATTGTTGGACGACACGCCAACCTTTACCGGAGAGAAGACTGCTGCCCCAAATATTGGATTAATTAGAGGATTTGACGTGATTGATGACATTAAAACTCAAATTGAGAAATATTGTCCTGGTGTTGTATCTTGTGCAGATATTTTAGCCGTTGCTGGTCGAGACTCAACTGTTGCGGTAATAAATTAAATATTCTCATCATCATATTCCATTTATTTACATCTCTTAAGCATTTTTTTTTTTTGAATTATACTAGTTTTAGATTACATATTATGGATCAAAGTAGTCCATAACACAGTGGATAATTCTTGCCAAAGTCATACTCATAGCACACTGCAAGTATAAGTCATGTTAGGAATCACAACAATCATTATTAACAAACTACTAAAATTATATCAAATTTTGAATTATATTACATAGAAAGGCAAACCCCTTCACCTAATTTTGGAGAGTAAAATTTTGAATTATTAATTCATTAAATAAGGTGTGACAAAATTACAGCTCGATGGTCCTAGTTGGAAGGTTTTACTAGGCAGAAGAGACTCAATTACTGCAAGTTTCAGTGATGCTAACAGGGACCTTCCTCCACCAAATTCCAATCTCAATCAACTCATTTCTGCTTTCTCAAACAAAGGCTTAAGTGCTAGGGAAATGGTTGCTCTCTCAGGTTTGTTCTAATATATTTAAACAATAAATTTTATATTAATTGGTTATTAATCCTAATTGTTATGCCATTTAATTTCTAACTCTTAACTATGTTTCACTTATTTTCGCGCAGGATCTCACACAATAGGGCAAGCTAGGTGTGTGAACTTCCGAGATCGAATTTATAATGACACGAATATAAATGCCCCATTCGCGAGATCATTGCAAGAAAATTGTCCTCGAAGCCAGGGCGACGGCAACCTTGCTCCACTTGATGTCGCTACTCCAACACGATTTGACAATAGGTACTTTAAGAACTTGCAGAGTCAAAAAGGACTTTTGCATTCCGATCAAGTGCTCTTCAATGGAGGTTCTACAGATTCTATAGTCAACACTTATAGTTCAAGCCCTTCGACCTTTGCTTCAGATTTTGCAAATGCTATGGTAAAAATGAGTAATCTTAGCCCCCTCACGGGCTCGAATGGTCAAATTAGAAAGAATTGCAGGAAAATCAACTGAGACCCGATCAATATTTCAGCAATTATATATATTACCAATTAAATAAAGTCGGGTAATAATTACGCATTTTCTTAATATATAATCCGAAAAAAAGAAGAAGTAAATCCAGTCTATTAATGTAACTTTTACTTTTGAATATCCTGAATGTCACTCAGACATTCCACGGATTGTGTGTTGTTGGTTTGTGGTCATTTCAATTTTAAGATATCGTATGATTACTAGCTACTTGAATAAATATGAACCTTATTAGTACTTAAACAAGTCTACTAGATTATTTGTCTACGTTATATTGATGAACACTTGAATTGTTTTAAGTTATCTGATATATATTTTGCAAATAATTATGAAAATATTTGTATTTAATAATACATGTTCGTGTTAAGATAAATATTTAAGGATTCAACAATACCCTATATAGTTTCACCAATATTTATCTTCGTAGCTTCTCTGTAATGCATCCTCACAATTAGACAATAATTAGTTCATACAAAGAGATAAGATAAATTCAGATTAAATAAATAAAGTTGTACCATAATAATAATGAAATAAAAGAAAATTAGTGTAATTAAAATCACAATTGATGTCGTGGCATCCTCCATCAATAATATAATGATGTTAATTTTTTTATTTTATTTTTTTGTGTGTGAATATTTTCTATTTGGAAGAGTCACTTTGTGTCACTAGACCATACGGTGATTAACATGATGAAAAAAACTTAATTGTTGAATTTCTGCAAATCTATATGGCTTCATAGTAATAAAAAAAAAGTTTAGAATGTTTCAAAGGTCGAATATATATAGGCAAGTTATGAATTTATATACTACGTATTATTCTAATTATTTTACTTTTAAATCCAAAAAAAAAAAAGATATGAAATTAAGTATATCTGAATCTGTCAAATGTCAATCATAATCTTAAAATCTGTGGTCGAGCGGTATAGTTGTGGCTTCTCAAATAAGAAGTCTCACGGGCATTGACTCTTTGTCTTTCAGTAGGTTGAGAAAGTATGTATAAACAAATAGTACATTGTAACCTACTCAATAGTACTAAAGTATATTTCTCAATCATAATCTTAAAATCTTAAATCATGCAAATTTCATCAATACAAGTAATGCAATAATTACATACCCCGTAGGGCTACGCGGCCTATTCCTTAGTAAGGAAAATTAACTTCTTTTTTTTCTTTCTTTTTGAAAACAGAAATTATCTATCTGTAATTATAATAATTAAGAGCAAATACTATTTTCAAAAAAGAGCAAATACTAATTTAAGTCCTATTAAGAGTGAATGCCAATAATTATGTGTAAACACTACCTTATAAATACGGTATAGAGCATCTTAGTAATTGTTTAAGGTTAATTTAATTTTCAAATTCCAAATACCCAAAGATATATATATTTTTCCTTCTTTTCCAGCTAGCGAGCAATATAAAATGATACATTCAAAACCCTTTCTTGTAAGCCATTCCATCTTGAGACTGTTTGACAGAGAAACACAGTTTTCAAGTACTCCATATAGTTTATGTACAGAAAACTATGTTACATAAACTTAGGGAAAGTGAAATTGATTAGTTGGCTACATTGGATGCAAGTTGTTTCGAAAATCACGGCTAATTTGATTTCAATTTTAAACTAATATAAATAATAATTGGCATTTGACTATACAGATGTTCTTTTAATTTTGTTTGTTAATAGAGGACCATTTCAACTTGAGAATTAGGTACACTTTCCAGCGTTGATATTTTCGAGCTGAGTCTTATACTCTTATTGATATTTATAATTGATTATACTTAATTTAATCATCATACTAAGTAAACAACGTTAGATGTGGCAGCTGCAATTAAGGTATCCTCTAATCATCACGGCTAATATGGGAAAGGTAGTGAAAACTTTTAGCAACAAATTAAACAAATTCAAAAAAGTTTACATAAACAATACAATGTCAAAGAAATATTGTAATTGCGTTTTTAGTCAGTTACCTTCATGGGCTCAAACCCATGACCTCCCATATAAAAGAGCCGCTTCATACCACTAGACCTAGACCACAAGGTCAGTGGCAGTAGGACGGTTTTTTTTTTTATTTGCATTGTCCTGTGCTAGTAAATAAGTGAGGCCTTATCAAAGCATAAATAAACTGCGAATTGAAGAAAAATTGTAAAGAGAAAAATGCAAAAAAACTGAAACAAATTCAAACTTTATTTATTATGAACAGAATTCTAAACATAATGCAAACTACAAATATTTTATTTAAAAAGAATTGTCCTTCTAGCATTCTTTGACCCAAATACATACACTAACTATTGGATCCAAGGCTAGACTAAGGGCCTCCAAAATTTTGGAGCCCTGTGCTGTTGCACATCTTGCACGCCCTAAAATCCGTACCTGTGTGGCAGATAATTGATGTTTATTTTAGTGAAATCCCAACTAAAGGTTATTAAGGACATAATTGGATTGAAATCAATAAGTTAGTTGCACCGCAAGCAAGTTGTAACGAAAGTGGACAACTGCTAATTTGGATTAAATGCACAGAGAATTAAATGAAAAAAATATATAATATCAATAATTGCATTACAGTGCAATTCTACAAAGATGTCAACGATAATCTGATCTGCTTGTGTAGGGCACAGTACTGGCCTTGGCTTGATTAGGACCTTTTCAAATTAATTTGAGAATAGGTATTCGTTGCCGCGTTGAAAGTGTGGATCATTAATTAGGGCTGCTGCTACCAGGCCAAGTCTTAAAGTGTGCTAACTTGTACTCTTTGGTTATCCTATAAAAGGATTATGCTTCATAGTATCAAAGATCACCAAACAACACAGCAAAAAACACAAGCATATTTGTTTTGTACTACGTTGCGTTGCAGTAATTAAAGCTGCAATAACCGTACTTAACTAGCTAGCTAGCTCAAATGGCTTCCGGTAGCTACTTCCTCAGCACCATACTGTTGTTCTCTTTTGCCACAATGGCATTTTCCCAATCTCTTTCCCCATTCTTCTATCAAAGAGTGTGTCCTCTAGCTTTGCCAACCATTCGGCGCATTGTCTTCAACGCCGTTTTGCAAGAGCGCCGCATGGGTGCCTCTTTATTACGTCTGCATTTTCATGATTGTTTCGTTAACGTAATACTCTCCACCCATTTTTTCTTTTATCAATTATCATATACAATACTTTTGAGTGGAATCTTATTATTGACATGATTTGAAATAATACAGGGTTGCGATGCATCGATTCTACTGGATTCTACTTCCACCATTGACAGTGAAAAGAACTCTCTAGCCAATGCCAATTCTGCGCGAGGGTTTGAAGTTATTGATCAAATCAAGTCTGCTGTTGATAAAGTCTGTAACGGTCCTGTAGTCTCTTGCGCTGACATTTTAGCTGTTGCTGCTCGTGACTCTGTACTTGCGGTAACTACAAAAATAAATTAACAACACTAAAAACTACTTAGGTATGTGAGTATTTTCGAATTATAATTTGGGTTTATATATGTTTCACAGTTAGGAGGTCCGTCATGGACGGTGCAACTTGGGAGAAGGGACTCCACAACCGCCAGCAGAACTGACGCCGACAACAATCTTCCATCACCATTCATGGACTTGAAAGCTCTAATTGACAATTTCTCAAAGCAAGGCCTTGATGTTAAAGATTTGGTTGCACTTTCTGGCGGGCACACATTGGGGCTTGCTCAATGCCGAACCTTTAGAGATCGCATCTATAATGAAACCAACATTGATCAAGGCTTCGCAGCACAACGCCAAGCTACATGTCCACGCGTTGGAGGCAACTCTACCCTTGCTCCACTCGACCCTTCTCCTGCCTACTTTGACACTAGATATTTCAGTAATTTGGTGATGAACAAAGGTCTTTTGCACTCCGATCAAGTGTTGTTCAATGGTGGTCAGACTGATAATCTTGTCAACACTTATAGTCGAAGCATTAGTGCTTTTGCTACTGGTTTTGCTCAGTCTATGATTAAGATGGGTAATATTAAGCCTTTGACCGGTAATAATGGTCAGATTAGGGTGAATTGTAGGAATGTCAATTGATTTACATTTTCAGTTGAGTGTGAAAGGTTGAGAAATTCTCAATGGCTCAAAAGCAGCTTGGGGGGATAATGTTTGTGTGAAATTCTCTGTGTTGAGTTTTTTTTTTTTTTTTTTTTTTTTTTTTTTTTTTTTTTTTTTTCATTTCAAATGGATGCAAGTGTAAAATTCGTATTCAAAAATGTGTATTATTGAGAAATCATATATAGTATTCGTTATATTTCAGCATTTTACTTCTTTCTAATATTGGTACTTGGGAGTTGGAATTTTATTCTTAATTAGTCTTACATTTACATATTGATGTGACTAGATTCGTGGATAAGAATCCGTGATACGATCTCACACAAGTGTAACTATATATATATATATATATATATATATATATATATATATATATATATATATATATTTTGATGATTCAATAACCACTTTAATTAAATTCGAATCCATTTAAAAATGAGATATCATGATGTAATATTTGACTTTCCATTATTGGCGTAGACTGAGACCTCTTCATGCATGAATGATAGAAATTAGTAAACGCCTAAACGGAAAACCCGTGAAAAGGTTTAACCTTTCATAGACGACATTGCTAGGTCAAATTATTAACAAATGTCGAAAACTAGACAAAATCAATAATTAAGATTAACAACACGAAAAGGAGCCTAACTATATGTCACCGAACAACTACCATGTAGTGTGATGACATCATGTTACCATTTCAATTGGATGGTCATAAGTTCGAACTCTAGTGGTGAGGCAAATTATATCATGGACCAGGGTCTATCTTCCATTGTAAACCTTGGTCTAAAAATAACTTTCAGAATCTATATATATGTATTTGTAGTTGACAATTTTTGTACATGTACTTATCATTTTATGTATCAGCAATTATTCTGTATATGTAGTTGACATATTATGTTCCTGTAGTTGACAGTTTTTGTATTTGTAATTATCATATTATGTGTTAGGAATTATCAAGTTATTTGTTTACATGCACAAAAACGGTTAACGGTAGGTATAGAATGTGTTAACCGAAGGTATTAAATTTTTATATCAGAGTTCACAATGCAATATGAACCCTGGTCCATGGTATAACAATTGAGTGGTGGGGCCTAGTTTTCTTTGAACTGAAAATGTACTGTCTGAAAAAAATATAGAACATATATTATCTTAAAAAATCATAAATATTTCAAAAAAAAAAAAAAAAAAAAAAACTATATGCCTCCGCCGCCACTCCGTCCCCTTACGCTGACACAATCCTTATCAAGTTAAAATGCAATTTATGAATGGATAAGCTAGAGCATTAATTCTGAGTGCATGAATTGGTTAGGGGTTTTGTTTGAATGTAATAAATTACGGAGTAGTGGTTAGGGATTTGTTCAAAATGAATGTGAACACTTTCGAGAGAGAAAAAGATGAATAATAAGGTAGAGGGATCTTTGTCTTTGATCTAGAGGAAAATAGGAAATTGTAGACGAATCAACCAAAACAATTTCTTTTTCAATTTTTTTTTGTTATTACAAAATATATATGTAATAGAAAAAATTCCAAGTCTTGCAACAAACTACTGAAGCTCAAACACTGAGATTCGAACTCACCCACCTTCATATGAGAGTGCAATCAGGTGTCACTAGACCATAAAGTCTTAGCACCGACGAAAGGTGTTAATTATATTATTTTGCTAAATTCAAAGATCTATAAAAATTTTTTAAGTTTGATAATTAATTTATTTTAGTGAAACCCCAAGTAAAGGTTGACTTAAAATGAGCGAAATCAGTAAGTTAGTTGCACCGCAAGCAAGTTGTTACGAAAGTCGACAACTACTAATTTGGATTAAATGCACAGCCAATTAAACAAAAAAAAAAATTATAATAACAATAATTGAATAATTACACTGCAATTCTACGAAGATGTCAACGATAATCTGCTTGTGTAGGGCAAACTGGCCTTGTCTTGATTAGGACCTTTTCAAATTAATTTGAGAATAGGTATTCGTTGCCGCGTTGAAACTGTCGATTAATTAAGGCTGCTGTAACCAGGCCAAGTCTTAAAGTTTGCTAACTAGTACTCTTGGTTATCCTATAAAAGGTTTATGCTTCATAGTATCAAAGATCACCAAACAACACAACACAAAACTCAATTGCATATTTGTTTTGCACAACTATACGTTACGTTGTAGTAATAACTAAAGCTGCAATAGCCCATACTAACCAAGCTAGCTCAAATGGCTTCCGGTAGCTACTTCCTCGGCACAATACTTTTGTTCTCTTTTGCCACAATGGCATTTTCCGACTCTCTATCCCCATTCTTCTATCAAAGAGTGTGCCCTCAAGCTTTGCCAACCATTCGGCGCATCGTCTTTGATGCTGTTAGACAAGAGCGCCGCATGGGTGCCTCATTATTGCGTCTGCATTTTCATGATTGTTTTGTTAACGTAATACTCTGATCTTTATCTATACTTTTTTATCACATATATATGTTTTTGAGTTGAATCTTATTCTTTGGCGTGATTTGAAATAATACAGGGGTGTGATGCATCAATTCTACTGGATTCAACTTCTTCTATTGACAGTGAAAAGAACTCTCTAGCCAATGATAAGTCTGCCCGAGGTTTTGAAGTTATTGACAGAATCAAGTCTGCAGTTGATAATGTCTGTAATGGTCCTGTAGTCTCTTGTGCTGACATTTTGGCTGTTGCTGCTCGTGACTCTGTATTTGCGGTAAAATACTTATATAGTTTAAATTGGCACATACTTATAACTAAGTGAATATTTTCAATTTATATTTTGGCTTTATATATGTTTCACAGTTAGGAGGTCCATCATGGACATTGCAACTCGGAAGAAGGGACTCCACAACCGCTAGCAGAACTGACGCCGACAACAACCTTCCATCACCATTCATGGACTTGAAAGCTCTAATAGACAATTTCTCAAAGCAAGGCCTTGATGTTAAAGATTTAGTTGCACTTTCCGGCGGCCACACATTGGGGCTTGCCCAATGCCGAACCTTCAGAGATCGCATCTATAAGGAAACCAACATTGATCAAAGTTTCGCAGCACAACGCCAAGCTACATGTCCACAAGTTGGAGGCAACTTTACCCTTGCTCCACTTGACCCTTCTCCTGCCTACTTTGACACTAGATATTTCAGTAATTTGGTGATGAACAAAGGTCTTTTGCACTCCGATCAAGTATTGTTTAATGGCGGTCAAACGGATAATCTTGTCAACACTTACAGCGGAAACATTCGTGCTTTTGCTAAAGATTTTGCTCAGTCTATGATCAAGATGGGTAATATTAAGCCTTTGACCGGTAATAATGGTCAGATTCGGGTGAATTGTAGGAATGTCAATTGATTTACATGTGCAGTTCCTCAATGGCACAAAAGCAGGCTTGGGGGATAATGTTTGTGTGAAATTCTTTGTGTTGGATTTTTTCTTTAATTTTGTTTCCAATTGATGCAAGCTAGTGTAAAATTATTGTTATTCAACAATGTGTATTATTGAGAAATCATATATAGTATCTTTGCGTTATATTTCAATGTTTTTTGTTCTTCTGTTTTTTCTTCTTTTTATTGGTACCATGGTCAGATTCAACACCCTTCCTAAAGTCCGCAACACTCACTTTTCATGTCGAGTTTGGCAATATATATTCACCGAGTCACACTTGTGTGAGATCGTTTCACGAATTCTTATTCGTGAGTCGGGTCGGGTCGGGTCAGGACAAATCAACATGCAAATGTCATACTTATATGCATGTTCAAATGTCATATTTATATGCCCAAATATAATAGTAATTAACAATAAAGTATTTGTTACTTATAATGGAAAATGTAATACTTTTAAAGAAAAATGTAATACTTTTATCTTTTGATGTAGAAGTATTATATTTTCCATCAAAAGTATTACATTTTTCCTAATAAGTAATGTTGGCAAGTGTTTGTTACTTATAAGCAAAAGTATAATACTTTTGGATTAAAATGTAAAAGCATTGCATTTTCTATATAAGTAATAATAAACACTTTATTCCTAATTCGTATTACATGTGAGCGTATAAGTATTACATTTTCATCTTGACTCAAACCGTCTCACACAAGTTAAATACACAAATTGTATGATCATTTGATAATGCTTTAATACATTTTGTTTTTCCAAAAAAAAAAAAAAAAAAAAAAAAAAAAAAAAAAAAAAAAAAAAAAAGACAAAAACTAGTGTGAGGATCCACGGGTCGAGTTGTAAACAACCAATTGATACAAATCATAATAGTTATTACAAAAAATTTAATACTAATTTGAAATAAATATATTTTTACTTATAATAAATAATATTGAAATATATATTTATATGTTAAATTGTATACTATTAGGGTAAAATGATTGTTACTAATAATAAATATTGTAATACTTATAACTGAAGGATACTGGAAGGTCGAGATTGGATCCCTTGTATGCATGTGAAGACTAAGATCTGACCGGTGGACTGATTGTGTGACTCGCGATTTACCTACTCAATGGCTCTAGGAGCAGGGTCCTGTGGGTTTAGGATTAGTCTACGAAATTTGTATCACATAAGGGTGTGTTTGGAAATCTGGAAAATAATTTTTGAAATCATTTTCCGTATTTTCAGTATTTGGCAAGAGGGGGTAAAATAAGGTAAACCGAAAATGTGCTCTTAGTCATTGAAAACTTTTGAAATCATTTTCCGTATTTTCAATGTTTGGCAAGAGGGGTAAAATAAGGTAAACCGAAAATGTGCTCTTAGTCGTTGAAAAAATGGGTGTTTTATTATTATTATTATTATTTTTTTTTATGAATATATATTCGAATCCATTTAAAATGATATATCATCATATAAATATATGACTTTCCATATTATTGGCGTATAGTAATAGTAGACAGAGACATCTTCATGCATGAATGATTGAAATTGATAAACACCTAAACGAAAAAACCGTGTAAAGGTTAACTTTTCATAGACGACGAGATTGCTAAGTCAAATTATTAACAAATGTCGAAAACATCCTAGAATCAATAATTAAGATTAACAACACGAAAACGACACCTAACTATATGCCACCGCCGCCACTTCATCCTTAAACGCAATAAATAAATCGGTGTTGAATTTTTTTGAATTGATAAGCTTAGCTGCTTAGTGCATTGTGTTCACCCAAAAGGTTGAATCTTTCTAACTGCTTGAATTGGTTAGGAATTTTGTTTGAATGTAATAAATTAGTAGATAGGCATTTGATCAAAATGAATGTGAACACTTTCGAATAGAATAGTAGTGGGATGGGTACATTTTGACTGATTTTTTCTGTATTGATTTATTGATACTTTTTTTTTTTTTGAAAACTGATTTATTGATACTTATTTATTCATTAGTCGTATTCGAATTAATCTTATAATAATGCTTTAATTTATAAGTCAAAAAAATCAAATAGTTAGATTATTTTGCATGAAACAATCATAGCTTGCATAAAAATATAAAAATATAATAACAATAATTGAATTACACTGCAATTCTACGTCAACGATAATCTGCTTCTGTAGGGCAAACTAGCCTTGTTTTGATTAGGACCTTTTCAAATTAATTTGAGAATAGGTATTCATTGCCGCGTTGAAACTGTCGATTGATTATTAACTAAGACAGCGCAGCTACCAGGCCAAGTCTTAAAGTGTGCTAACTGGTTATCCTATAAAAGGTTTATGCTTCATAGTATCAAAGATCACCAAACAAACACAACTCAAAACTCAAGCATATTTGTTTTGCACTAAGTAGTGGTAATTAAAGCCGAAATAACCTGTACTTAACTAGCTTCTTCTCTCATATATATGGCTTCCGGTAGCTACTTCCTCAGCACAATACTGTTGTTCTCTTTTGCCACAATGGCATTTTCCGACTCTCTATCCCCTTTCTTCTATCAAAGAGTGTGTCCTCAAGCTTTGCCAACCATTCGGCGCATCGTTTTCAATGCCATTAGACAAGAGCGTCGCATGGGTGCCTCTTTGTTGCGTCTTCATTTTCATGATTGTTTCGTTAACGTAAGACACTTCATCTTCACTTTTTAGAAAATACACACACACACACACACATATATATATATACTTGCAATAATATAAATGATTTTGAGTAGAATCTTATACCTTTGCGTGACTTGAAATAATACACCAGGGTTGTGATGCATCGATTCTACTGGATTCAACTTCCACCATTGACAGTGAAAAGAACTCTCTGGCCAATGCCAAATCGGCACGAGGTTTTGAAGTTATTGACCAGATCAAGACAGAAGTTGATAGAGTCTGTAATGGTCCAGTAGTCTCTTGTGCTGACATTTTGGCTGTTGCTGCTCGTGACTCTGTATTTGCGGTAAAATACTTATATAGTTTGAATTGACACAAACTTATATAATTAAGTGAATATTTTCGATTTATAGTTTGGCTTTATATATGTTTCACAGTTAGGAGGTCCATCATGGACAGTGCAACTTGGGAGAAGGGATTCCACAACCGCCAGCAGAACTGACGCAGACAACAACCTTCCATCACCATTAATGAGCTTGAAAGCTCTAATAGACAATTTCTCAAAACAAGGCCTCGATGTTAAAGATTTGGTTGCCCTCTCCGGCGGCCACACATTGGGGCTTGCCCAATGCCGAACCTTCAGAGATCGCATCTATAAGGAAACCAACATTGATCAAAGTTTCGCAGCTCAACGCCAAGCTACATGTCCACAAGTTGGAGGCAACTCTACCCTTGCTCCACTCGACCCTTCTCCTGCGTACTTTGACACTAGATATTTCAGTAATTTGGTGATGAACAAAGGACTTTTGCACTCCGATCAAGAATTGTTCAATGGTGGTCAGACTGATAATCTTGTCAACACTTACAGCCGAAACATTCGTGCTTTTGCTAAAGATTTTGCTCAGTCTATGATCAAGATGGGTAATATTAAGCCTTTGACCGGTAATAATGGTCAGATTCGGGTGAATTGTAGGAATGTGAATTGATTTACATTCACAGTTGTGTGTGAAAGGTTTAGAAATCCTCAATGGCACAAAAGTAGGCATGGGGGATAATGTTTGTGTGAAATTCTTTTTGTTGTGTTCTTTCTTTTGTTGCCAAAGGGATAGATGCAAGTGTAAAATTATTATTCAACAATATAATTTAATGTGTACGTATTTTTGAGAAGTCCTATCATCTCGCTCAGTGTACATATATAATACTAGTATTTTGTATGCGCGATGCACGAAAATTGATGCCCAATATTAAAACATTAATAAATACTAATAATTAAAAGTTATAATTCAAATTATATATACACAAATAATATATGTATTTTATTATTTGTCGTCACCGGTTGCATTTTAGTCGCCGGAATTTGTCGTCCGTGCCTGTTATTGTCGCCGGAAGTTTTAAAAATGGGTTAATTGTTCTATTTTCCGGTTTCAATGGCTTAAATGGTTTGTTTTTTCAAGTTCAGTGGTTCATTTGAGGGTTATTCGAGTTGGATAACTTAATTATATTGCTTGTTCCCAAATAGTACGATGACTTATTTGTAGTTTATCCCATTTATCAAATTAAAGCCCGTGTGCCACTTGCGCATATACCGTGCAATTGGCATTGTCATTGCATTGGACCCTGTTTGGTGGATGGAAAACTTTGTGACAAAAATATCTTAGATAACTTGACTTTAATAATCAAAATATTAATAAAAAAATTACGTACTTAGATTTAAAAATGTTAGATATTGAGCAAACTTGTAGTTTCGATTACATGTAAATAATTATTTGTTTAATAAGTTATAAGTAATTTAGAATGGAATTACTATATTCTCGGAAAATTAAAGTAGAATTCAATTCAATTACTTTATGAAATTACCATAGTCAACTTTTTTGTTTGGTTAAATAAGTTAGTTCAGCTTGTATAGTTGGTAATAGCATTTTCTTGAGAACAAGCTCCTATTTATAGTTAGCTTTCTATTTAGTTTTAGTGTGAGAATTTTTTATTTTTTATTTTTTAAAAACCAAACAATCACGACTTATATTAAATCATCAAAATAAATCGAAATACAATCAGGAGGGATAACATCCCAAAAACCAAGGACAGAAGAAGAACCAATCGCCCATGCAAGCACATGAGCTACATGATTCGCTGACCTCTTGACATGGCGAACAACAATGTTCCCGATGTCATTAGCAATTAACCGACATTGCTTTACGATAAGACCAATATAGGAAAAGTCCTGACTAACAGAATTAAAACTAGAGCAAAAATTTAAACAGTCAGACTCAACAATCACATTATTTAATTAATAACGACTCTTAATCCAGGTAAGTGCTTCCTTCATAGCCATGGACTCAGCAACATATGGATCCTGAGGACGTTGGAGATGACCCCCGTAAGCCGCAACAAAATTCCCTTCATGGTTTCTTCTTTCACCACAAAATTCAACACGCAGATCTACCATTGAGCTGGTTTCTTCTTTCACCACAAAATTCAACACGCAGATCTATATAATGAATCAAATGACAGATTTTGAGGCAATAATCTACCTTTTGAGATAATCACTGTTGTGAATATGAATTGAATATTATCATGAATTACATATATGTGTCTAATGGATGCATGTATATACATACTTTGTCAACACCTACTTCAAAGAAATATGGATCCAATTATTAATTAGACATGAAACATTGTATTCTATTTTACTATCAGTTGTCAACTTGTCATACATCAAAGTAAATCCATCTTGTCTTTATACGGCCAACAACTTGGAAGCAATGGAGACAAACCAATTGTCAAAGAGTTTGTTATAAGTATATAGTAAACACCCGTGATTGAGTTCTATTATGGAGAAAAAATTTATGAAATAAGAAAAGGTGTCAATCTACTGTTTGACAAAAATTAATTTTATATTTGCAAAAATTTATGATATAATTAAGATTATATTTTATAAATTATACTGAAAAACTGTTGAATATCCTCACCGCTGACTCTTGTGATTCTTGTCAATTAATCTGGTACACTGCCCAATCATTGAATTCCTAAGACGTTACCAAGACATTTTGTTTCATGACATCCACGTGGTGCGTAATTTTAAGAATTATAATTAATTGTTATTGTTAGAGTAATATTTTCTTGGTAAAATAAAAATAAAATCTTGAAAAAAAGGAAATATTATCAAATAATTCCTTTATTCAGGACCTCAACCAAACTACCAAAGTAGTATATTTTCCGATGATTAATACAAGTACTTTTCAGAAATAATGAAATTACAGATAATATAAATTCTTACCAAAATCATTTACCATCTTATATTGTTATGTGACAATATATGATTTAGTCCAAAAATATGGGTTTAAAAAGAAAAAAATCGATCACCGCCAACACCCACTTACAGAGTTATTTCCCGTAATAGCTACAAGTTTCTTTTACTATTAAAAAAAAGGGCAAGAAATAATACAAGTATATGAATGTGAAATAATCTTTGAATCATAAATCAATAGATTTTCTCAAGTGCAAAATAAAATCTTCTTTACAGTTTCTTTTTCTTTTAATGTGACAAGAAAACAAGCAATCACTATCCGAATGTGTGTATTTCATAAATTAAGAAAGTCAACGTACGTTGCATAGTGGGAAGAATATAATCTCTGCCCCCATCGTTGAAACCCCACTCGGTCCCTGTCCCCGACACCATCTCCGTCGGGGATAGGAAATCTTTCCTCATTTTCGTCCCGGTAAGAAATTTTCAAGGACTGGGAATCCTCGTCTCCAGTCAAACTTTAGTGAAACTAGTATTTTTTTTGGAAAATAATTGTCAAACTAGTATAATTCACAACATTTAAGTAAAAAATTTAAATACTCCGCATTAAATTTTTATCTTAAAATCTTCAACAATTCTCAATAACAATTGAAATGTCAAATACTATATTCATATACTTTTCATTCAAATAAAAACATAAACACCAAAATAGAGACCGATAAATCACTTCTACTAAAAGTTTAATTTGAAACATTATGATTATTAAGTCAACAACGTACCAAACCAATTTGTTTGGATGGCCCTATACCAAGTTTTCTTCATATTATGACCGACCCTCTATCCAAATTACAATAGAATAACACTCCACACTCTTTCAACTTTATTTTCTTTATTTTAGGATATTTTGCGTGTCAAAGCAAGCAAATCATTAAGTACTAAAGCTCCCGGCCTTTAATTTAAAATTATAGTTTTTTTTTTTTGAAAATTATAGTTAGTATGTCATTATCATTGACATTTATGTGTAAACACTGCCTGCTAAATACGCTATAGAGCATCTTAATTAGTATTTGTTTAAGGTTAAGTTAATGTAATATTTAAATTCCTGCCACTTGTCAAACATACATTTTCCCTTCTCCTTTCTTTCCTTTCAATTCCAGCTAGCTAGGAATGATATGTTCAAAACCCTTTCTTGTAATGCAAGGCAACTCTTAACAATATCCAAGAGATTGACTACCCAGAGACACTTCGGAATTAAAGCATGTGCTCCATCCAACTAAAAGCCTAAGCTCATAGTTGGACTGCACATATTATATGGTGGATTTCCAACTAAAAGCCTAAGCTCATAGTTGGACTGCACATATTATATGGTGGATTTCCGAGCGCAACACGTGGAAGTCTCTTTTTGAGGGTGACGCGAAGATTCGAACCCATGATCTTTTGCATGGCTCTTATACCAAATTAAAGCATGTGCTCCATCCAACTAAAAGCCTAAGCTCATAGTTGGACTGCACATATTATACTTATGCTCACGAACTTATCAAACATTGAGTAGTCATTTTTCATCACGGTCAGACCTCTCAACGAGAGCACCGATGATAAATCTAAGATCTTAACTTCTACACAAAAACATTAGCTCAAAAAATAGAGATTTGACCACAACTTAAGTATCACTCCACATTCGAGACTTTAACTTCACCACATAAAGTTAGCTAAAAAAAGGTGGTTTGGTCATAACTTGAAGTACTGCTCCACAATTTCTTGTGGATATGATATAAGATCATATCTTGCTATCTTCGTATAGTCTTATATTCATTTTCATTATGATCGATCATACATTCCGTTAGGATCAAGCGTTTATCATTACGCCAAAAGCTATAGCTCATAGGGAAAGACGCAACTTTATTTCCTTATATAATGCCACCACATTTTCGAGAGACAGTGTGTTGGATTATTTGACTATTCACCCTCCTCCGCCCAACAATCTCCTAATCATCAATTGCTGGACTTGATCCTTCACCCGTCCTGCCCAACACATTCTAATATATGATATAATATCTTTATCTCGATCACTTATTAGCTTGCTGCAATTTAACCAGATAATCAACAGACATTAAAAATATATATTGCTCCCTAGTAATAAATGACATATTATACTAAAAAAAATGTCAACTATATTCATCAATGGATGACATTTTCTACTCAGAATAGGTAGCCTTCCCCGCGTTGAAATTGTCGAGTATGGCTTTACCTTAAATGTCCGTACTCTTTTTTATCCTATAAATAGGTGTATGTATTCATAGTCAAGACCATCAAACAACACAACACAAATATCATCACTAAGTACCTCAAATGGCTTCCGGTAGCCTCTTCCTCGGTGCAATACTCTTGTTCTCTTTTGCCACAATGGCGTTTTCCGACTCCCTATCTCCATACTTCTATCACAAAGTGTGTCCTCAAGCTCTGCCAACCATTCGACACATCGTCTTCGATGCTGTCAGACAAGAGCGCCGCATGGGTGCCTCTTTACTACGTCTGCATTTTCATGATTGTTTTGTTAACGTAAGACTCTCTATTCATACTTAGTATATATGCTAACGTAAGACCCTAAATGACTTTGAGTAGGCCGGATCTAATTATTTGGCGTATGTAGGGTTGTGACGCTTCAATTCTATTGGATTCTACTTCCAACATTGACAGCGAAAAGAATGCTCTACCTAATGCCAATTCTGCGCGAGGGTTTGAAGTCATTGATCGAATCAAATCAGCAGTGGATCAAGCATGTAAACGCCCCGTAGTCTCTTGTGCTGATATTTTGGCAGTTGCTGCTCGTGATTCTGTTGTTGCGGTAATTTCCCAATACTATAAATTTATAAATTCATGACACTATAACTAACAAAAATAAAAACAACTTATAGTTTTTCTTTTGGTTCCACAGTTAGGAGGTCCATCATGGGAAGTGCAACTAGGGAGAAGAGATTCCACCACGGCCAGCAAAACTGCAGCCAACAATGACATTCCTTCACCATTCATGGACTTGCCTGCTCTCATAAACTCTTTCTCAAAGCAAGGCCTCAATGTTAAAGATCTGGTGGCACTTTCCGGCGGCCATACACTAGGGTTTGCCCAATGCCGAACCTTCAGAAATCGCATTTATAATGAGACCAATATCGATAAAGGCTTCGCATCACAACGCCAAGCTACATGTCCACGCGTTGGGGGCGATTCTAATCTTGCTTCACTTGACCCAACTCCTGCGTATTTTGACACCAAATATTTCAGTAACTTGGTGAGGAAGAAAGGGCTTTTGCACTCGGATCAGGCATTGTTCAATGGTGGTCAGACCGATAGTCTTGTGAAGACTTATAGTGGAAACATTCGCGTTTTTGCGAAAGATTTTGCGAAGTCTATGGTTAAGATGGGTAATATTAAGCCTTTGACTGGGAAAAATGGGCAAATTCGAGTGAATTGTAGGAAGGTGAACTGAAGTGAAGTGAAGTGAAGTACGTATGGTTGAGTGTGGAAATTAAAGTTGATTTATCTTCAACGGCTAAAAAGGAGCCTTGGGATCGGATAACGTTAAGTTTGTGTGATTGTGTGAAATGCATTCCTTTTGTCTTTTATTACGTTTAACTGTATTATGTTTGTTATTGAGAAATCATTTTTATTTATTTAATTATTTACTTCCATCACAATATGTCAACATCATATTAATTCCCATAAACACTTATCAACTATCAGCTACCCAAAAAACAATTGAGTTACAATTGACTTATATGATTTTAAAATATGCCGGCCGGCGGTAAATAAAATTCCAAAATTTAAAATATGCACAAAACTCAGGCACCGTAAACACAAAAATCACGCACCTTAAGAAGGAAAACCACGGATCTTAAAATTTGATCTAGATGCAAAAATTACCAAATCGCCAACGTGTCTTTTTTTTTTTTTTTTCTAAAATTTTGATAATCCTGAACGTTGATTTAAGCATGATTCATGGCTCAGATTTCACCATATTTTTAATTAATAACTAGTTTTATACGCGCATAGCGCGAATGGGTTAATGCCCAATGTTTATATCTAAATAAATATTTGAAAGTATATCAATGCAAGATTATATATGAGAAGTTTATACATGGGTAATTGAATGTCGAATTTTTTTATTTAAATATCTAACTCAAAGTATATATATGAATCTAAGATAATATAGAAAATTCATTATAATTATTACTAAAATAAATGTTTGCAACGTTGTAAAACCGATAGTCTAAATATTTGGTCTAAAAATGATAGTCTAAATAAATACTCCGTACTACTTTTAATTTGAATTTTTTTAAAGTGTTCTTAATTCTCTTTTGAGTAACATTGTCATTGTCTTCAATTCATCTTTACTATTTGTTCTCTTCCTTTTTGTTTGTTGTGTGTTATTTGCAATTCGGTTATTGTTGGTAGCATAGATGACAACGTCATGCAGTGAGATTACGATATAGGAGCTATGGACTTTTCTTTTAGGTGCTCTGCTTGGGGTTCATTTGGTTCAACCATTATTGTTGAATGGGTTATTGTGGATAAAGAAATTCCTAGTTTAAGAAAAAAGATTAAATAAATTAATAAAAATTTGAAAACTTAAAATATTATGTATTCCAAAGATATTAAAAGGTAATTTCTCGCTTCAATTTGCTGGGTAATGGGTTATTTGAGTACTTTCATTGTCAACAATCCCCCAAGTAGTTAATATGATTGGTTTCAAACTATTCTTTTTTTATTTTTTTCATGGTATTAAAGAAATACATATGTATCATTTTTTGGTGTAACTACTAATTTATTTAATTCAATAAGAGTAAAATAGAGTGATTCCGTTTCAATTTGTTAAACTATTTGAGTACTCTCTTTGTCAACCAATCCCAAGTAGTTAATATAATTAGCTTCAAATTATTTAAATTTTTTTTCATAATATTAATAAAATATTTGGTAAATAAATATATAACATTATTTTGTACTATAACTTTGATATTTAATTACAAGATATTGTAAAAATAAGATAATGGACAATGTAATGAATTAAAGAATATTTGCATGAGAGAAAATAAAGACAATATAACTAATGAAATTATTTCTCTTATTTAATTTAATTTTTTGATAATGAATAATTTTTTCAAATAAAAGTATTGTAGACACATAATTCTAAATTAAAGAAATACATATGTATCATTTTTTGTTGTAGCTACTAATTTATTCTAATTTAATAATCCTGAACGTTGATTTAAGCATGATTCATGGCTCAGATTTCACCATATTTTTAATTAATAATATTATAAAGATACAATAGTCTTAGAGACCGTAATCTTTATTTTTAATGGATGCATGTGCATGAAGTCAAAAAAAAATATTTACTTTTTCAATTTAAATATTTTATATAAAATTAGATTTAGGCAGTGATATGGATGTCAATATGGAGAGCAGTGGAATCTCAAGACTTTTCTTTAATTTCATTTGTAGAATTGTAGTAGTAGGCTTTTGAGGTAATCATATATTTATTTATTATGAATTATTGAATTAGATATGTCAAATGGTTATTTATACTTTGTCAACAACTACTTCTAGGAAATATTGATCCAAATATTAATTATTTAGATGAGAAATCCCTTGTATTTCATTTGACTATAAGTTGTCATGAAAATAAATTAATCATGGTTAACGGCTACCAACTTGGGAGCAAGGGCATAATCCATCATGTCAAAGACCTTAACTGTAAAGTAAGCAAAGACGAAGAATAATTATAGAAGAAAATGAGGCAATAATGTGCAAAAAGGAGACCTGAGAACATGCGGGAAGCTAAGGCACAAGATCGGAGCCAAGGGACCATACTGGGGAGCTCACGTCGAGTCCCACTGTGAACTCTATGATCTGGTTTTTAATCTTTGGGTTCACGCAGGCTGTCACGTCGCTAGACCAGGTTGTGGTTCAGGGACTCACGGTGTGAACGCTATCGTGATTATGCATCCAGTAGCTAGCGAGCCTAAGTTAGTTATTTTGGCACGGATCTGGAATATAAATAGTAAGAGACGTTATTTTGACTTCACGTCACTTTTCATTTTTCAATTTCTCCTCTATGTTTCCTCCATAGAAATTCTCCTAATAAACACTTTTATTTTGTAATCAATCCATTTTATATATTGAAGATTTAGAGGACAATTTCATATTGTAATTGCTTTTTCATCTCAATTTCCAGGTTTGATTTTCCAATTTCCATAATCAATGCTAAGTTCTTCTCTTTAATTTTTGCACTTTCTTACTTTTCACTTCCAATAAAAGACAACTTTCAGGTAATAAAGCCCAAATTTAAATTTGTATTCCATTTACCCATTTGATGTTGTCATTTTCGCAGATTTGATACCTAAGTTTCCAGTAACTGAGACAAGATAATGAAGGTCAAAGGGAACCTTTCTTAGAAGACAAATAAGAAGTCACATAATGTCGAAATCACGAGATGTTCACACAAAAACGGCTTACGCGCTTCAATAATCAGACAATCAGTGTACTAATTTTATACCAAAAATGACCGCTTAATTAGCTTGCAGTTCCAAAATGCAATAGTCTTAGAAATTAAACCATAATCTTTATTTTTAATGGATGCATGTGCATGAAGTCAAAAAAATATTTACTTTTTAACTTTAAATATTTTATATAAAATTAGATTTATGCACTGATATAGATGCCAATAATAAGGAGAGCAGTGTTAACTGGCATCTCAAGACTTCTCTTTAATTAATTTCATTTGTAGAATTGTAGTAGAAGGCTTTTGAAGTAGTCATATATTTATTACGAATTAGATATGTCAAATGAATATACTTTGTCAACAACTACTTCTAGGAAATACCGATCCAAATATTAATTATTTAGATAAGAAATTTCTTATTTTATTTGACTATAAGTTGTGATTAAAATAAATTAATTATGTCAAATTGCTTAACTGTAAAGTAAGCCGTGATTGATTTTAATTTCTTTAAGATTAATTTTTTTTTTTCATTTACCCAATAGATGTCATTGTCGCATATTTGATACCACCTAAGCTTCCTGTAACTGAGACATGATATATAATGAAGATCAAAGGGAACTTTTCTTAGACGACATACAAGAAGAAGTCAAATAATATCGAAATCACAATATCACATGATGTCCATGCAAAGACGGCTTATGCCATTGGCTTCAATAATCAGACAATCAGTGCAGTAATTTTATATTCCCAATTAACTTTCTAATCATTGACTGATTCAACAAAACGCAGTACTCGTTTTCTTAAACAATTCGATCACTTAGTCAATATATGCATGTTTACGCATTCATATGACAAACATGCATCATAGTCAACTTCGATTTCTACTATAAATACACCATCCTAGGAAGCACTCGACCACAAGCCAAGCTACCATTTCTTTCTAATTTCATAGTTGAAACTTGAAACACTCTATTTCTTTTATCCTCATCTCTTTTCTCAGCTCCTACCTTAGCCATGAGGACTGCGATTCCTTCTTCACTTCATATTAATGTTGCATTCACACTCTCGTGTCTGCTCTTCTCCCTTCTCTCTGGGATGAGCTCTGCTCAACTGTCTGCAACATTTTACTCAAAATCTTGCCCCAATGCCCTTTCCATAATCAAATCGGCAGTGAAATCGGCTGTGCAATCTGAGGCTCGAATGGGAGCATCCTTGCTTCGTCTCCATTTCCACGATTGTTTTGTCAATGTAGGTTTTTTTTTCCTTTGTGTAGCCTTCATAATTGAGATTCTTAAAATTCCTAAGCTTAAATTTCAAAAAATGGATATTTGTACCTTATGTGTTAGTCCCCCTTCAAGAAAATTATCATATTGACATTACTTATGTATTTTGTTTAATTTTGTCAAATTTGAAACAGGGTTGTGATGCATCAATGTTGTTGGATGACACATCAAATTTCACAGGGGAACAAACAGCTCGTCCAAATAACAAATCAATAAGAGGATTGAACGTGATTGATAACATTAAAGCACAACTTGAGAAATCTTGTCCTGGCATTGTATCTTGTGCTGACGTGGTAGCTGTTGCTGCTCGAGACTCAGTTGTTGCGGTAATAATATATTCATACTCCAATCATTTCTACCTCCGATAATCAATTTTGGATTTTTTCTAGCTACAAGATAATGATCTAATTATAAAATCATTACATTTGTTACAAAATTACAGCTTGGTGGTCCTAGTTGGAATGTTTTACTAGGGAGACGAGACTCAACCACGGCAAGTTTGAGTGCCGCTAACAACAACATTCCTGGACCCAATTTCACTCTCAGTCAGCTCAAATCTTCTTTCTCAAACCAAGGCTTTAGTGAAAGGGAAATGGTTGCTCTCTCAGGTGGCCACACAATTGGGAAAGCTAGGTGCACAACATTCCGATCTCGAATCTACAACGACAACAATATAAATGCCGCATTTGCAAAATCTTTACAGGCAAATTGTCCTCAAAGCGGAGGTGACAATAATCTTGCTTCACTTGACACTAGTCCAACCTCGTTCGACAATGCTTATTTCAAGGACTTACAAAGTCAAAAAGGACTCTTGCACTCCGATCAAGAGTTGTTTAATGGAGGTTCTACAGATTCTGTAGTCAACAGTTATAGTTCTAATCCTTCCACTTTTTCAGCAGATTTTGCAAATGCTATGTTGAAGATGAGTAATCTCAACCCTCTTACAGGCACAAGTGGTCAAATTAGAAAGAATTGTGGAAAAACAAATTAAGCTCCATTCCAAAAGCGTGTTTAAGAATATTTTTGTTTCAACCATTAGGGTTACCAAATAAAGTAGGGATATTTGGGGGATGGGGGTGGCAGGGAGTGAAGCCAAATTTTGGATTATTTACATTTTTATTTTCATTTTTCCATTGGAAGTGTGAATTGTATGAACATTTGTTTTGCTTATGACCTAATACACAGTAAAGTTTTTTATTTATATTTTTTTGTGTAACATATATTCCAATGTATTATTTCTTGTTTGCATATACATAGGCCTGACACAATACAAAAAGTAATCAGACAAATTTAAATCTAACCTTACAAATCCGACCACAAAATGTTGATCCTTATTGTATAATCCTATAAGAATTAATATATAAAGTGGTTGTGAATTATGATAGACTTTATCACAATATTCAGAAATCACATAATTATTTAAATTTTCTACTTTACCTTAAAATACTAATTAATAAATTAAACAAAATGCTACTGCATTGTGGGCACGGGCGAAGGCAAGGGTGTGCCCAGACCCGTGCATAAGACAATACACACTATCTGCTAGCCACGGGTGTGGCCAAGCCCGTGGCTAGCAGGGGAGGCCTCCAATTCAAGTCTTTGGTAATTGCTTGGGTACTCTCCTCGTTCGCAGGTCAGGCCATGGTCCATCCCAAAACTTACAAAATTCCAAAATTCATTACTTTGATCATCCAATTGTGCTCTCGTGTTAAGGTGGCTCCAACAACTTGATCAAATACTTCATCAAATGCCTCAAAACATCATTTTTTTTTTCAAATCACTTAACACATGTAATAATTCCATAATTGACCAAAATGACTCCACAATATAATGAGTAACAAGCAAAAAGTACCAAAATATGCAAGAAAAAAGCATTACTTTAAGACATTCATCCTGAATTTTATTTCATAAATAATTTAAATTTTTTTTTAGTCTTGTGTAAAAGGAGGTAAGCTACAAGAATCGCATTCGTAAACATTGGAAAAATTAGTTAAAACTATCATTTAAAGTGGTCATTTTGTGATATAATTTTGGTGGAGTAGTCTATATCCGGTTGGGTCGGATCGGGTCAATGTAGATTTGGGTTCTTCTTAGTAAGAAGTTTAATCTGATATATTATACGCACAAAATGGATAATGGGTAAATGAAAAATTGATATTCAAAGTGTACATATTTCAGTTGGAAAACTTGTAATTAGCAATTGTCCCACATTAGAAAAGGGATGTAGGTTTCCACTAATATATACAAATCCGTTTTTTTTAAAGAGGTTGAATTGTATAGCATAAATGTGCAAAGGTGCAAATCTAACTCAAATTGACTGACTCGGTGACACATTAGGTGGGAAGGCCAGTGTCAGGTGCTGGTGCTTATCGGAATTATGACTTTATTGCGATATTCAGAAATCACAATATTATTTAATTGGTGAGTTTAATTTATTCCAAATTTAACTTTTCTTTATGATTCTACTTGATTTTTTTATTTTGTATTTGATTAATAAATACATTTTTAACTCAGTGGTGAGATCATTTAATTTATAAGCATTCAATGAAAAAAATTATTGTTACCTCAAGAGATAAACATTATGAGATAAATTAAGGTGAGAAAATAAAAAAATTTCTTGGTTGAAGTATGCATCTCAACCAAATTTAAAGATTAAACTAAGATTATCCGCACACCACCGATGAGTGTAAATTGCAAGCCAACATATCCATTTTTACTTCTTTTTTTTTTTTTTTTTTTTAATTTTTATCTAAGTGTAGTGCAAAGGTTACGTTGTAAATTTGCAAGGAATGCAAATTTGACACAATCAACCTCATAGGACCCAATTTCTTTTTTGAATAAAGTTAAATGTTAGTTTGAGTATATTATTATTATTATTATTATTATTATTATTATTATTATTATTATTATTATTATTATTATTATTATTATTATTATTATTATATTTTGATTTTTGAGAATGTATTCTAATTGAAAGGAAGCAAAAAATAAAAATATTGATGAATTGTAAATATGATTATCTAGCCATATTTTTAAATGATAAGGAGTAGTATTTTAAAAATAGATGAGTCTTCGAAACCATAATCTTTATTTTTAATGCATGTGCATGAAGTCAAAAAAATATTTACTTTTTAACTTTAAATATTTAATGTAAAATTAGATTTATCCACTGATATAGATGCCAATAATAAAGAGAGCAGTGTTAACTGGCATCTCAAGACTTCTCTTTAATTAATTTCATTTGTAGAATTGTAGTAGAAGGCTTTTGAAGTAGTCATATATTTATTATGAATTAGATATGTCAAATGAATATTTATACTTTGTCAACAACTACTTCTAGGAAATATTGGTCCAATATTAATTATTTAGATGAGAAATTTCTTATTTTATTTGACTGTAACTTGTGATTAAAATAAATTAATCATGTCAAAGAGCTTAACTGTAAAGTAAGCCGTGACTGGTTTTAATTTCTTTAAAATAAAATATATAAAATATGGAGTATTAAATATGCATCTTTTCATTTTTAGTCTAAACAAAACATACATAAGCTCTAAATTGGTTAGAGTATTTTGACACATTATTAGTCCAAGATAATTGGACGGTGCTAATGACATTTCACATTATTCCTCTATTGTAGAGCTGGGGATTGATGCAATTTAGACGACATGTATGATGATGTTAGATGGAGCTGATGCACAACTTACAAGTCTTCTTAGCTTTTTCGTTTAGTTAGTGGGATAAAGGAATATCATTATTAGTTGGTATTGTTGTGGTTTACATGTTACTTTGAGAATCTGATTGATAAATAAAAATTTGTGGGGTAAATAAATTAAAGTCTAAATTAAATTTGTTATTGCATTTACCCAATAGATGTCATTTTCGCAGATTTGATACCTAAGCTTCTTGTAATTGAGACATGATACATAATGAAGGTCAAACTGAACTTTTCTTAGACGACATATAAGAAGAAGTCAAATAATGTCGAAATCACAATAATATCACATGATGTCCATGCAAAGACGGCTTATGCCATGTTCTTCAATAATCAGACAATCAGTGTAGTAATTTTGTCCCAATTAACTTTCTAATCATTGACTAATTCAACAATACGACGACGCAGTACTTGTTTTCTTAAACAATTCGATCACATAGTCAATATATGCATGTTTACGCATTCATATGACAAACATACATCATAGTCAACTTCGATTTCTACTATAAATACACCATCATAGGAAGCACTCTACCACAAGCCAAGCTACCATTTCTTTCTAATTTCATAGTTGAAACTTGAAACACTCTATTTCTTTTATACTCATCTCTTTTCTCAGCTCCTACCTTAGTCATGAGGACTGCGATTCCTTCTTCACTTCATATTAATGTTGCATTCATACTCTCGTGTATGCTCTTCTCCCTTCTCTCTGGGATGAGCTCTGCTCAACTTTCTGCAACATTTTACTCAAAATCTTGTCCCAATGCCCTTTCCATAATCAAATCGGCAGTGAAATCGGCTGTGCAATCCGAGGCTCGAATGGGAGCGTCCTTGCTTCGTCTCCATTTCCACGATTGTTTTGTCAATGTAAGTTTTTCTTTTTTGCGTAGCCTTCAAAATTGAGATTCATAAAATTCCTAATAAGCTTGAATTGCAAAAAATGGATATTTTATCTTATGTGTTATTAGGTCCCTTTCAAGAAAATTATCATACTGACATTACTTATCTATTTTGTTTTGTCAAATTTGAAACAGGGTTGTGATGCATCAATTTTGTTGGATGACACAACAAATTTCACAGGGGAACAAACAGCTCGTCCAAATAACAAATCAATAAGAGGATTGAACGTGATTGATAACATTAAAGCACAACTTGAGAAATCTTGTCCTGGCATTGTATCTTGTGCTGACGTGGTAGCTGTTGCTGCTCGAGATTCAGTTGTTGCGGTAATAATATATTTATACTCCGATCATTTCTACCTCTGATCTAGTCATCAATTTTGGATTTTTTCTACAAGATAATTATCTAATTATAAAATCATTACATTTGTTACAAAATTACAGCTTGGCGGTCCTAGTTGGAATGTTTTACTAGGGAGACGAGACTCAACCACGGCAAGTTTGAGTGCCGCTAACAACAACATTCCTGGACCCAATTTCACTCTCAGTCAGCTCAAATCTTCTTTCTCAAACCAAGGCTTTAGTGAAAGGGAAATGGTTGCTCTCTCAGGTGGCCACACAATTGGGAAAGCTAGGTGCACAACATTCCGATCTCGAATCTACAACGACAACAATATAAATGCCGCATTTGCAAAATCTTTACAGGCAAATTGTCCTCAAAGCGGAGGTGACAATAATCTTGCTTCACTTGACACTAGTCCAACCTCGTTTGACAATGCTTATTTCAAGGACTTGCAAAGCCAAAAAGGACTCTTGCACTCCGATCAAGAGTTGTTCAATGGAGGTTCTACAGATTCTGTAGTCAACAGTTATAGCTCTAATCCTTCCACTTTTTCAGCAGACTTTGCAAATGCTATGTTGAAGATGAGTAATCTCAACCCTCTTACCGGCACAAGTGGTCAAATTAGAAAGAATTGTGGAAAAACAAATTAAGCTCCATTCCAAAAGCGTGTTTAAGAATATTTTTTGTTTCAACCATTAGGGTTACCAAATAAAGTAGGGATAATTGAGGGATGGGGGTGTCAGGGATCGGAGTGAAGCCAAATTTTGGATTGTTTACATTTTTATTTTCATTTTTCCATTGGAAGTGTGAATTGTATGAACATTTGTTTTGCTTATATCCTAATACACAGTAATTTTTTTTTTGTGCAACATATAGTCCAATATATTATTGCATGTTTGCATATACATAGGTTTGACAAAATACGAAAAGTAATCAGACAAATTTAAAGCTAGCATTACAAAAATTCGACTACAAAGTGTTGATCCTTATAGTATGATCCTATAACAATTAATATATAAGGTTGTTGAATTAATGAATTATGATAGACTTTATCACAATATTCAGAAATCACATTATTATTTAAGTTTTCTACTTTACATTAAAAGACTAATTAATAAATTAAACACATTATTGGAGTATGTATTATAATATAATTAAGCTAGGGATGACAATTTTGGTTTGACTCTATTATTTATTCGTATTCAATTCTCATTGTACTAGTCAAGTTTTGTGGGTAACAATGGTTGATTGGTATCAAGAATTTTTGTATTTTGAATGAGGGAAATCCATTACCTATGTGAACGGCGTAAATCCACTCCTCAGTAATAGTTCACAAATTACACAAGAGAGATAAATTGCTTGTGTTGGGAGGAATCGAATTTGCATTGTGACATTCTGGTACAAGAATTTTTAATCACTATGAAAGTTGATTTCTAGTGGAAGTGAAAAGTGAGTATCGTCCTCAAGGAGTGACTAGTGAGGATTTAGGTAGAGAGGGGTTAAACACAAGTGCATTAAGTGTTTGAGAGCTAACTCAAAGCTAATCGGGGAATGCATGTAGTTACAAGTAACAAAGAAAGTAAGTAATTGAGTAAAATAACGGCAATGAATAAAGGGAGTATTTGAATCAAACAACCTTGTATTGATGTTCAAGGTAGAGTGTTCTACAATTAAAAACACATCAAGTTAAGCCTTGTTCCACCATACTTACCGAGCATTCAAGCGAAATTAAAAGTCAAGTGCTGGTCATGAGTGACTCGTAACTTTAAAAAGTGTCTTCCGATCACTTTGCCCAGTTTCTATACATAAAATTGGTTTAATAAACCATAGTTTGTTAAATATTTATGTCGCTCTCTTTCCCCAAAATACAAGCTAACTAGTTGGCTCATTAATTCATTGAGTCTTAACACGGTCACGAAAAACCGTCCATAACATTGGTATTACTATGTAAAAATCACATAAACTTTGATATAACTTGGTACTACCTATCTTTGTGCGAATCATATGTTTCATGCACGTACAAACCAAACATGTTGAAATTGACTATTATTTTGTCCATGATTAAATGACATCAAAAGAAATACAAGTGAAATTCATCTCCATAAAAAGACCTACTAGACATCTTTTTTTTGCTAATAATGATTTCGTATTATTATATTATGGAATATGTATGGCGGCATATTCATCTTTTCTTCTTGAAGCCCGAGTGCGGTAGAATTCCTAGCTGTAACAGACTCAAATCATACTCTAGAACATCGCACCCCAAAGGGACAGATTTAAAAAACAAATGCACCAGCCGGGAATCGAACCCGGGTCTGTACCGTGGCAGGGTACTATTCTACCACTAGACCACTGGTGCTCTTTGCGTTAAATGTTAAGTATATTTATACTTATTTTAATCTGGGTTGCAAATTGTTTTTGTGTATTGCTATTGACACAATACTAGTGGATTTTAATTCATTTAGAAATAATTAGATCAGTAATTTATTATTTGAAACGTGTGTTAAATTATTAAATTTTAACTACTATTGAGAAATAAAAGAATAAGTCCAAGTATAAAGATTTTAGATATTTATATTCTTCTATAATAATAAATGTCTCAGCAGAAGTTACATGATTAGTTACTTTAATTAAAGGGTTTGGTGTCATGGGCATAGAGTCTAACGCAGCACACAACGCCCATGCAGCGTCTCGTGGCCCATCATACTCCGCGAGCCAGCCTTATCCGCATACGTGCCAAACTGATTTCTCCCTGCCATAGGCTCATAAGGGGAACAACAATAGCTCCCGACCAGTTGTGCCCTTCAAATCGCATTAGTCCGCTTCATAGTCTAGTCCAAGACTAGCAACAAACTCCCAAAACTTAATTGAGTCAGCATGCTTCACTCGACCAGACCTTAGCATCTAAGGCAGAATAAGCCCTTAGCGCTACTGTGAACTGTCGCTCCATTTCCCCTTAATGCAAGCTAATCAGTTGTCACATTCATTCATTGAGTCTTAACACGGTTACGTAAAACAATGTAAAAATCCTGGTGCTACCTATCTTTGTGCGAATTTTGTGTTTCATGCACATACAAACCAAATATGTTGAAATTGACTATCATTTTTTTTGGGGAATATAGCCTGGGACGATCGCTATACGGTCGGTCGAAGATACTCATGATCGGAGCGCGACCTTCCGAGCCCGTTGCCGACCTGAAGGTTCTGTCCAACCTGTTCTTCGGAGTCATAGGAACGTCGTAGCGAACTTTTCCCTAAGGTCGGTGATCGACTGGACCTCAACCCCTTCACTACAGTTCCCTCGATCCCGACCTCAAGACCCAGCAAGAATTGTTGGCCACGTGTACGGCCTCCGAACCGCAGAGATAACACCCGATGCATGTTCTCCATGTGCCTAGCATGTTCTCCATTGTAATTATTATGATTTGGAATATGTATAGCGGCAATAAATAGTCCATTGTAATTATTATGATTTGGAATATGTATAGCGGCATATTCATCTTTTCTTCTTGTTATCTTGTAGCCCGAGTGCGGTAGAATTCCTAGCTGTAACAGACTCAAATCATACTCTAGAACATGGCATCCCAAACGGACGGAGGATTAAAAAAATTCATTTGCACCAGCCGGGAATCGAACCCAGGTCTGTACCGTGGCAGGGTACTATTCTACCACTAGACCACTGGTGCTCTTTGAGGTAAGTATAAAGTATAGTTTTACTTATTTTGGTGCTGGGTTGCAAATTGTTTTTCTGTATGGCTATTGACACAATACTAGCGAATTTTAATTTATTTAGAAATCATAAGATTAGTAATTTATTATTTGAAACGTGTATTAAATTATTAAATTTTAACAACTAATGACAAATAAAATAATGGTCCTATTTGGTAAAATAGTTAGTCTATCAACCAATTTTAGTTTATTTGATCACTATTAATTGTTTAACTTGGTTAAAAAATTTATATAAGTGTTTGGTTAATCAACTTTTTGTAACTCTAAAATGCTAAAATTCAAAAGACGGCTCAAAACAACATTTTCAATTAGCTTTTTGATAAAAGAAATTATACCAAACAGCTATCAGCTAACAACTAATTTACCAAACACATTTCTACAATCAGCTAATATTATCAACTAATTATACCCTCTCACCCAAATAGCTATCAGTTATGAGCTAACAGTCATTTACCAAACAGGACCAATAAGTACAAGTGTTTGATTAAAACACTAGTTCAATCATTTTCTTTTTCAATTCGCATGATGATGTACTTGGAGGCTAGTTGCACTCAATGACTCATTAGTTTAGGCAGTTCAATTATTAATAATAAAAAATATTAACCAAAGATAGGAATAGATTATTTTCACTCTTATCTTATAGTGATATTGTGAGATATTGAGATAGGCGTTTAAGATAAATAATGTACTGCTAATTATATTATAATATAAATGTGTTAGTTATATGAAAATAAATCATCAATAAGAAATTTTAAGATTAATTTCTTATTTAACTTCGACTATGATGACATTTCTTGATTTATTGATTTAGTGATTTCTTAACTAATAACTTGATGTGGTTTTATTCCCAACTCAAGTTGCATTATTGGGCGCAGCGTGGAGAACGTCCATGGCGGTCAGTTGCGTAGGAGTGGTCAAAGAAGATCGAGCCTTATTGTGATTTATGAATATATATATATATATATATATATATATATATATATATATTATTAGGTAAGCTAGCATAAGGCAAGGATTGATTTGGATTCTTTTCCATTCTTAGAGCCTTAATTAGAGGAGAGAGGTAGGGGATGATGGAAAAGACAAATACTCCGTAAATAGAATTTTAAACTAAGCGAGACAATGCAATGAAGTGATGAACCGTGCTCAACTTGCTCCATCTCTAATTAAGAAAATATCAAATTGTTAGGCTAAATGGAGAAATATTTTCCAACTAATAAAATACATTATCTTACCTAAAAAATTTCATTATCCTAACACATATAAAGTATATTATTTAAATTCATAAAATACATTTTCTTATCCCAAAATATTTATTATTTTAACACGCGCACGGAACGTGCACGGAACCTGCACGGAAAGCGCATGAAGCAAGAAATTGATAGGTCTTTGAACGGCTCTGTCACAGATAATGCATGGAACCTAAGGAATAATGATGAAATAGACTATCAAATGCACACAATAATGCAATTAGGTCATTAATCTAAAAGAAATTGTAATTGAATCCTTAAACTTTTAATGCAATTAGGCTATTAACTTTAAAAAAAATTATAATTGATAGGTCTTTGAACGGCTCTGTCAAAGATAATGCAAAGCTTTGCAGAGCCTCTGCAAGGCCTTGTGATCGGTTTTTGATTCAGAAACACAACTTTCTCACTGTTACTATATTACTAATATAAGACTGCAAAATCACAGGAAAAAGGAAGCCTAAACACAACAAAAATTCCATGTCTCAAACATCAAGAAATGAATGGTTTCATACTTGAACAGAAACACAGTCCAGCAATTTCTCAGCATCCTTCAACCTCAAAACATCATGGTAGATATACCTTCTTACCTATCACAACACAACACAGCATAAATTCATAATCTACAATGCAGGAGCAGAGCCGCCAACCACCCAGGAACAAGATGTGAATTGCCTAACTACAAACCAAATTAACAAAGAAAATTATTATCTTTATCCCAGAATATTCATTATCCTAATACAGGCACGAAACATGCACGAAGCAAAATTATTATTTGTTTTACATATTCATTATTCTAATACACCCCAAAATATATTCATTATTCTAATACACCCCAAAATATTCATTATTCTAACATGTGCACGGAACGCGCACAGAGCCAGGCTTATATTTGAGTTTTATATAATTAATTGAGACATCATATTGAAGGTGAAAGGGAAATTTTCTTAGATGAAAATAAAAAAATGTCAAATGTCGGAATCCATGCAGAGACGACTTACGAGTATTAATAATCAGGCAATAATCAGTGTAGTAATATCACTCCAAAAATGACTATTTCAATTTGCTTTGAATTCTTTCACAATCACATAAGGATGTGTTTGGAAACCGGAAAGGAAATCATTTTCTAAGTTTATGTGTTTGGGAAGGCATGGAAGATTTTATGAATGTAGATAGCCTTATAAAGTTTAATGTAAACCTTTACAACCATTTGCATATACAGATTCATTACGAATGCATGTGAAAAATGTGTTAGGGTTCACTTTCTACAGACAACCTTAAACTTAGTTAATTAGCAGCAAGAAAATGTCATCAACTTGCCTAAATCAATAATTAGCTAGATTACCCACCCGACCGACACCAAATGGCGAAAATGACTCAAATCTGTCTTCTACTCTTCTAGTCCCACCGAAAATAACATCACTTGGTTCTGTGAATCTAACATTTTTACACCTAAATCAATATAAGCTAAGCGTATGAAAATGACACCTAATGGACAGTTGTAGCATTAGAGTTTAAGTCTAAGGAGAAATTATAATAGATAGCTTTAGGACTATTAGTTGTAACTTGTATTCATTTTAATTTTTAAATAAAATTATAATAAGTTTTTAGTTTATAACGTATAAATATTAACTGAATATATAAAAATAATATACAATTTAATAATTATACAAAGATGTAAAAAAAAATTAAATTTTTGTATAATTATAATTAAATTTCTAGAGGCTAGTGGTTTAGTGTTTTTTAATATGGAAAAGGATACGGTGGTTTATATGAAGATTCATTGATGGAATTTCAGAAAATTTTATGAAACGATTAATATGTTTTCTTTTTTTTTTCTTTTTTTTTTTTGAAAATAACTAATGTCTTTTAATAATTTAGAAATTCAAAATAAATTGTTAATGATAACAAAATCTATAAGTAATAATGGTTTGAAACTACCACATTAAACATAATTAAAGGTTAAATTTGTATAAGATAATAATTCATGGACTGAGTCTACAATTTAAGTATAATTAATGGACTAATTAAAATTATCATTTTTTTATATAAAATAAAAATATTTTATCTAATTATCACCATAAACATTTAATTGAGATTTAACACATCTTTTGAATCTTTACATCACCAATATATGATAGAGAGACTATGTCCACATGCGGTGTGTGGTCTATCCAAAAGGTAATCAGCATACACACATAAAATAACATGTTAAAAATATAATATATAAATACACAACAATTTATAATAAATAAGTTTAAGGCATGAATTTGGTTCCATCCCTGAAAACTATATTAAAACAAAAACAACTCAAAATAAGATTATTTTTTTTAAACAACTTAAAATAAGTTTAATAAAGTTTTATTTTCTACTAATCGTTAGGTGTAAGGTTTAAATCCTGTTAAGAACGCCAAGATTAGACCCCGTGGTCTGATAGCACCCGGTTGCACTCTTACATGGAATGGGGTGGGTTCTCGCTTTAGTAGAGGCGATATTGACTCTTTGTGCTTCAATAGGATGAACAGTGTAATAGAGTCAACAGTATTCAAAAAAATCGTATTAAAAACTAAAAAAAAAGAGAAATATAAATTTGACCTTATTTTAGAGCAGGGATGAAGGGCCAAAACTTATATTAAAACTAAAACTCTTGATTATTAATTTCTCCACCGTCCCAACCCCCAATTAAATTCTACAGTATTCTACAATCAATTATAAGTATGGGAACAGTTTTAAAATTATACAAGTAACATAATTGATGCAAACAAATCCTTATTTATTCGAAATTTAATGCATGAAAGAAACTCAAGCATACTCCACGGAAGACCGAATATAAGAAGATAATGTTTTTCCCCTTTTTTTCTTTTTTTCTTTCTGTAACAAATATATGTGGGATCTCCCACTCCAGCTCCCCACACCTGGCCCAATTGAATTGTGAAGAAGTTAATCATGGTGACTTGATTTATCAACAGAAGCTGACTTTTGTTCATTGTGTACAAGGAGCTCCTCATTTGAGAGATTGCTCTCACAATGTCGTTGGTGAGACTCGATCTCATTGGTCTCTTGTGACAAATTTATCTATGTGACATCAAACTCTTTTTTTCTCCTTTTCATATAGCATGTAATATTTTCATCACCATGATAATAATTCAGATTCTGTGTTAGTTCGTTTTTGTCTTAAAATTTAACTCTTAATCTAAAGAAAAGTTGACATTGAACTCTTTAGTATAATGCATACATTCAATGACCATAATTTGTGGGAAAATGGTCAAATACACCCTTAAACTTTACGTGAAAATACAATTAAGCCTCTGAACTTCAAAAAGCTGTAATTAAACATTTGAGTTTGTCAAAATTAGTCAAATAAATTATATTTACCGGTAAACTATTCATTGTTGACCACTATTAACAACAGTTGACCTCTCCTTATTATCATAATTTAAAAAAATAAAAATAAAAAAATCCACCGCCAACCGAGAAAGGTGACCAGTGCCTTCTCTGGCCAACTCGAGAAGGCGGTCGTCGATCTGGTTGCCTTCTCTAGTTGGCTTTCTCCAGTTGGAGAGGGCGGGTGTTTGGTCGCCTTCTCCAGTTGGATAAGCCGAGAAGGTGTCATTCCGATCGCCTTCTCCAACTAGAGAATGTGACCGGCGCCTTCTCCAGTTGGAGAAGGCGGGGGCGACGGTCTGGTCACTCACTGGAGAAAGTGACCGACCTTCTTCAATTGTAATTGCAACCAACGATAGTTCACCAACCTCTGGAATGGTTCACCGTCTATCGGAATGGTCATCATAACCCTATATCCCATGTGGATAACCAACTATTGGGATTGAATGCACTAAAATGATAAGTTTAAGTGTTTAATTAAACTTTTCAAAAGTTCAATGACTTAATTAATTGCATTTTCGTGTAAAGTTTGGGGACGTATTTAATCCTTTTTTCCTTTTATTTGTATGAATTTTGTGGCCAAAATTCTTTTGTTGTTAAAATCTCATCAAAAGATTATATTTTGTATTGTTAGGATTACTACCTTGGGTCCCCCGTCAATCGATCCTAAATGCCCTCGTGAACATAACAGTTGTTGGACGAATAAATTCAATTGGTCTTGGCCTATATATGGTGACTCAAAACTCTATAACCACATACATTTTTTGAGTTCTACTGACTCAGTTACACTGTAGTATCAGCTACTTTCTCAACCTACTGAAGCACAAGAGTCAACAAATGCCTCCATTAAGGCTCAAACCCACTCCCTTCCACATGAAAGTGTACACCGGGTGCCGCTTGACCACAAGGTCTTTGGCCTATAACCACATACATAATTAGTTTTCTTTTTAAAATATTTATTTCTATCAGAACCAACATACACAACTTGGGTTGTGTTTGGGTTAAACCTTAAATGGCTAAAGTAGTTAACATTTTTGTAGTATAATTTGAACCCAAAATTACAGGTTAGAGGTCATAATCTTTCATTTCAGTTGATGCTAATAAAGTTAATCAAAAATTTACGGGTAACTCATAAGTCTTTTTTTTCTTTATAAAGATTAGATTTAAACACCTATGTGGATGTTACATGTTAGTTAGGAAATTATGTAGTCTTAAATCTTAATTTGGATGCATGTCTTGAGACTTTTCTTTATTTGTAGGCTATTGAGGGTACTGTGTGACTCTTATGAATGTTAATAGTACATTTATTATGAATTAGATATGTCTAGTGGATACATGTATATTCATACTTTTTCAACTACTTCAAAGAAAAATGAATCCAAATATTAATTAGATGATAATCTTGATTGTATTTTGTTTGAATATAACTTGTCACCAAAAAAAGTCATGTTGTCTTTATCTAGCAACTTGGGAGCAATGGCCTAATCAAGCATCTCCAATAGGCATGATTTTTTAGGCGTTTTCGACATATTACAAGGACAGAGGAGAGAGAGAACAAAAGCAAAAAATAAATAAATAAATAAATAAATAAAAGAAAAGAAGAAGAAACCAACCGTCAGACGAAGAAAAAATTAAATCGGAAGCTTTAATTTTATGCTCCCGCTGGGCGTGCAAGGTGCGCTAAATGCACGAACAAGACATGTTCAATCAAAAAATCACTCTTCCTGCAAAGACTCACTTCCTTCGTTCTCTCTCCTCTCCCTCTCTCCTCCACATAAGCTTTGCTTCCTAAAAACCACACCGTACCAAAAATCACTATATTGGTTGCCTGCATCAAAAACCACTATTGTATACTTGATACAATAAAAGTAAGTGTGTGTGTGTATATATATGACTTAAGATGCTCCCATGCAATTGCTGCACTAAGCCTTCTCCCCCTCAAGGCCACAAACATCTCCACCTAGCTAGCATATGCCTAATTATTCACCCAAGCCTTTATTAGATCAATACTTCATCAATCATAAATTTGGCTAACTTATTCTTTATGTTATTAAAATTGTACTCCGTAATATAATAATAAGGGTAATATTACTTTATGTTAAATTTACATGTTATTAACATGACAATGCCATGTTATAAATTAAAATTGACTAGTTGCTTAGAAATTAAAATTTAAATAATTATTAAAGAGAGAGAGAGAGGAAGAGGAATTTGAACTTGTCTTCTTACACTAATCTTATCAAAATGCCATGCCATCTACGTCAAGACATCCCATTACATTGATTAAAACGTAAATTGCATCAGAGTATAACTGCTCGTCATTAAAAATAAAAACGACGTAACAATATATTCGATCATTAAGTGATGTAAAATTTTTTGACTTATCCATAATTATCATTTAAATCATACAAAAAATATCTATCTAAATTGACTAAAATGAACTTTACTTTCCATAAGATAATTTTATATATCCATTATTTAGTTGTCACTTCCTTTGCATATAGGTTCAACATCTAAGTTTTCTATAATTGAGACATGATATTAAAGATGAGAGAGAACTTTTCCTTGATAAAAAATAAGAAATTGTCAAATAATGTCGTAATTAATCACATGATGTCCATGCAATGAGGGCTTTACGCGTTTCACTTAATCATCAGCATACTAATGACCACTCAATTCCAAGTTGTAGCATCCATCAACTTAATTAACTTCAATTCTCGTCATTGACTAATTCTACTGTGTGGTTTCTGTCACAAGGCTAAATATGTTTAAGTATTCATAAGAGAAACATTATCGTATTATAGTAAAGTTACATCTTGGTTTAATTCTCTACTATAAATATATGATAATATGAAGACAACAAGCACTATCCACAAGCCAAGCCACCATTTCTTTCTTTGTTTCTAAGTTGAAACTTGGAAAACTTTCTTCCTTTCTCCTTCCTCATACAATAGTAGTCATGATGAAGACTACAATTCCTTCTTCAGTTCATATTCATGTTGCAATCATGCTCTTCTCCCTTTTCTGTGGGATAAGTTCTGCTCAATTGTCTGCAAATTTTTACTCAAAATCTTGTCCCAGTGCCCTTTCCATTATCAAATCTGGTGTGATATCCGCCATTAAGGCTGAAACTCGAATGGGAGCATCCTTGCTTCGTCTCCATTTCCATGACTGCTTTGTCAATGCAAGTTTTTCTTCAATTATATTATTCTCTACGTAGTACATACAATTTAATGAAATAACGATGTAATATTATTGATATTATTTTTTTTGTTTGTTTTATAAAATTTGAAACAGGGTTGTGATGGATCGATTTTGTTAGATGACACGCCAACTTTCACTGGGGAACAAACTTCTAAAGCAAATAACAACTCAATAAGAGGACTTAATGTGATCGACAACATTAAAGCTAAACTTGAGAGTTGTTGTCCCGGCGTTGTATCTTGTGCTGATATTGTAGCGGTTGCTGCTCGAGACTCAACTGTTGTGGTAATAATTAGTGATCATGAAACCAATCATAAAGTGTAATTGGACAAAATTACTAAACTATTCATTCATTTGTGACAATATTACAGCTTGGCGGTCCTAGTTGGAATGTTTTATTAGGGAGACGAGACTCGACCACAGCAAGTATAAGTGCAGCCGACAACAACCTTCCTGCACCAACTCTTAATCTCAACCAACTCATATCTTCTTTCTCCAAACACGGGTTTAGTGCTAGGGAATTGGTTGCTCTCTCAGGTGGCCACACAATAGGGAAAGCTAGGTGCACAACATTTCGAGCTCGAATCTACAACGACACCAACATAGATGCCTCATTTGCATCATCGTTGCAAGCAATATGTCCTCGAAGTGGGGGTGACAACAACCTTACTCCAATGGACCCCACTCCAGCCGTGTTTGACAATTGTTATTTCAGGGACTTGTTGAAGAAAAAGGGACTCTTCCATTCTGACCAAGCGCTCTATAATGGAGGTTCTACAGATTCCATAGTCAAGACGTATACCTTTAATCCTTCCGTTTTCTCCAAAGATTTTGCAGATGCTATGCTGAAAATGAGTAATCTTGGTCCTCTCACGGGCACAAATGGCCAAATTAGGAAGAATTGTGGGAAAGTCAATTGATGAGTTCCATGCATCCAAATTGCAATATAAGTATATTATAAGCTTCAACCACGAGAGTTACCAAATAAAATGGGGTTATAAGGATGCGTGGAGAAGCCAAAATTAAAGTTGGATTATTATGAATATGTTGTTTTGCGTTAATCCGTTGTAAGTGAGAATTATATGAAATTTGTTTTGCCTGTGCATGTCATAATATATTGTAACTTTGTCTATATTATAATGTAATATATTCCAATATTTACTGTCTGCTTATGTTTTTTTTTTTTTTAAATATATGATTCATACCGCACTTGTGTAAATAATTAATTAATCCGGATAAAAGATGAACTAACTTTAATGGTAGAGGATAAGGAAAATGTCTTATTCTTTGTATTAATTGTTTGTCTAGTATATATAATAATTGTGTTTGCAAGAAGTAGCATTTTGTCCTTTTTTAAATTATTTACAAAGTATTTATACTAGCTCCTTAACTTCCTTTAAGAAACAACCTAACCATGCGATTTGAGCACTTCACATGCGGATAGGGTCTAAAGTATCCAACAATCACGTTGAACTCGTATCCTCCCGGCATGGCCTTGACTTCAAGCTTCGTCTAGCTGAGCTCACATTAACCTCAGCTCGACTCCAAAGTCATGTTGGGTTACTTTCCTCAACCTCCACTCCTCGTCATGTTACGTTAATATTTTTATGGAAGAATAAAATAAAAAGGAATAAAAATTATCATCCACATTTTGTAAATCAATTTAAATGTCATGTGGATATGGAGTGATAAAAAGTTTAACTTTATGTATTATTGTTCATTATATAATTATTATATGGAATAAGCCTTTGAATATTCTTACTGCTGACTCTTGTCAATTCATCCATAGTACTTCCCAACCATTGAAGATGACTTGTCCAATTTTATCTTGTATGACTATATATATATGATATATCTACGGAATCCGCCTGGTAACATCAACTACTTTTCTAAATATTGTATTTTTATATGTTTAATTTAATTAATGAAACTTATTTTAAATTATTTTTTTTATAATATTTGAAAACATTTTAGAAATTTTCAAATAATAAAAACGTTCATTATTATAAATATATAGATGCGTTGACATTTTTATAAATAAAATAATAATTTTATTTTTACTATCTAAAAAATGTTATTATTCCTTTTTGTTTGTAATTATTATTATTATTATTATTATTATTATTATTATTATTATTATTATTATATTATTATTATTATTATTATTATTATTATAATATTAAATTCATTATATTAGTTAATAAAATTTATATATTTCCGATATATAGATGTTTGCTTCCATATGCTTTTTGGGAGCAAACATGCTGAGGACGACATAAAGCAATCACGTGTGACTTTTACTATGTGGACTTTCATGATTGTTTCATTTCATTATTGTTTATACTTCATGCAATTTTTCTTTGCCATCTCGGGCGGATAATTGTATTTAGCCTTACGATCAAATAGAATTTGTTTTCAGGGTTTATGAGATGGTTTGGTTTTGTTAATGGAGTAGCTAGAAGGATTTCTACGGTTGCAAATAAGTTATGAGTTAGGGTTTCATATTTGTACTGTATTCCTTTTGTGCTTAAGTTGCTTAATGTTGGAGTTTATGTAGATTTTTAGGCTTAATTTAATATTTTGTTTTATTATATTGGGCTGATGAATTATTATTATTATTATTATTATTATTATTATTATTATTATTATTATTATTATTATTATTATTATTATTATTATTATTATTTTGTTGTTGTTGTTGTGTTCCGTTCTTAGGCTCTAGTGTATATTTGTATTATCTTTAGGAAATTCCTAAATGTATCTTGTAAATAATTATTTGAGGAATAAAATTTTCATAGTTTTAAGAAAAAAAAAATAAATTACATTTTTTTAACGCTCTTCAATTTTTTAGTCCAAAAATTCAATGCCCCACGATTAGGTTTTGTATATTGAATGTCTCAATCTGAATAAGATTACAAGAGAGAATATATACTATCTACAGAGTTTGAATAGAAGTAGAACTAGTCTAGAATAGGAGTCCTAACACTCCCCCTCAAGCTCAGGAAGGCGCAGCAACCTGAAGCTTGTCACGCAGAAAGGAAAACCGAGGCGCAGCCAGTGGTTTGGTGAAGATATCAGCTAGCTGATCTTTAGTAGAGATGAAATTGACCTGTAGATCACCTGCAGCAACTTTATCACGAACAAAATGATAATCAATCTCAATGTGTTTGGTTCGCGCATGAAATACCGGATTTGCACACATGTAAGTGGCACCAAGATTATCACACCATAACTTCGGGATGGAGATATTAGAATAGCCTAACTCACGAAGCAAAGACACCACCCAGGTCACCTCAGCACAAACATCAGCAATGGCCTTGTACTCAGCCTCAGTAGAAGATCGAGCCACGGTTCGCTGTTTCTTGCACATCCAAGACACCAAATTGGACCCCAAGAACACAGCAAAACCACTCGTAGACTTCCTGTCTGCAGGGCACCCAGCCCAGTCTGAATCAGAATACGCATGAATGGCAGAGTTAGAAGACTTACGAAGCCGCAAGCCATAACTGGTAGTGCCCTGAACATAACGTAAAACCCGCTTAAGTTGAGCCCAATGATCCACCGTGGGGGCATGCATCTGCTGACATAAGCGGTTCACCGCATAAGAAAGGTCGGGACGAGTCACCGTGAGGTACTGCAACGCGCCCGCCAAGCTCCTATATCGTGTCGGATCAGCATAAGGTTCCGAAGAAGCATCCGAAGAACGCGAAACCGGAACCGGAGTAGCCAAAGGCTTGCAATCAGACATACCAGCCCGTTTGAGAATGTCTAACATGTACCGCTTCTGAGACAACAGCAAGCCTCCAGGAGTAGACACAGTCTCAATGCCCAGAAAGAACGATGGAGAACCCATATCACGAATCTTGAAGGCCACAGATAACTTGGTCACAAGATCAGCCACCAAAGCAGAATCACTACCCATAAGTAAGATATCATCTACATAAACCAGTAGATAAGCACGCAACTCCCCCTGAGCGAAAATAAACAAAGACACATCTGTCTTGGATGCCTGAAAACCAATAGATAGTAAGTAAGTATGGAGCCTAGTAAACCAGGCACGGGGAGCCTGCTTAAGACCATACAAAGACCTCTGCAACAAGCACACATGATCAGGAAAATCAGGATCAGCATAGCCAGGTGGCTGACTCATATAAACCGTCTCAGCCAATCTGCCATTAAGAAAAGCATTGTGCACATCCAACTGACGCACAACCCAACTAGAAGACAAAGCCAAAGACAGAAGCAAACGCACAGTGGTAGGCTTGACTACCGGGCTAAACGTGTCGAAGAAATCCTGTCCAGCCACCTGATTAAAACCTTTAGCCACAAGACGAGCCTTGTGACGCTCAACCGACCCATCAGCCTTACGCTTAATGCGAAAGACCCACTTGCAACCAACAACATTCATACCAGCAGACAACGGCACAAGCTTCCAAGTCTGATTCTGCAATAAGGCATTAAACTCGGCATCCATAGCATCACGCCACTCAGGAGACCGGACCGCCTGAGAATAGCAAGTAGGTTCTGGAGAGCTCACCTGAGCAGACAGAGCCACCAGAGTAGCACCTTCGATCCGAGAACGACTGCGGGTCATGGGTGGGGCCTCACGGGGTGCAGGGCGAGAAACAGGAGCACGCCGAACACGGGTGGAGGGCACAGGCCGAGCTGGAGCAACAGAAGAATCAGGCACCGACTCAGGAGCAGAAGCCGGCACACGAACAACACCCCACGGAGGCAACGAATCTGTAGCAACAGGCTGCAAGACAGACTTAGAAGCAAAAGGAAACACCTGCTCATCAAAACGCACATGTCGACAAATAAAGACCTTACCAGTAGTTAGTTCCATACATCTATACCCCCGAAAAGAATCGGGATAACCAAGAAAGACACAACGAGTCGACCTAAAACTCATCTTATGACGGTTATAAGGACGAATATGCGGATAGCACAGACAACCGAAAACCCTCAGAAAAGAATAGGAAGGAGGAGAGCGATGGAGCATGTAATGAGGACTACGATTACCTAAAACCGAAGTAGGCATCCGATTAATTAGATAAACCGCAGACTCAAAAGCATAATCCCAGAAACGAGACGGAACTGACGCATGAGCAAGCAAGGTAAGACCAGTCTCAACAATGTGCCTGTGCTTACGCTCAACTCGGCCATTTTGCTCGTGAGTATAAGCACAGGACTGCCTATGACGAATGCCAAGCCGAAGAAACTCAGAATGTAATTTCTTATACTCAGCACCAAGATCAGACTGGATAGACTTAATACGACAATTAAATGAACGCTCAACTAAAACACGAAACCGATCAAAAATAGCATACAAATCAGACTTAAGACGCATAGGAAAGAACCAAGTATAACGGGTATAATCATCAACAAATATCACGAAATAACGAAATCCATTACTAGATAAAACAGGGGCAGGACCCCATATGTCTGTGTACACCAATTCCAAAACATGCGAAGTAGTAGACTGAACACTAGAAAGAGAAAAACGTGCAGATTTTCCCATCTGACACGCACTACAAACATTATCTAATCGACCTGACGAACTAAGTAATGAAGACTCTAAAATACGACTCTGAACCCGAGGATGCGGATGACCAAGACGCCCATGCCATACAGACGACGATGCACGAGCTGAAAGAAAAGCAGAGGAAGACGGAGATCCCCCTCAAGCTCAGGAAGGCGCAGCAACCTGAAGCTTGTCACGCAGAAAGGAAAACCGAGGCGCAGCCAGTGGTTTGGTGAAGATATCAGCTAGCTGATCTTTAGTAGAGATGAAATTGACCTGTAGATCACCTGCAGCAACTTTATCACGAACAAAATGATAATCAATCTCAATGTGTTTGTTCGCGGATTAGGTTTTGTATATTGAATGTCTCAATCTGAATAAGATTACAAGAGAGAATATATACTATCTACAGAGTTTGAATAGAAGTAGAACTAGTCTAGAATAGGAGTCCTAACACCCACCATCAGAGTTTGTTCCCGTGTCCACCCATTTGAAATGGTAATAGAAAAGATGACATCACACTACATAATAGTTGGCAATTGAATCACATTTAGTCCAATGATTTAACTAGCATTGCCCAATTGTTATACTATGGACCAAGGTTTATATTATATTGTGAACCCTAGTCTAAAAATTATGTGTTTGCAGTTAAAAGGAACTTAATATAGTAATTACAGACACATAAATAATAAATATAGACACAAATTGTTAGTTGCAGGTACAGAATATGTTAATGCAGATACATCAGATGTTGGTTAACATGTTATGTGTTTGCAGATAACGTATTATGTACTTGCAGTTATCATGTTATGGATTTGTAATTATCATGTGATAATGTGAAATATCTTCAATTTGTTTACAGGTACCTAAACAGTTAACTGTAAGTACAGAATCTGAATATTATTTTTGGACCAGAATTCACAATGCAAGATAGACCATTGTCCAGGGTATAATTTGGCAGCATATATATTCATAAATGATATAATAAACACTTAATTGATGCACATTTTTTTATTTAAAATTCTAACTTGTTTAGGAGTATTTTTAAGTAGTAATAAAAATTTAAAATTGAGAAACTACCAAATACTCATATAGATTCATAGAAACTAAAGATAAAAATTATTTCAAAAAAAAAAGAAACTAAAGATAAAAATGGTAACAAAAATTGAACATCAACAAATTGAAATGGTTTCCCTCTCCCATTTGGCCATTCTTTATTACCTTTAAACTGGTAAACTCCTTTCTCCTTTTTTTTTCTTTTTCCAACCTTTTTACAGTGACAGTAACGAGTAATCACGTACCGTTACAGACCACAGTTCCCCCACCGGACAAGAACCTCTTCACCTACCGACCGACCAACCAACATCCTACAACGTTACACTCCCACTTCACTGCTTCTGTGCTTCCAATTCTGCCCACTACCCCATTTCCCCTTTTCTTGCCACTGTTTGGGGTTTATTTGTAATGGATCCGCAGAACGGCGAGACCAATGGAGGCGGGCTTGATTCGGGTGCGAAGATGGACCCGAATTTGGAGGTTTGTAGGGCGGAGATCGACACTTCGGTTCCGTTTGAGTCGGTGAAAGAGGCGGCCACTCGGTTCGGTGGCATCGGTTTCTGGAGGCCCACCGCCCATAAGCCGTCCCACCGTGATTCCCAGGTGTCTCCTTCACTCGCATTTGTCTTTTTGCGCTTTGTTTTTCTTAATCTTTCTTTGTGTTTGTTCTTTTTGTCATTATGTGAAGTCTTGAGTTTCTGTTCGGACTCAAAATCTGGAATCGCCAGGCCAAAATGTGATACTATCTATTATTAAGAAATGAATGGTTTTTCTTTCCATGTTGCTGCTTAGCTAATGATCAAGAATGCAACTTTTGTGCCCACACGGTAGATTAATAGATTGTGAGCAATGCGGACACTAAGCATTGGTCCTCCAGCTTAATGGGTCGCTGAATCTCCGTGATTTACCCTCCACTATTTAGTTGGGCCTCCGGGGGTGTGAGAATTTTGTCTTTTGTGGGCAGGAATGCTACTGTACTTTTGTGTCTTGATTTTCAACTTTCTTGGAGATTTTGTTTGTGATATTGTTGTTTAATGCAAGTTGGCAAAGTTAGCCCACTTTATGGTCCAAAAGATTTGAACTTGATGTCTGGGTTTCATGTAATGTGTGGCATTCAGTGTTAAAAGAGATGTTGCTAAGTTCAGTTCCATTTTATGGTTTCTAATCTTGTCTTAAAGAACAGTGAAGTGACTAGGAAAATTTCTTTGTTTGTTCATTGGCCTGTAGCCCTGTATAGGTTACTGTAATCTTGTTTTTGGTGTCCTTGAAATGTTTGTGTATGGATTAGATTCATTTATAGTAAAAATTGCAGGTAGTTTGTTTGTTGGTCTCTCTGGCATTCCTTCATTTGATTTCTTTGTTCTGCATTTGCGGGATAAAACCAGGTTACCTACGAGGTTGACATAGCGAAGGTGGAGGAGCAAGCTGCGCAGTTGGAAAGGGATTTGGTTGTTAAAGAAAGGGAAACGCTTGCTGTCCTAAAAGAACTCGAAAGCGCCAAGACTACCATGGAAGAACTGAAAGTAAAGTTGCAGAAGGCATCTGAGCTCGATGCTTCACTCGATTTTTATTCAGAAGCTAAGGGTACAGATGCTGTTGCAGAAGTGGCACCGATGGAAAGAAATGGTGATCTTGTGGGAAGTGATGGGTGTGGTTTGAATCTTTGTCCATCGTCGGCCCCTGGTCTCATATTGTTGGAGTTGAAACAGGCAAAATTTAATTTAAGCAAGACTACGCGTGATCTTGTGAACATTCGAGCCACAGTTGGATCATACAACGCGAAAATAGAGAAAGAGAGGATCTTGCTCGAGAAGACCAAGAAAAGGCTAGCTTCAAATTTCGTCAAGGTCTCATCTCTCGAGGAAGTGTTGAATCAAACGAAGCGAAATCTGGAGCTGGTGGAAGCTTGTAATGGCGATTCTCGTGAGCCCCTGGATCTCACGAGGGAGCTTCAGAGGCTGTGTTCGGAGACACAACAGTTTAAAAAGGTGGGTGAAGCTACAAAATCAGAGGTTCTATTAGCTATGCTCGAGATTGAACAGACGAAGGCTAGGATCAAGACTGCAGAAATCAAGCTCATTGCAGCCAAAAAGATGAAAGAAGCCGCTAGGGCCACCGAGTCTGTTGCCCTCGCAGAGATCAAAGCCCTCTCAAACAGCGAGAACTTGTTTACAACGTCTCAGAGAAAACCCGGGGATGGAATAAGCCTTACCTTGGAGGAATACTCCGCATTGACCTCCCGAGCTCGAGATGCAGAGGAGGCTTGTAAGAGGAGAGCCATTGGAGCAATGCTTCTAGCTGATGAAGCCAATGCCGCAAAAATAGAAATCTTGAAGAAGGTCGAGGAAGCCACAGAAGAAGTTAAACTAAGCAAGGCGGCCTTAGAAGAAGCGCTGAGCAGAGTCGAGGCTGCCAATCAAGGTAAACTGGAAGTGGAAGAAGCCATTCGCAAATGGAGATTTGATCACTGCCAAAGAAAACATACTGTCCAGAACCCAACCAAGTTCAAGAATTCCAAGTCATTTCAGCACCGGAAAGATCCTTCCCTGCTCAATGTGAACGGTCTCACTCTCCTCAGCAACGAGGCACCATCAGCTCTTAAGTCGACGATATCAATAGGGCAAATATTGAGTAGGAAATTGCTTATAACGGAAGAATTTGAGAGTGGAAAACGCGTAGAAAAGGGCAATGGAAAGCAGAAAGTTTCACTTTCACTTGGCCAAATGTTTGGTAAGCTAAACAGCATGCCCAGCTTGAAAGACCCGAAAGAGAATGCACATGAAGTTCATCCCTCAAAGAGAAAGAAGTTTAGCTTCTCCAGAATCTCACTTCTTGTGACAAAACAAGGCAAGAAGAAGACCTCAAAGTTTAAGGTTTCAAGACATTAGAGTACTAAAGGCATTTGTAATTTTGCCATCTTCTAGTGCCTACATTGCATGCATATTAAAGACATAATTTTGCTCAATTGACATTTAGCAATTCTTAATGTAAAATCAGCTAATTCTAAGTGACATTTGCTAATAGGTACCTTAAAATGTTGTGAAGCAATAGGCTAATAGGTAGCTCAAAATGTTGTGAGATCACTGCCTTGGCCAGGGCAGTGTGTAAAAATTTGGAGAACTTGAAAAATTAGCCTTGGAGAGAGAATTTGAAAATTTCTAGAGAATTGTGAATAATAGCAGCCATTATATTTGCAAGGGTTAAAATTCCTGTTATGATTATAGACATCCCTATCCCCATCTTTATAGTTATATGCTAACAAGCTTGTTGTAATTCTGCCAAAATGATACATTCCCTGTTATATATATAATTTATATCAACTAACTAGTACAAACCTCTGCTGTTACAACTGTTTCATAGTTTACACTCTTGAGGACTAAAATTCCTTGAAGCTGTAAAGTTGTCTCTTTTCTATTAATCTAAAGATGATTTTGCAACAAAATATCCACAGCAATATTGTAAATTTTAATAGTATTGTCACAAGAAATGGGGATGGGAGTCCAAAATTAATAGGATTGTCAAATGCTTGCTAATAGGTAGCTCAAAATGTCAAATAGTAAAGGCATTTCATTGCTAAGTACTACAGTAGTAAATAACAACTCAGAAATCCAAAGGCCAAACAAGCCTTTAAAATTCAGAAGACAACCAAAATTTAATGAACTTCGTCACCCAGAGAAAGAAATGTCTAAAATTTGTCTAAACCTTATAACAGGATAACAGGAAATACTATAATGATTAAATGACAATACAAACTAAGACATCCTCTGAGCAGCCTCCTTTGCAAGAACCCTTTCTTTGGCCTTTGTCCTCGCTTGAGATTTCGAGCCCATGATACCACCGCCCCATTTTTTGCGGTTTTCATCATATTTGTCATTGAAGTTGGCCTGAATCAACAGAATAACAGAGAAAGCCAATTAAACACAATGAAATTCCAAGGGCATAAAAAATTTGTATCGTATTTACAAAATTTAAAATTTCAGACCTTGATGGCCTCCAAGATCTTGGAGAACTCCAATTTGTCCTCATTCTTCACTGAAGTCAAGCACAAAACTGATGCTGTCTTCTTGTGGACAATCTGTAAAATGGGTGCATATATACATAAGACAAATGCACTGAAGGTTAACGAGAAGAAAAGGAAGAAACACAACATACAAAACAAAGGATACTTACAGAACCCAATCTTGCTTTTCCCTTGACAATGCAGTAAGGGATTTCCATCTTCCTGCACAAAGCTGGAAGCCAGACCACCAATTCTATGGGGTCAACATCATGAGCAATGACAACCAGTTGTGCTTTGTTCTACAATAAAGCTTCAATAAGTAACAGTTTTTACTAGTAGATAGAGAATAAATAATATAGTTGAGGGTGTAACCTGCTCCACAAGATAAGTAACGTGCTTAAGCCCATACTTGACAACAATAGGCTTCTTGATTTCAGGAGTTTTCCCTTCACTCTCAGCCTGGGCTCTTTTCAGAAGTCGCTCCTTCTTTGCTGCCTTGTCCTCAGGCCTATACTTCAGGAGCATCTTGAATAGATTTGTGGCTGCAGATTCAGAACATTCATATACAATTTATCATCAATCACAAAATTACAGAATCATTATCGTCACTACAAATGAAACCTCAACCAAACAATGCTCAAGTTTAATGCTTGTTAATGTTACATAAACAAAACAGGGTAGCCCTGGTGATAACTTCACTTATAGGAATTATAGGTTCAGCCAAAAAAAAGTACTACTGTGAATGGGAACTTTCTTAACTAAAAATGAACAACCCAGTGCAACCAAAATCAACCATCACTGTTTTCAAAAAATAAAAAGTGAACAATCACTGAAAGTAAGCAACTTTCAAATCATGAAAGCAAATAGTTACTGACAACAAGCTAGACTGACTATCCTCAAAATTAATCCAAATTCACACAACTATCAAAACACACAGCTGCAATAATATCCTATACTGAACTTATATGACAATATTCATGAACAAGTTAAATACATACATATTCCCATATGCATAAAACATAAACAAATTAAAACAGAAGGTGAGCAACTAGGGTAATAAAAGAGATCAGCGGAAAAAGCAAACTGACCAAGGTTCTTATCAAGCGTCTTGGAGAACTGATTGAGGGTAGGTGGAACCTTCAAGCGCTGCTTGAGGATCCGTCTCTTCCTCTGGATACGCACAACCTGAGGCCATTTCACGAACCTCGTCAGATCCTTCTTCGGTGGCAATGCCCCGCCGATGCCGAACTGCTTCGGCCGCTTCTCGAACAACGGGTTCACGACCTTCTCCGGCTTCTTCTTCGAAGCAGCAACTGGGAGCTTCACACCCTTCTTCGGAGCCTTTACATTAAAGAAAAAACAAATACGAAAAGGATTAGACACGAATTGAAAGAGATTGCAGAGCAATTAGAACTCAAAAGGCGCAGCTCACCATTGCAGAGAGGAACTAGGTTTGCTGTAGAGGGAGAATTGGAAAAACCCTAGAGACTAACGCTATAATATAAGGGCGACAAAAAGTTGGGTTTATGGATCCGGAACCGGGCCTAGTTGTATAAGGCCAATTTAGCTTCTTTTAAAAATAAAAATGAAGCCCAAAATACAAAAGAACAAAGACAAGTTCCACTCCCCGGCCCAACCTACGAATTAGCAGTAGTTATGCCGTGGACCCAGGTCCACCTTGCAAGGTGGACTTGGGTCCAATACGACGTCGTTTCACAAATTCTTTTTTTATTAAAAAAATAAATAAATAAATAACGGCGGCTCCTCATCGCAGCAGAACACAAACTCTACATTCACAGACCCTATACTCCACATTCATAATTTGAAAACTCCACATTCACACATTACAGGCTATATGTTTAGTAACTATATTACCACTGTTATGCATTCACACAATCAAAACTCTATATTCACATGTCCTATACTCCATATTCACAACTTGGGAACTCCAAATTCACACATTACAGGGCTACAAGTTTCTAGAACTCTGTTAACTCTACTACAGATTCACACATTCATAACTCTACATTCACAAATTCTATACTTCATATTCACAATTTGAAACATTCACATTCACACATTTCAGGGCTATATGTTTAGTATTTTTTTTTTTTTAAATATAGTAAAACGGCGTCGTATTGGACCCAGGTCCACGGCATAATTTGCCACTATGTAGATAGAAGTGTGTAAACTTTGATAAATTTTCGATTAACTGATCAAACTAACAAAGTTCGGTTAAACATTTTTTAACCGAACTTTTTCAGTTCGGTTAATGGTTAAAGATTTTTTAAAAATCAGTTAACGGTTAATTTGGTTCGAAATTTCGGTTGACCGAAATTTATATATATATATATATATATATATATATATATATATATATATATATATATATAATATGTTAAATCCCTTTAAAATTTCTAGTGTTGTTATGGTATTGTTTTTGTATATTTTCTTATGGATTTATTATTATATATATTACTTTTAGGATTTTAAACTTTAGCTTAAAAAGGTTCAGTTAATCGGTTAACCGACCAATTAACCTAAAAAACTTCGGTTCGATTAATTCGGTAATACAAAGTTCGGTTCAGTTAACGGTTAAAGTTTTAAAAACTTCGGTTAACCGATTGCGCTCTCCTATATTAGATTATAAATAAAAAGTATATTATTTGAATATTGAAAATACATTTTTTGTATATTAGCATATAATCTACATTTAGTAAATAAATAATGTATTTTTAGTATATTAAAAATGTACCTTGCATTCATGGTCCACACACCTTTATGGATCATGGTCTACAGAAAAAATTTGCCAAGTATGAGTTCAAATATTAGCCGACCTTCTATCTCGACAAATACAGTTGCCAAGGGTCACCGCCTAGAAGTTTTGTTCTAGCAGCAAGGTGGAAGAAATTTATATTAGGTGATGAAGACTCTTTGTGCGATAACTGATTGGGTGACTCGCGATTTTCCTCCTTCAACACGCTTTGACTGGAGTTCTAGATTTCTAGGAGTTTACTATTGATTTAGCATAAACTGAAAACTAATGTTAAAAAAAAAAAAATCAAAACATCTAACCAAATACAATAATTGTCACACAAACCCAACCTATACTAAGAAAAACCAATTATGGGTCATACAAAATTACATTACAAAATCCATTGCAGCCCAAAAATGAGAATTTCAATCTCTATATCTCTTCTGTTGCCTTTCACCATCAGAGTTGGACACTCACCCACCCTACCAAGTGTATCAATCATTTTAGTCTTTAGAGCCTCCTTTTATTTGGTGTGGTGTACTTAAAATATATAATTCTTGCCCTTCACGGCTTTACTTAAGAATTACACATCAATTCTCACTTCCTCCCATTCAAGTCTTGTGTTGTGTATTTTTGTTATCCAAAATTTTGCACCGAGTAAACCCAAGGATTATAAATAGCATATACAATGGATTTGGCCGAGATATACTTAGCAATAACTGAACTCAAAACTTTCCGGTACGAGAATCATACTCTTCACATTCTATCATTCCATTTAAACGCTTTTATTTCTTCTTATAATTACTGTGTACATGGACAATAACTCCGAATCTCGTTAATAGTTGATGTTTACCATCAATTCATTGATTTTGGTAGTTGAATTCTTTAAATATGTTTCTAACAAGACATGTGCACATATAAACTTATTGAATATGTAGATACTCTTTACTTAATTAAATTATAACGGTAATTAAAATTTAATGGGTCATGTGAGTACTTGATAAGTTAAAAGGGTAATTAAGATAGGGCTAGTAATCATATTTTGAGACGTGCCAAGAGCCTCAACTCTCTAACCACACTTGCTAAGGATGCTTCAATTTACTAATTATTGGATAAACAATTTATTTTTCCTTCAGAAATTGAGAATACATTTACTTGTAAGAAAATTTGAAGAAATATTCTTCATTTTTTTATATTTTAAAGAACAAGTTCGACATTTTATGCAATTTAGAAATGGTTAGCTTTCGTTTTTAACTCTTTTTTTTTTTCCACTATCTTCGGTTTTCTATCGTTTAAATTTGTGTTTATAATTTTTTAGAAGTGAGTTTCAAAAATAAATTTAATTTTGTTGAGAAAGGAATTGAAAGTTTTAAAGAGATAAAATTTAAAATTTGAAGAAATGAAATAAATTGGTTTGCCTTATGAAATACTCAAAAGGGGACTGATTTGCTTCATGTACTGCAGATGTACTCATGTACTGCATGGAGTATAACTCCCACCAAGTATTCAAGTTTTATTGGATAATGAAAAATGAATAAATAAAAATTATGACACACCCCCTTTTATTAAGTAATATATTCAAACTATGATACATTATAGGGAGAAAAATGAAAGTACACATAAAATTACTCATTAAACAATACAAAGTAAATCTAGCCCGTAAATATTATTAGATGGACCGAAAATTTTAGGGAGAAATAATAATTATTCTCTTGTATTTCCACTTTTCACTTTTCCTTATTAATGTGAGCAAAAACTTTTTAATTTATTTTTGCTTGTGATGAATTGATTGTGTCAATTCAAGAGAATGTAGCAATTAAATATAAAAATAATGCATTGTAATAATGGCATTTCTTCTTGTCTGCTTATGGGTCTTCTAGGTCAATCAATTAAAACTATACGGTACGACTATTATTTTTTGTGTTGAGTAGAATATCAATAATGATAAAATACTCTTTCATGAATTTTAGAGTAGCTTATTTAATTTTAGGGTTTAATTGTGTTGTTCTTAGATAATGAGTAATTCGATCTACATGTACTCCCAAATTGTATTCTCATTTTATACTCCCTATAATTTGACATGCTTTGATTCCTCAATTTAGTATGGGACTGTTTATCTATTCTTTTTTTCTTTCTTTCTTTTTTTTTTTTTTGCTTCTCCCAATTAAATTTAGAATTGTCGAAACGAGCCGGCCGGGCGAGACTCGCCAAAGCTCGGCATATGATAGGCAATTTATGCCGTGGACCCGGGTGCACCTTGCAAGGTGCACCCGGGTGGGTGTAACGGTGCTGTTAGTGGATTCACACTTATACAACTATAGATTCACAGTTACATAGTGATAGATTCACACCTTATGAACTACAGATTCACACATTATGAACTACAGATTCATACCTGATACTCTGTTTTGCAGTGATGGGTATTCATGTTTGGATTCACACTTATACAACTATAGATTCACAGTTACATAGTGATAGATTCACACCTTATGAACTACAGATTCACACATTATGAACTACAGATTCATACATGATACTCTGTTTTGCAGTGATGAGTATTCATGTTTGGATTCACACTTATACAACTATAGATTCACAGTTACATAGTGTTAGATTCACACCTTATGAACTACAGATTCACACATTATGAACTACAGATTCACACATTATGAACTACACATTATGTATTTGAGTTTTAGATTCACACTTATACACCTATACATTCACAGATACGTAGTTGTAGATTCACACATTTAGAACTATAGATTCACACTTATACTCTGTTTTATTTTTGATTGGCTGGGTGTAACGGTGCCACTAACAGCACCGTTACACCCAGCGTCTAAACGACGCCGTTTAAGGACCCGGGTGCACCTTGCAAGGTGCACCCGGGTCCACGGCATAACAATTGGCATATGATAGGGGCGGGCTAAAAAAACCCAATAGTGATGTAATGAATAAACATGCTTTTTCACTTGTATTCAAGGGCAGATTTAGGGATGTGCAAAATGGACAACAATATAGGGCCTCAATTTTAGAGGGTCCAACATTTAATTTTTACCTAGTTAGTTAAGAAATAAATAAAAAAAATTGCAATTAATCCTAAAAGGCTAAAAGTCTAAAACTGATCAATTTTTTCATATAAAGTAAATGATTTAATACTAATTTTCCAAATATATCCTAGCTACTTTCCAAATATTTATACAATTTTTTAAAACTATTTATACAATTTCAAGCAAGTATATATATATCATATAAAGTAAATGATTTAATACTAATTTTCACTACATTCTATAAAACAATAATTATAGTTCAAGAGAAACTTGTATAATATTGCATGTAAAACTACTGTATTTCCAAATCGAAAAGTAATTAATACACTTATAATTAAGTTTTTATAAAATCATATTAGTTAAATATGCACCACATTTTCACGCTACTTTCATATCATAGTATAAGTATTCATATTAGTGTACGTGCATGCATGCATGATGATGCATGTATCTGAGTAGATATATCAATTTATATTTTTTTCCTCTTTCAAAATAATATATTTATCAATCACTAAAATTATGGACTATAATTTAATTGTCACTATCAATAAAGAACATAAAGCAAAACCGCGTTATTAAATAAATGGAAAAAGAAATTCTAGAAATTCCTTAGCAGCTTCAAAGGATTAATGATTAATAGAGACAACAAACCCTCATATCATTAGCTTGCCCGCCATGATTGACCTTAACTTTAAATTGCTACTAATTTATTTAATTATGTGCACCACATAAATTAATTAGTGTATGATCTTATTGAATCAACCTTACCTCAGTTGTAACCCAAACCATATACGGAGTATATATATATATATATATATATATATATATAGTCATGATGAGGTGCGGTCATGCTCTCCGGTGCGGTTCACACCACTCAATGTTAAGAAACACACCACACAAATATGTACTGTGGTGTGTTTCTTAATATTGTGGTGTGTTTCATTGTGTTTCATTGTTGTGTGTTTCTTAACATTGAGTGGTGTATTTCGTAACATTGAGTAGTGTGTGACCGCACGGCCGCACCTGAAATTATTTCTATATATATAAACCTCTAATTATTACTCTGTGTTTGATAGTACGTGTACACTAGATAAATTCTACTCATGTGCAATAGTTTGCAAATCACACAAAACAGGTGAAGTGTACTAGGAAATAGGAATTGAAGACCACTTGCAGACTCGATCGAGAGAATGTTGATAAAAATGAACTCGTGACATTTTAGTATGAGAATCATGCTTCGTCCATTTCAGGCATAATTTAATTTTTGTATTTAATTATTTAGCGTTTGTCTAAGTGTACTTTGTTCATGCATGTAATAATCAAATATGTTTCTTCCATGTTAGGTTATGTATAATATTTCTTTGTAATAATTAATAATTGAATAATTGTAGTTTGGCCTATATAGTATGGAGTAGTCTATATAATATATACATTGTATTTTAAATACACACCCAATGTTGTCTTTTGCGGCTTTGCCAACGATATGGTGACACGCAATTGGGATGACAGTGGGCTAATTGATTAGTAGTAAAAAGAATGAGAAAATGACAGAGATATTCTGTAAAAAAATTGATATAATATATTGAGATGGAAATAATTATATTTTTTGAAAAAAATTGTTAAATAGCGGAAAAGTAATTAGACCATTGAAATTTAAATGTTATAATAAAACATATCAATTTGACTTTCTTTTTAAATATCTAGGTTATTCCTCGGTAATTAGAGTTTTAAGAACCAAACTAAGTGGATAACTGGTTATTAGGCGAATATGCACAAAAATGATAAGTTGATGTGTTTAAGGAAAAATGGTCAACTAAGCCCATAAACTTTACCTGTAAAGTTAATTGATCCTCTATTCTTTTAAAAAGTACAATTACACTCTTTAACATATTATATTGAGGCAATAAAATTCAAAAACCGGTAAGTAGCATGTTATTACAGGTCATTAGGATTTTAACATTAATTTTATCAATTTCTAGCGAAGATCAAACCGTTGCCGATCATGTAAAATTAATTTGGTAATTAACCCGACCATGTAAGATTAATTTGGTAACCCTACCATGTAAAATTAATTTGAATGCAATTGTTAAAAAATTATGCTATTGTGATATTAAAGCTATGAGCCCACACAATTAAGGAGCAAGAGTTATACCATGGACACGGGTCCACCTTGCAAGGTGGATTCGTGTTCATTTATATAATGAATATTTATAATTTGTAATGTGGACCCGGATCCACAGAATAATTTGTCATTAAAGAAATTTCGAGACGTGGATTACATTTTTTTTTATTAAAGATATGAGCCCAACATTTTCAGTAGAGTAAATACAAAAAAATGGTTTCTCAATTATGTCATAATTCACAAATTAGTCCTTAATTATCAATTTTACGAATTAAGTACTCAATTATTCAATTCTACATAATAATTCACAAATCAATCTTTCATTGAGGACATTATTGAGTAAGAATTGAATAGTTTATGGCCCTGTTTGGTAAATGGTTGTTAGCTGATTGGGTTGGAAGGTATAATTAATTGATAACATTAGCTGATTGTATAAAAGTGTTTGGTAAATTAGTTGTTAACTAAATTAGCTGAAATTTAGTATGTTAGAGTTACAAAAAGCTTATTAACCAAATATTTATATTGATTTGTTAACCAAATCAAACAAATAATAATGGTCAAATAGGCCAAAATTGACTAATATGCCAATTATTTACCAAACAGGGCCTATGACTTTATTGAGTAAGAATTAAATATTTGAAGACCTCTTTTCAAAAAAAAAATATTTGAAGATCTTATTGAGTAATGATTTAATAGTAGACTTAATTTACTGACGGTAATAATGTGTTACCGGTATGTATTTGAGTACTATTTGAATGTTGTCAAGTATTTGAATACAATAATGAGCGTAGTGCCCAGTGTACAAGTGTTGTCTAGTCAGAAGAGTAAGAAGTGTCCCCCACTACGTGGTTGTGAGTCTTTTTATTCCTTTCAACTAAGTAACGGAACATTGATGAGGAGTTAAATGTTGGACATCAATGCTTGAGGAGTTGAATGTTGGGCATCAATGCCTGAGGTGCTGAATGCTGAGGAGCTAAACGTTGGTCATCAATGCTGAGGAGCTGAACGTTGGCCATCAATGTTGAGGAGTTGGACCGTTGCGCATTGATGCTGAGGAGTGAGGTGTCTTGGGTAGTTTGAACGGCAACTGTCTTGCTCATGCCAACGGTTCCGGGTCGGGTACTGCTAGCCTGATTACTCTGTCATTTACTAAACTTGATAATTGAGAACCAATTTGTAAATTTCTCGATTGACCATTTTGGGTATTAATTCTTTTGGTAAGTTAATTCCATTTTGACGTATAATTTTGTAACTAATTTAAGGCTTATTCCTATTTCAAAAGTTGGAAATTTAAATTTACATTACCATCTTTTTTTTTTTAAAGTACATTACAATCTTAAAAAAGGAATTTAAAATGTCATTTTCGGAGAATATTCGATTTGAACTATACAAGCGCAATAATAATATATAATATATGGGCAAAGAAAAACCAGTTTATTCGAGAACTGAGACTGCTGTTTTCTTGCCCACAATATTATCACTCCGTATTTCCCTAACGAATACATATACCCAAACAGCCAAGAAAGAGCGAGCGTTTCAGCATGGAGGCCTGATTTTCCTTTTCCTTTCGCTCTCGAGGTAAGGAATTTTCAATCCTATAAGCTTATTATTGTTTGTATTCCCATAATCTTGTTGTTTCATGTGAGTTTATGCAGTGATTCTTAATTCTTTGGGTGGATTTTGTGTTTTGTTTTGTGAATTTTTGGGTTTTTGTCATTTGCGCTCTGCATCTCTCTCTGGACTTTTCTGAGATCTTGAGAGATCTGAGGGAGGAAAAGCCAAATTTTACGTTTTAACCTCGATGGGGTCGTGTTTTTCGTTTGTTTATGCGTTCTTGTCGTTTTGGACGCCTTGATTGTTCAGCAGAAATTTGTGGGTATTTAGAAAGCTGTGATTTTTAACCTTAATTCATATGACCTGCAGGGTTTGATTAATAGATAGAATTATCACTGCTGTCTGAATTATTCCTGGAGATTATGTTTATGTTATGTTTCTTTGTTCACAAAGCTGTGATTTTTACCCTCATAAGTTGTTTCTTTCATGTTGTGTAGATTGATTTAGGTTACTGCTGTGGTTTGTTTCAGGTTAACATTTTGGTGGCATTGATAATTCTGATCTTGACTTGTTTTTGCGACGATTCTGTTCTTTTGTGACGGTTTTTCGTATTTTGGATCTTCCGAGTTCATTTAAAAGGACGGGGAATGCAGAAAGATGTGCTTGCACTCGAGAAGGTCTTTCGGTGAGGTTGAGGCTGGAGCTCGATTTGAGCCATCCTACTATTTTGCCTTTGATGAGATTGGGCAGGTATACAGCGATGTCGGGTTCTGTTATCTAATGCCAGCGGTGGCTAAATATTTCGGGGCGCAGATTATATCTTATCACGACCGCTGTGAAGATGGTTGAGCTGCTGATGCTTATCTGAACTGCTATTATCGTATTGTAAAGTAGCGAAGTAGTGAGTACTAGAAATGGAGAGTGAAGGGGGGAGTGTGACGTTGCAACATTACGAGTTAGGGAAATTGATAGGACAAGGGAGCTTTGCCAAGGTGTATCATGCGAGGAATCTCAAGAATGGCATGAGCGTTGCCATTAAGATCATCGACAAGGAAAAGATTTTCAAGGCGGGAATGATGGATCAAATCAAACGGGAGATCTCGGTGATGAGGCTCGTTAAGCACCCGAGTATAGTGCATCTTCACGAGGTTATGGCGAGCAAGACTAAGATTTACTTCGTCATGGAATATGTTAAGGGTGGTGAGCTCTTTAACAAGGTGGTCAAAGGAAAGCTAAAAGAAGACGCGGCGAGGAAATATTTTCAGCAGCTAATCTGTGCCGTTGACTTCTGTCACAGTAGAGGCGTTTACCACAGGGACCTGAAACCCGAGAACCTACTGCTGGACGAGAACGGTAATCTAAAGATTTCCGACTTTGGCTTGAGCGCCCTTGCGGAATCTAGGCGTCAAGACGGCTTACTTCACACCACTTGTGGGACACCCGCATATGTTGCTCCCGAAGTGATAAATAGAAAAGGCTACGATGGTGCAAAAGCTGATGTTTGGTCATGCGGGGTGATCTTATATGTTCTATTGGCTGGGTGTCTCCCCTTCCAAGATCCAAATTTGATGGAGATGTACCGAAAAATAAAGAAGGCCGAGTTCAAGTATCCTAACTGGTTCTCTCCCGATGCCCGTAAACTGATTTCAAAGATACTAGATCCAAACCCTAAAACCAGGATTTCCATCGCCAAAATAATGGAAAGTTCTTGGTTCAGAAAGGGTTTGGATTTGAGAATGGGTCCTGATTCTATATCCAAAGACACCGAGGCAAAGGATGCCTTAGTTGATGTTTGTGAAAGCATCAACAAGACAACAGAGGCAAATCAAGAATCCGAAAAGCTCAAAAACCTGAACGCTTTTGATATCATCTCATTTTCATCGGGTTTTGACTTGTCCGGTTTGTTTGTGGAAGATGATCAAAAGGGAGAGGATAGATTCACGTCCAGACAACCGGCAAAAGCCATCATCTCGAAGCTAGAAGACATTGCTCAGCATCTGAAGTTGAAGATAATGAAGAAGAAAGGAGGGTTCTTGAGATTTGAAGGATCAAAAGTAGGAAGGCGAGGGGTTGTATCCATCGACGCAGAAATCTTTGAAATTACGCCCGCTTTCCATTTGGTGGAGTTGAAGAAGTCCAATGGAGATACACTAGAATATCAGAAAATGATGAAGCACGACATAAGGCCAGCGTTGCAAGACATCGTTTGGGCTTGGCAAGGTGATCAACCGGTACCTGAGCAGCTCGAAGAACAACCGAGAGACCTACACTCACAACTCATTACTAAGCTATTGATTTGATTGACTGCTATAGTGCAATCAGTGTGTCCATTTATGTTTATTTCTTGATGAATGATGGCATTTATGCTCTTACTCTAGACTAAGATGTCTTTAGTCTGTCTTGGAATATTTGATGGTATACTAAATGTACTTGAGATTGAATGACATTGTGATAATTGTAGGAGCTTATTGGATTGCTTGTAATTTCTTGGATTTATGGCTCTTCAGGAAAGGAAAGAACTAAGCAATGCACAAATTAAGAAAATAATATTCTTGGTGTTGGTGTTGATGAAGTAGAAATTCCTTTTTTATAGCGATGAATTTTAACTAGACGACTTAATTCTATTTGGTTGGGTAAAATCTACATCATTTAACCGTGTTAATATAATTGTTCTATTTTTTTTTAATTTTTTTTTTCACTCTACAAAAATTCTACTTTAACAAAATCATAATTGCCAAATGCCCCTTCATAGTTGGAGAATATTTGAATTGGTTTTTGGTTTACATTCATTTTTAGCTAATTCTCTCAATCTTTTACTTAGAATATTCATAACCGTTTCAACAACTTTATACTTGTTTTTTTACTCCTTATTTACTTTGCAAAATGGAATGGAAGTACTAAACTAAGACCATTTATTATTAGAGGGGGAGAGAGGATAAAGGGATGGTTAGTTTATGTTTGATCTTACCAATGGAAGGCAAGAACGGTGTTTTACTCTTGAGAATAGTTAGCCAGTGATGCATGCATGCCATGTGTTTGTTATGTGTATCAATCAAGCTTTGCTAAAGTAAATCTCCCTTGTAAACAAAAGAAGGAAGATACATCGCTTCAGTTTTCTAAACTCTCCTCCAAAAGAGGCTGCTTTTCCTCTCAAGACTGGGAGAAGGTATATTCATGTCCCTCATACCCTCTATCATTCTTCTTTTTTCTTTTTGTTTTTTTCTTTTTTTTTTTTGACCTTTTTTTTTTTTCTCTTTTCTTTTTCCCTCTTCTCTTCTCTCAATCATATGCCCAAAGAGACTGTGCATTTGGTGTGGAATATAAACCACCAACATTTGACACTGGCGAGTTTCCAACGCTTTCTGCTGTACCTTGGACACTCCACTCCTTTCTACATACAACAACCAACTCAAACTTCAGTATAATTCTATCAACGATATCTATCTAATCTAATTGTACCAAGCATGATTTACTACTATCAAACATTATTCTGAAGATATGCATGTCAGTCAGAAAGAAGGCACAGATTTCAGCAAATAAAAACGTGAAGCCAAAAGAAATGGGGAAAATAACACATCTGTAAACATATACGAATTGAAATGCATCTTCAAATTTTGGAAGCTATGGGTATTGGGATAACCGGACAATAATATTTAGCATTACATGTCTGCTCTACCGTCATTGGAGCCATCTACAGCAACAAAGTGATTTGCTTATTTTGGTGCATCTAGAGGGGGGTGAAGGGAGAGAATAAGTGGGGAACTTAAATTTAGAGCTACATTGTTAACTGACAACACAACACACACTAATTGGAGGCTTGGAGCTGCTTGAAAAGGAGGTTTTTATCACTTATCTGGCCTAAAGTGACTACTTTATTTTTATGGTTTGTCCAGCTTCTATTCTTTTGGGGCAAATATATGCTCAAAAGTGAGCCCCTGTGCAGAAAAATGCATTCAGTGATTTCTGCAAGGTACCAACACAGTGCTGCTAAGTGCTAAACCCACCATGTCTAGCAAAAAATATAAATATAGATGGGTGCCACTAACTGGTTCTGAAAACTAGATTGGTCAGTCAAGTTTTAGGTAAAAACAGCTTGAATTTGTAAAATTCATGAAAACCATCAATATGCTAACAACCCAGAATGCTTAGATATGAACCACAAGAATCACAGGGAAAATTGTCATAGAACTAGTTTTCGGAGGGCTGGACATTTTCAGTGCAGATCTAACACCATCCTACCCCAGTGCTATCAACAGGGGCAGATCTGAGCACCTGACCTCTTACCAATATTGTAACAATGAGAAAAGAGGAAGCAATAGCGAAGTTCTGACTTAGGAAGAAAGAAATGAGATAAGTTTCCCTGAATGATGTAGACTTGCTAGGCTTTCAACAATGACAAGGGACTAGTAGAGATGGTGCCTCGTGTACAGATTTCCATAATGATGAAGAACATTATTTGTATCATTGTTGCTGACTCTACAGTGAGACCACTGCCTTGGCCAGGGCAGTGTGTAAAAAATTGGAGAACTTGAAAAATTAGCCTTGGAGAGAGAATTTGAAATTTATAGAGAATTTTGAATAATAACCATTATATTTGCCAGGGTTAAAATTCCTGTTATGATTATAGACATCCCTATCTTTATAGTTATATGCTAACAAGCTTGTTGTAATTCTGCCAAAATGATATATTCCCTGTTATATTATAATCCATATCAACTAACTAGTACAAACCTCTGCTGTTACAACTGTTTCATAGTTAACACTCTAAGGACAAAAACAAGATGATTTTGCAACTAAATATCCACAGCAATATTGTAAATATTAATAGTAATAATATGCATTAAATATAGGAACCGATATAAATTTAATAGAAAGATGCATTATCTCCTAAAAATCAATGCTTGCTAAAACAGGCCTACTTCTGCAGTTATCAGGAGAAGTCTACACATAAATATCTATGAATAGAAAAATAGCTATATTTTCTCTCATAGATATGTCAGAAAATGCCAATGAAAGATTGCTATCATGTCTAGAAAAAAGAGACTAATAAGCAATTACATGCATCAACAAAACTATCATTTTTTTTTGTCTTCAATCCAGAGAGAATACTCTAGAGGATGATTACCATGAAGAATGGAAACCAGAATAAGGCAAAGATGTAAGACAATTAGATGCAGAAAAAAAAAATGACAATAAGTCAATAACTGCACCCCTAACAGAAATAAAGCATCACAATATCTGGAAGAAAAGAAAGTCAGTGGTTGTACTTACTTGGCCCAAGAATTAGTTGAAGATAACTCAAATGGATGGTTAGTAGCACCAGCATTAGGACTTCCATATATCATTTCATTTGGTATGCCTTCCTCTTTAGGCTTCAGAGTGTACTGATTTTCACCTCCAGAAACTGTCCCAATTAAAGGATTTGAAAACCTGCTATCAGTACTCCCAAGCATAGAAGAACTGAAAGTGCCACCATTCTGAAGAGAATGAACACCAGGAAGGACTTGATCATCTTTTTTAAACAGTGAAGCCATAGTCTTCTGCGGTGCAGGAGGTATAATTTCCTCCCTGTTCAATCTGTTCAGTTCCTGATTCAAAAGCCATGAGGATGGACCACCAATCAAACCTAGACTGTCCTGACCAAGAGGAGAGCTCTTCCACATTTGCCATTCTCCTGCATCATTTCCCTCACTTGAAGCATCCTTTGGCGCATTAGGCAAATCCTTAGCCTTAGGAGTGGTTGGGAAAAGAAAAGAGTTTGTATGCCTTTCCTCAGGAACTCGAGGTCGGGATATTGGAGACTCAATTGGTGATGGCCTAGTCACTTCAGAAGATGCAGGCAAATTATTAGCAGCAGGCATTTTTTCCAACCCTGTATCTGTCACAAATCCTAGGTCCCGGTGGAAGTTATCAAGAGACTCAGAAACTGGACCAAGCAAAGTTACTGGATCTGTTTCATAACTGGGATCCTCGTAAGTCTCTGATTCCTCAGGTAGTAATGGAGACAATGGTTCTCCTATACGAGGAAACATGGTTTCACATGATAATGGAAGGGATGTGCTGCTACTTGTTGGTCCAAAAGTGAGAGAAGACAAATTAAATGGAGATGGGAGTCCAAAATTAATAGGATTGTCAAATGCTTGCACTGGTGGAGAGTGACTACTATAAGGAGGACTGTGAACTCCAGCTTGGGATTTTCCATTTGGTCTCCTTATGACATTCGAATTAGAGGGTGGAGAAACAGCAGATGAACGGGTAAATAACTGTTGCCATGACTTTTTGGGAGCTATACATGGTTGAGGTTCAATGAGTACCTGCATCAAAGAAATCAGGAAAAGTACATATATAATTAATTAGTTATAGATGCATTGTCCATGGTAAAGGTGAGAACCTATAGTACACACAACTCACCACTGACCCATAGAAATCATTCATGAGAATAAGAATCTGATTATTTTGTGTTCTTTGAAGTTTTAGGGCAAGCAACGAAGGCAAGAGTGCATCACACCAATTACAATAAATATCATAATGAAATTTCTTCTAGTGCAAGTAAAGATAGTACCTCCAATAGCATTGCAAGTGAATAAGTTCAGTGACATTCATAATTCATATAATAACCAAGTTTAGCGGGTGAACAAATAGAACACAAATTGACATGGTTAATAAGAAGAATCATTTGCAGAAGAAAATCAGGTGATAGACAAGAAATGGCCTTACAGGATGATTGATGTTCCTATCATCTCCATTCAAATTAGGTTTGACAGAAAAGCGATCTGGCTGCGGTGGTTCCCTCCTAGGGGCAAATGCCTGAACATGGTCTACAGATGTGCAAGATTTATGTTCTTTTGGAGCAGTAGATGGATTAGTACTCTTTCCAAAAAAGCCACCTCCAGTGAGTGCTCTAGAAGATGACAAAAAGGTACCCCTCATACGGTCAAAGTACCTAGTTCCAGTATTTCCACGGTTATGATTGTTTGCATTAGCACCCTTAAAACCATGTCCAGATTCAGTGTTTTGAGCCTTTGAAAATTCAGACCCAAATTTTTGTTCACGCCGATCATTCTCATTCCGTTTGCTACGCTCACCTTCCTTGCTTGCTCTTTTTTCCAGTTCTTCTACATCTGAGTTGCTTTTGCTAGATCCCCTGTCGCGTTCTTTCTTCTTCTCCTGATGTCTTTTTTCGGACTCTTTTTTACTTTCTCTTTCCTTAGGAGAAGATCCTTTCCCACGTTCTTTTTCAGCCTCCATCTTTTCATCTCGTAATCTCCTACGTTCTTCGACCAATCTAGCAACTTCCTCCCTTTGCTTTCTTTCTTCTTCTTCCAATAGCTCTTTTTCTAACCTAGCCTGCCTCTTCTCTTCTGCTTTTCTTCGAGCTTTCTCACCTTTACTCTCTTGACAATTTCCTCCATTTTCACCTCTTTTATCCAACATTCCTCTCCGCTCAGCATCAACAGAAGCATCATCCCTGGAAGAACTAGTCCTACAAATCTTTCTACAAAGCCACATGATACTCGTGTATACAGCAGTCAATGCTTTGCAAGCAAATACAAACACCCGAAAATAAGACTTTTTAGCTAAACAATGATCACCGTCAAAAAACCCACTGCCATTCTTGCTCCAGTAACTTGACTTGGCAGGAAAAGAACCAGCAACCCAATTTCCATTCTCAATCCAATCCTGTCCGCATGTCCACCCATTATCAGTCCAAACCTTACCATTCAATATCTTCCCACTTTTTCCCACCAACTCCTTCAAAATCCCAGAATTCGATAAGCCCAAGCCTGGTGGCACAGGCAAGTCCAGGACTGGTCTTTTAGAAATATGACCACAATATGCGCACATGAACTTGCCGCCGCCAGGATTCTGATCCCTGTATGGAGTCAAACAATTTCTACACCTTCTTGTGGCTGTTTTCCTCAACTTCTGCAATTCAATTGCTTCAAACCTCTTCCTCTCCCTAAGCATAGCATTCCTCCTTGCCCGCCAAGAAGACAAATAAGGCATCAAAATCTCATACCAAAAAAGCGTGACCAAGAGTACAAGGACACAAGCCAGCCTGGGAGACGTGATTTCGAAGCGATAAGCCGGGGGCAACGCCTGTGATAGTGCCCATAGCCCAATCAGCGGAATCACTAACCACGGCAACATGGTAGCAACCCTCCGAGACCACTTCTGAATAACGCACAGTATACACATTATCCCCTAACCCACACCTATCCTCCCCGTCCCAAATGATTAACGAATGAAAACCAACCAACACCGGCTCCCACGAAAATCAAGTGCCCCAATTCTACTCAAATCCCCTATATTAACAATCGCAGCTCCAGAAAATGGAAAACCCTAGACTCAATATTTTTCTCTTACCGAGTCAAACTCTGCAATGCAATACCAATTCTTCAAATTCTTCCAAACCTAAAAAATGTAAAGACAAAAACAAAAAGGAATATCGACAGTCAGGTTCCAAAACCAAAAGAAATCCATAGGGTTTCCAAGCTCCCTAACCGAAACAACACGGAACGAATAAATGAATTTAAAATAAAAAAAAAATGAAAACAAAAAACAAAAAAAATTAATGAAAGCACTCACAGATTTGTGGCCCATCGGACATTCATCGGCGGACGGCGGAGTATCGCGCAACTCCCCGGCGAAGCAAATGTGATATTATACGGATGATTTGCTGATTGATGAGAGAGAAAATAATACTCCGGAGATAATAGAGAGAAACAAAGAAAGAGGAAAACGGAAGATGGTTTAGTCGGCTATCTATATACCCATTTGTCAAACCGGCTGGTCGTCTTTCGGACCGGGTTCACACCACAACTTCCAATCCACTGCGCTCAGGTTCACGCCAAATTACTGGTCACGCTGCCTCATCTTCTATCGTTGACTCATCAACAGACTGATATCATGGAATTTACGCAATAATCAAAATTAATTAATGGGCAATCTCAATTTATTCATATTGAATTTTAATAATCACAATTAATTTATGGCAATCACATAATTTTAATTTCACTATATTATATAAATTTTCTATGTTAAAATAATGCAGACTATATTCCGTTAAATCGATATAATTGTTTTAAAATTTCATTTAAGGAAATTCTACCAATTCACTTCCATTCCTTTGAACCGTAAGTAGTTGATTGCGTGTTTTTTTTATTCGAGGGGGAGGGGTAAACATGCCAAAGTGAACACTATCTATGTACAATTATTAGTCTCAATGTATCGAGCTCATCATTAAATTTAATTTATTAAAACATATATTAATGTTCAAATTTAATGCATTGGATCGGAGTGTATTGCGTAGGAGTATTATGCATTCGCTATATTGGTCTCATCATATAGTTGGAAAAACAAAAAAGTTAGCTCAATTGGTTCTTAGGTGGTAAATTACAAACAATGAATTTATAAAGAAGTGGCGTCTCAAATATACTATAATAGTTTACAGGGCCGGCCCTGAGGGGGGTTCAGGGTGGGCACCTGCCCAGGGCCCATCTCTATAGGGGGCCCATAGGCCATAAAATATACGGACTATTATATATAATATATATTACTTATTATATATTAAAAAAAATAGGGTTAATTGTTTCTGAAAGTCGAGAACTGAACTCACAAAGACTGAAAGAGACGTAAGTTGTCGCACACCCACCGCTAACGCCGCCCAGGAGTATAAGGGTCGCCGGTCCTGTCTACGCCACACCAATCACTCAAATACTTAAAAATTTTTGATTGACTGATTCAGATTGATTGATTCATATAAGTGTCGGCTGCTTTTGTTCCTTTTTTTTGTTAAGATCGATTTTATAATTATTTTTTTTATATAATGTTACCTAAAAAACATTCCTCCGGAAGTGAAAAAAAAAAAAAAAAAATAAGTAAACAAATAGATCATTTGGAAACAAATTTTTCATATAGGGACCTTTTTTTTTAAATTTTGCCCAGGGGCGTATAAAACCTTTGGACCGGCCCTGATAGTTTAATGTTAGCTAAGGCAATATGTGTCTATGACATAAAATAGACAAATTAGATGTAAAATGTTCAGTTTTTTTTTTAATAAAAAGAATAGGCATTTGTTGTTAGGTTGTTATTTTATTTTTATTTAAAAAAAATTGTTAACCAACTTTAGGCATTTATATACTTTTGTTAGGAGTAGACACTTAATTAAAGTATTTTTCATTTTAAATTATACTTCATAACTTTGAGCCATACGTTGTTAGCTACAATAAACGCCTTTATTTAAAAAGTACATAAATATCGCCGTTTGACTTTTAACATCATTTTTAATAACAACAGACGCATATTGTCTCATTTTTATAGTTAATTTTGTAGTAGTGGTCATATGTTAAATATGCACACTAATAATTATAATACAAGTACGTGTTTGTACATTATATATATATTATTCACACACAAATATACTGAAGTGCAAAATATACTCCAAGCATTTACACAATATAATTACACATACAAAGTGTTATATTTATCAATGTCAACCTAATTAATATAGTTAGCCAGTAAATAAAAAAGAAGTACTATACAAAACCTAGGATGCAACAATAATAAGTTGATTTGATTCTGATTCATGAAGTGCAAATCCAAGGTCGTTCACATGGCTTGCATTTATAGTTGCATTGGGATATACATGTCTTGTAAGAGTTTATGAAAAGCACAACATTCCAATTATTCCAACCAAATCTAAATTCATATGATTAGCCCGCGACAAAAGAGAAGTGTCAAACACTTCAAGACATGCCCATTATATTCAATTATTAATTACTTGTTATTTTCAATGTAAATGTGTGTTGGAAATTTTTATAAAAATTGGCATTGTGGGTAGTAATTTTGTGGTACAAATATTAGGGGTTCATTCACAATTTGGGTATGGTCAAAGCAGATTTGGGTTCACCTAAGTGAGACGAAGAAAACGATATATCATACGTTTAAAATGGATAATGGGTGAATGAGAAATTAAATCTCAAAGTATATCTATTTGAGTTAGAAAAATGGGGATGAAAATGCTCGAAAGAAGCCTTTGTGCCACGTTGGAAATAAGAGGTGGGTTTGCGTGAGTATATATATAAATCTCTTTTAAAGGGAGTTTGAATTATATAGCATAAAGACCTCAAATGTTAATACTTAAATTTCTAATGTGTTGCAGGTAAAATGGTCAAAGAGGTGTTCGTTAAACTCATAAAAACATTGTAATTAGGTCATAGCGAACACCTATTTGACCAATGTAAGCCCACGGATCTTCGTCCAAATCGAGACTAAGAGCTACGGCTGACCATCGACTTTGGCATTTTTATTCTTTTTATTTTTATTTAATTTGTAAGTTTCAAACAAATTATAAAAATATAAAATAGTATGAGTTGATACCTAAGTCTGGGGTAGCTAGAGGTTTACAAGTAAAATCAAGTAAATATGACTTAATTGCAATATTTTTATGAATTTAAGGATTCAATTGAAACTTCTTTTTTTTTTTTTTTCCTTTTTTTTTTTTTTTTTGGCTAAAGGAACTTTTATTAGTTTAAAGGTTTAGTTGTTGTTTTAATTTGCATATAGTTCAATGATTTATTTAACCATTTTCTCTATGTTGTATTTGATAAATAAAAATTATAGTATTACATGTTTGTTTTATACTACCTCCGTCCCAAAATGGTTGTCTGGTTCGTTTAACGAGGCTTGACTGAAGTAATTTTTAATCCAATTTTTCATATTATTAAGTTTAGCATTAATATATAAAATTTATATATTTAGAAACTACATTAAAAGTACTATTAAACACAAAAAATTAAATTTAAAAATAATAAAAAATTACTACAGAAAATAAACAAAGAATGAAGAGTTGGTTTGACCAATGAATAGTAAGTAGGACAGGTAAAATGGGACAGAGGGAGTATGTTTTATTCAATTTTGGTTTAGTGTATAGTTCTCTGTAATAGTAACTGTTTCGCATTAATTATCTCATTTAAATGTTGATATTCCATGATTTCCATCAACTATAAAGTAGTTATAATATTTATAGATTACAAATATAATGGAAGTATGAGACAATACATCTGATTTTAATAGCATCTTCTTAATTATCTAATTTTGGTATGCTTTCTCCTATCAAATCTAAATTATCTAATTTTAGTAGTTAAGTTGTCACCTCTCATTTCAAAAAGAAGCTGAGTTTTGAATATAAACATTTTCACCCTAAATAATAATTTGGTGAACTTGTTACTTCCTACAAAAGTATTAATGAATATGTACAATAAAGAAGGTCAATGTTATGAACAAAAAAAAAAAGTTTAAATTTTAAATTTCTTATAATTTAAACCGCTTTAAAAAAAAATAATAATAAGAGGCGAAAACTTAAACTCGAGAGATAGTGAAGAAACTCTCCTCAAATAACGAATATTCAAAACATTATTGTTTCGGCTATCACTTTACATGACAAGACAAGATAATTATATAATATTTTATAAAATTGATTTTTTTTATCTCGTCACGCCATACGTTATGACAATAATATGATAAGATCCACTAATCTTTTTTTTTTTTTTTTTTTTTTGAATACAAGATCCACTAATCAAATACCACAATTCTAAATATTGACATGTTTGCTACAAATAGTTTGAAAGCAAACATCAGGTTTAATATTTTAATAATTTTAATTTTTAATTAACTCGATTATAAATTGCGATTTAACTAATTAATGGAACTTTTTTAGCCGTAGTGGTCCATATAAACCTGCGTGTAGCCCAATGAAGCTTATGTTCATAACCCATATAATAGTATAATATAGCTATAGCCCAAATTATTTTGGCATCCAATCATCCATTACATTCAATGGCAATTTTACAAAAGAATTGAAGTAATCTTTTTTATTCTTTGATAAAATATTTATGGTAAAAATTAAATAAAATATTTATTGACGGTTATGTAAGTGTCGCTAAATCTTACACAAAAATAACTAATTTTTTGCGAGGGTTCAAAACCGCCGCTAAATTGAGAATCACGGGAAAATGATTGATTGACTAATTCCTGCGGTTGTAAAAAATCGCCACTAAAACCTTCGTGACACACTATTTAGTAATGATTGAAAAATCACCAGAAACTATAATTGCGGCGGTTTGAAACCGTCGCTAAATGATGTATTTGGTGTAGTGCAACCACGTGAGGTCGGGAGACTCCGAGTGGAGTGGTGTATGTTGGGAGCTAAAAAATCCCTCCACAAAGGCGCAATAAATGTCCTAAATATAAAGGGGAAGATAGGACACATGTCAGGTGCTGGCATGCCCTCCACGTATCTTATGTGGATTCGGTGGTGATGAGGTAGTTATGCTTGCCAAGTGCCCGTAGAGATTTGACACATGAATGGGTGCTTAGAGATCGTGAAGTCTACAAATGAGATCGAGATGTCTAATAATAATGAGACCGGGAGGTCTAATGATATTGAGACTTAGAGGTTTACTAGTAATAAGACCGGGAGGTCGGCATGTACTCTCAAGGTTAGAAAATGCACTAGTGTGCTCAGGAAGGATGAGGTTAGAAATAACACTAGTGAGCTCCGCATGACAACAATGAGATCGAAAAATGTACTACTGAGGTCGAGAAATGCACTACTAAGGTCGGAAAATACAAAAGTGAGGCCAAAAAATACACTAGTGAGCTCCATAAGGCAAGTGGGTTGCCCTATAACCCTATCAACACTAAATGTCCATTTTCTAAAAATAATTTACCATCGGACTTCGATATATTTAAAATGAATATTTAGTCATGATTCACGTTGCAATGTGGACTATGATCCACAATATTATTATTTTTTTTACTTTCTCAACCTGTTGTAGACCAAAGAATCAATAGCGCCTCCACTAAGGCTCGATCTCATGACTTCCCATATGGGAGAGTCACTATATGTCATCTGAGCACAAGGTGCATATCTCATTAAGTTATACTCTGTAATTCAAATTTGAATAATCTCTTTAAGTTGTAGATTTGTGTGTGTGTGTGTGTTTTTTGTTTTTGTTTTTACAAAACTAAGCCTTGATGTAGTTTTGTTTCAAATTCCGAGTACAAGTTGCTGTTTTAATGAGTATTAAGGCCTGTTATTCACTATAGGCCCATATTTGAGTTTCCATTGGTACCATTCCTTTTGGGCTAGCTTAGGTGCTCACAAATTTTTGTACAATATAAATCTACATATATCCAAAACTTAATCTCATGTACAGTAAAATTATTTTTGATGGTAAATAATTTAACTTGATGAATCAAGGTAGAAGTTGGTAATAGACTACAACTCTTTTTAGGTAGTTTAGGCACAATTAGGACTAATGGCCCAAAGGAAGGGTTTACCTGAGTTTAGAGTATATATGGCTTGCTTTAACCCAATAACCTAGCTCAAGTAAAATTTTTCTGTAGATTATGGTCCACACAATTATGTGCACCATGAAATCATGAATATAATGTACATTTTTAATATAATAAAGGTATATTATTTGTGCTTAAATGTACATTATTTGATAGTATACAAAATAATGTACTTTCAAATAATGTATTTTTAATATATTAAAAATGAAAGTTTTATTTTTAGTTATGGTTCACACATCTACGTGAACCATGATCCATAGAATAATGATTTTCTAGATCAAAAGCAAGTAAGGTCATGAAGTTTGGTTAACATATTTAACTATGTTTTTAGATGACAAAGAGAAATATGCAAACACTACTCCAAAGTGTGCACTAGGTAAACTTCATTCTTGTATAATAGCATCCAAACTACACATGAAATATAAATCGCATTGCTCGACCTAGAAGATGTTGACAATTAACATATTTAGCTTCTTCTTCTTCTTCTTTTTTTAATGAGAAGGAAAATCAACAGCCACTACCCCGTATTGTAACCCTAGCGAACAAAGAGCCACAATGAAATAAACCAGACTAAGTTGTCCATAGTTGACTGTCTCAAACCAAAAGAACCAATAGACTGCTTTTATTAAAAATTTAACTTGAAACCTTGTGGTTTTCAAACATATCATCTAACCAATTCAATTGAATTGCAACTTTGAAGTGGTTGTGGTCCTGTGGAGCTACCACGCTTATATGACCTAGAGCAGTTATGTCCATCATGCATGTTTGTACTGTACAAGTTCTTATCTTGCTTGCAAATTGAGCGGACACAAAGCTGTACTCCTCTTATCTTGTTTGTAATCAAACTCCACAAGGCAACCAATAGAAAAAGTTTTTGTGTTTTCTATTTCCATTTTGCATTATTTGCCTATTCAACCTAAATTAATTTTGTTGGTGGTTAAGGCCCTAGAGGCTCAAACTATCCACTAGAGTTATTTTTAAGTAATATAATTTAAATAAAATGGATAAAGGCAATAAATCTTTACGTTAAAATCCTAAAAGAAAAAAAAACCCATTGGAGTTCTTGGGGCAATAATGCAATGAAGGCATCAACTATGGCTAGAGGTGTGCTTGATCCCATGCTTCTGCAATTGAGGTTAGATTAATTAATTAATGTATTTTACATAATACATGTATTTGATTTGTATTCTTCTAACAAAAACAAGTCATCAAAGGACTTTACTATATTATTTTAATGAGTAAGAGGTATTATATATCCTCGACAAAATCCAATTCAAATTCATTATTGTCATACTAAATCTTTAATACTTATCCATTAGCGAGCAAAATGCCCGCAGGAGCATCCTTCTTTCGATCTGACGAGAAAAGCCGTGAGACAGTCCACTTGACCACTACACAACAGACACCATTAAACATGTGCAATCTTGATAATCTCTTTACAACAATGTGAGAAGCATCATGTACTTGTCGGCTCACATTAATAAACCCCACTAATTGCCTGCCTAATGAGTTTAATCCTATAACTAAAAGTTATTATATGGGGATATACATCGATAAATTTCGTGTTGTGTCTCTAATCGGCAAATGACCACATGAAAGTGAATCACTCTAAGTTGTCTGATTTATAGTTGACCAACTCAAATTAAGAAAGTCAATATGTATAATTTTGTAATTAAAAAGTTAATAACCTGGCCTGATCAACTTAGTTGAGTTGTCCCCAACAATTTTAATCTCTTGAGTGAAGTTTCACCTCTACATTATTGAACACCTTTACAAATTTTAGACCTTCCGATTCTTTTCTATAATTTTCTCATTTGTTTATCACATGAATCACATGATGTGTTATTATATATATAAAATATTTTTAAAAAGTTATATTCCTTAACTACTCATGATTCAGCCCATCACAAGTTAGTTAGATACAAATATAAAAATAACACATTCACAAATTTTTTTTTACAACATTCATTATTTTCACCGTACTACTGTTAAATTAATTTAACTTGGACTTATATAACGTTTGTATAATTTGACTCTTACTCAAAATAAATTCACATCATTTTTAAGAGTCAAACCTCTAACTATGTAATTGTATTAACAATTTACTCCCAATCTCATATGGGTTAATTAAAATATAAATTCATAATTGGTTGGGTATAGGAACAAATAAAGACGTATGATTATTGACAACTCACACTGTATTGTTCAGTACAGTTGAGCTGTACTGTAGTAGTGGACCACGAGGGATTCGTGATGATACGCACAATCATGTGCGTAAAGAAATTGATATAAGTTCTATTATTATTTTTTTGAAAAGAAATTGATATAAGTTGATTAGCTAATGTGATAATGACCTTCACTTACCAATCGGTCGTACATTATTTTTAAAACCTTAATATAATGTTGTCAATGTTGTCTGCACAGTGCTTCGTCATCGTCCACTAGTTTTTTTATTCACTGTATTATTGATTCCAACTCACATTACGACAAACTTTAATCATCATTACCAAATTAAAACTTTGGGTATCTTATATGGTTATATTTAATTTAAAACTAATCTTACCTGAATGACTGCATCCTATTATTGTACTTCGACAGTTGTACGCATGCAACATGCTGCTATATGGTTCAACAAATTCTACTAAAATTATCCAAAATGGGTGATTGCATAGGTAGAATATAATTTTCATAAAAAAAAAAAATACTAGTTTAGTTATTATTAACGTTAAAATCATGAATTTGATTCTTGTTAACACTATCTTGATCGAGCCTGTCCCACAAAATCTTATTAGTACGATTTACTTCTCTTATATGGTTTGCGTGTTATTACACTTGAATTGAACGAGGTAGTGAGACAACAAAAAAAAATATTTTAATTAAAGTAGGTAAGCTCCATATTACTTATTAGCTTTATAATAATAATAATTTGGAAGCACAGAAAATTATATATTAACTACAATTTATGTGCCTCAGCTCCAAATTATGAAATATATTTCTTTTTGCGAATTAAGAGTCTGTAAGGTGTTGAGGACTAGTTTTAAACCCGGGTTGGCCAAGGCCATGTGCGGTCAGGGTGACGACACATGGTCTCTAATTTTTTGGAGGCCCAATTTTTTTTTTTTATAAAAATTATTTTATATATAATCTATTATTTTTATACTTGACAATAATAATAATAATTATTTTTTTCTAATCTATTGGTCTTAATTGTAATTGAAAATAAAACTAGATGGAATTGATATTGAAATTCTGATGAATAGTTTTGTATTTTTTTTTTGAAAACAATAGTTTTGTATTTAAATATGCACAAAAAATATCATTAAATTTTGAATTGCATTTTTTCTTTGAAATTTTATGCATTATATTTGAAAAAATATTAAATTTTATTTATGTCATAGAATACAATAACTTAGAGTCCATATGATCTCGAACTCAATTATCTCAGTTATAAATATTTTTTAGATCTTCTAGACTTCTATCTCAGTTAAAAGAAATAAGGAAAAATGGTTTCTCAACAACCAAAAAAAAAAAAAGTAATAAGGAAAAATAAAAGTAAAGTAGCATAATTCCATTTAAAAGTTTAAATAATGTACCGCCGTATTTACATATGACTTTTCCACTTGTAGGCTCCATATTTACAGTGTCATAAAACATTGTTTTCATATGACTTTTCCACTAGTAGACTTTCAGTTGTGACTATAATTGTTAAACTAACACAAAAAATAATTTTAAAACAATTTTATTAGTGAATATGAACAATTTATAAAAAAATATTTTATTAAACACTAAATAAACTCTCGATTAAAAAAATATTAAGAAAATGAAATTAGACAACTCTCCATGACTGCTGTTTAAGCTCTTCCTTCTGCAGGTTTATTTTCATCCCTTCACTAATCATTGTGATTAATTCTCAAAAACATAGGTAAAAGCAAGAAGCTTTTTGTGCTTAGCTTTATCCTTTTGGTTATTTTGTATGTTCAAAAAAGTCTAAACTATTTATCCACATAGACTCCGATTTTCCAAAAGGTAAAACTGTAAAAAGGTAATACTATGGAGTAATTTTTATACTAATGGGCGTCGTCTGGTTGATAGCTTAGTAGTTTAAGCTGTTGCCTAAACTTAACTCTCCATTTTTCCCGGCCGGCTTCGTCCCCGCGGTAATTTTTAAGCTCAACTATTACCAGCTCCTCCGTTAGCCGGTTAATCTCTACTAGTAATGCGGGATGACCATTTTGCCCCTCCACCCTAATTCCAGCATTCTTTCTAATCACTTTCATTCCCTCCGCCTTAGCTATTTTCTCTATTCTGTCGACGATTTTCTCCGGCGGTTCGGCCGATAGAACGCGCTCGGTGTCGGCGATGGCGCTGTGAGTAGCGAAAAGACCGGACAAGTTGACGCCGGGGGAGAAGGAGATGAGATCGAATGCGTTTAGGTAATTGTTCTCTGTTTCGCTGTCGTTGTCGGTTTTGAATTCGAATTCGGATTCGAATTGGGGTTTAACGTCGTTGAATCCTTTCCGGAACCATGGATCGGCTTTGATTTCCTCCACCGTGATGCGAGTGTCAGGATTGGTGTCGAGGAGGCGATCGATGAGGTGTTTGAGTTCCGGCGAGGTCCATTTAGGGCACCGGTACTCGCCTTTGTAAATTTTGCGATACATGTTCATTAGATTGGTATCGTTGAACGGCAAGTATCCGGCGTTGAGTACGAAAAGGATGATGCCGCAGGACCAGATGTCGACCTTAGCGCCGTAGTAGCCTTTCTTCGCCAGGATCTCAGGAGCGACGTACGCCGGAGTGCCGCACAAGGTATGGAGGCGGCCGTCGGGTCGGGCCGGATCCGTGACGGCGCTTAATCCGAAATCGGTGATTTTGAGGTCCCAATTCTCGTCGAGCAACAGGTTCTCCGGCTTGAGATCGCGGTGGTAGACGCCGCGGGAGTGACAGTAACCGACGGCGGAGATGAGCTGCTGAAAGTACTTACGGCTGAGATCCTCACTGAACCGCCCTTTAGCCACCTTGGTGAAGAGCTCCCCGCCTTTTGCATACTCCATCACGAAATAGATCTTCGTCTTGGTAGCGAGAACTTCCAGGAGGCGCACGATATGATGGTGGCGCAGCCGGCGCATGATAGAAACCTCCCGTTTCACGTGGCCCGTTAGCCCGCCCTTTAGAATCCTGTGTTTGCTCACCGCTTTTATCGCCACGCTCTGCCCCGTCCTGATAACCCGCGCGTGATACACCTTCGCGAAAGCCCCACACCCAAGCAGCTTCCCCAGCTCATATTTCCCAAGAATTCTCCGATTCAAATCCTCATCTCCGGCCGCCGCCACTCCGGCCAGCGAACAGCTCTCTTCATTCATTTTTTACTCCCAATCCACAGACACTCCCCAGTCACCCAAACTCAACCGCTTCAATCAACAAAGAAGCTCGTGGTTTCCAGGATCCAGAACCCAATGTATAATATTTGAACTCAGAAGAAGCTAAACACAGATTCCGGGAAGAAGTTTGCAGGTTTAAGAAGGAAGGAAGGTGAGAGATGGCAATGGAGAATATTGAGAGGAAGATTCCCGAAAATGTACGGTTGGTTGTTTATTGATTCCGAAATGCGTGGTGAAATGGAAAATGTTATTGCTATTTAAAGCCAGGGGACCCGGAGACTATTATTTAAAATTAATCATTAAGTTTCATTTGAAGACATTCTTATTTCACTTATTTGTTAGTACGGTCCAAAAGCATGTTCACGTCTTCAACAGTTCAACTTTCTTATTAAAATTAACCAAAAAAAATTACTCGTTATATCAGTATAGAACTCTAACTTTCTACTATATTTTCTTCACTCTGCTAATATGTCAGGTCATAAATAGTGGGTTCCTGTTTTTTATTAATAGTATAGATTTTTTTTACCTAATAAAATATTTACACGAGAGTTATAGAATTAATTTTACAAGAGATAAATATATCTACACATAATAACGAAATATTAAAAAATGGTCTCAAATTGGCGATCGGGTGAGTGGAGCATGATTATGACATCAAAAATCACAAGTTTTACTCACCCTGGTGTGGTTTGAAAAATTTGCCAGTTTAATTTCATACACTTCGATAATGGTTACTCTCTGGCCTCATCATCCAAATAATTAAAACATTCAAAAGTTAATCTATATATATTTTTGAAGTTAAAAATTAGATAATTTTTAAACTTTTACTAAAAAAGGGAAGAAATGTGTTTTTAGTTTCTTAATAATTTCTTTCTAGCCGTTTTAGTCATTAACTTTTTGTAATTGCTATATATTCCTTGACTATTCAAAAAAAGTAATAATTTTAATCATTGGTGCAACATAACTCGAGACTCGCACCCATCGCCATGACCTCTATATGAAAAAATCGGTTCATGTCACTAGAGCAACAATGTCATTTATTCCTAACCTCTTCAATCTAGCTTGATAGTTTATATATAAAATGAATAATTTTATTTTAATAAGTTCTTGTACGAAAAATATGGAAAATATATCTAAATTTAAGACGAAAAATTTAGAGAGTTATTAATTCTCTAATTTGCTAATGAAATACTAGCTGAATAAAATGTTATAAAGAATAAATATAATAAATTATTAAAATACCTATGTACTCTAATATAATTTAATTAATAGTTCCATTGCTCTAAGGACTAAAATTGTAACTTCTTTTTAAAAAGTTATAGGTATGATATACTGGCAAAAAATTAAAGATTAAAATGATTACTAGAAAATAATTAAAGGATTAAAAAAAATTTCAAAACATAATATAAAAAAGTAAATTTGTTGGTAATATTTATTTTATGAATAAATAATATTTTAAGTCTTACAACAAATGGAATACAAACAGCTATTTGAGGACAGTGGAATATTATTTTTTTAATACTTCTCTATATACATTAGAGGACTGGAATGGAATGAAATTTCGTAATAGTATTGTGTTTATTAGGACTCTATGTATTTGAGTATTATTTATCATAATATTTACATTCTGTTTATCATAAAAAAAAAACATTTCCTATAGTCGTTACCATATATTCTATATATCCATTTATTAATTATGATACATATTATATATTACTCAATTATTTCCATTAAAATAAATAATATGCATATCCATGTTATTATTACGTATTATATTTTCTGAATCATAAAATATAACTCAGCATATTCGTGTAAATATACTATACCCATAATAATTATGTGCAATTAGGTTCATATTAGAACTATCCCCACTTAAAAACTGTGACAAATTTGTATTCTCCATCTTTAGTATGCGTATGACTTTAGTATGTGTATGACTGTTTTTTTTTTTTTTTTTTTTTTTCCTAATATTTATTCACATTTTTATTTTCACAGGGATGCTTTAATAATTTTTGTTTGTGTTCTGAGGACTAGAATATAATGACTATACCCAAATGTTATGTTTAATTTTAGGAGTTGAATTTATGATAACTTTGAATTTTCTTGCTAATGTACTCTCCTTCTTGTGGGTTCTTTCTCCATTTTGCTTTAAGTTTTTTTTTTTTTTTTTTTTTTTTTTTTTTTTTTTTTTTTTTCATCCATGCACTCAATTAAGCTTATTTTTGTGTTTTAAAATTTTTTTATCATTTCAGTATAATATTGTCTATATTTGTGATTGACCTATATGTAGTTTTAACGGGCCGGGCAATATACTGGTGTGCACTATGGCCTCCATAGGTGTGCATTTACACTGTCAGTTTCTCGCGGTTGGGTTTTTCATCGTATGTGTGCATCTCATTGTGGCATAGTGTGCACTTTGTATTCATGTGATGTGTGTATGCGTTGTAAACTTGGCGTTTGTGTACTATAGTACATATGTATGTGCATTTACTTGTGGTGTGCTTGGTTTGCATCTAATGATGTATATTCGTGCACTAGTCAAGTATGTAAATGAACTTAGGTTTTGATTCTTGCTTTCCTTGTTGGTGGTGCATGAAGTATGTGTGCATTTCAATGTGAACGTGTGCATAATGCAATTTTAGAATGTGCACAATGCAATGTATATATAAGTGTGGTGTGTGTGTGTGTGCGCATTATAGCACATATGCGTGTGCATTTGTTTGTTTTGTGGTTTGTAATTCGCATCTAATAATGTCTTTGTGCACTAGTCAAATATGTGAATCAATTGGAATTTTTTTTCTTTGTTTTTCTAACTGGTGGTGATGGTGTATGATGTGTATATGTGCATTTCAACGTGATGTGTATGTGTGCATTTTAACGTGTTGTGTATTAACAAATTTCTTATAATATTATATATACCACTAAGTAAGATTCTCTTAGCCAAAGACTTTGTGATCATGGGGCATAACTGTGACTCTCCCATTTCAAACTCAAGTGGAGACGGACTCAAGTTGACATATTTTTCTTTTAAATTTCTTATTTTTCACCCTTAGATCAAATTAGATAGATGAATTGAGATTATTCTACATTTTTTTTTTACGGGAATGCATGTTTCATATGATCCTTGCAATATATATATATATATATATATATATATATATATATATATATATATATATATATATATATATATATATATATATATATATTCCTTAATCAATAAGGATTTGAATTAAAAGGGTGAAATGACTAATGAGTAAATATGTTTGAGAAGACTAGGAAACATAAAGTCTCTCGTGTTGCATTCATATGATCCTTCCAATAACTGTACTATATCAAATTTTAAAGCTTATGCCGAGTGACATGGAAGATAAAATGTTGTATATATGTAATCTTATGGATGGTAGGAGGAAAAACAGTTGACACTGACAAAACCGCGTTCACGAAGGTACAATCCAAACATGGTAACATGCTAGGAATTGAAGCTGCCAATTTCCGTACAATTAATATAATAACAATCCTGGGTCTAATGATATCCAAAGGTGTTGCTTTTTGTGGCTCCTTGGTCCCGTCGTGAATCTAGGTCATTACCAGGGAAGCTTCTTCTATGAGACAACACCTTTCTTCAACTGGTGGTTCATGTCAATATGTTTGGACCCCATTATTATTGAGTTGATATTGAGAAATCGGAATTACATAATTAGATATAAACATGATGAGGTAAGTTCATTTACCAATTGAATGAGAACCCACCATAGGTAGGAGTAGCATGATGACTTGTTCGTGGTTGAATCTCTTTCGATTGAAATGCATCCCCTTTTGATTGTATATTGTGTTGGGACGGTCTGATATATACAACTTGATCTGCTTGCTTGTTTTTCATTCATCGAAAAAGATTATATTTAAAGTGTCTACTGGTTGCCAAGCAAAACCTTGTGGTCTAGTGACACCCGGTTGCACCTTACATGGAAGGGGGTGCGTTTGAACTTCACTGGATGCGATATTGGCTTCATTTGGTTGACAAAATAGCTTTGAACAAATACTACATTGTAAAGTGTGTACTGGTTAAATTCTTATTTTGTGTAATAGATTGCAAATTCCACAAGAGAAGTGGCGTGGCGTGGTTTCTGTGTAAATAATGGTCCTTACATTTGAGAGTTTCTACACATCATAATTAACATGCTAAGAACCAATTTTTTGAGGTTATTATTATGGAGTTAGTTGATAATAAGGAAGAAAAATTATGCAAAGGAGGCCAACCATCAATTATGAACGCACACATACAAAATTAGTGCCAATTATTTTTTAAAAAAAAATTAGTGCCAATTATTACACTTCTGCTAATTAATTTCTTGACAACGTTATTAAGAGATCTTAAATAGGTGATGAAGCTGGTAGGCCTGTTTTCATTATGTATCTGCATATTATGACATGATTATTGTGACAAACAAATCTTTCCTAGGTAGAATACAAAAAGGATGTTTGGGGGTGGTAATAATGGGTTGTAATCAATAGTATAATGAGAGTTAAAATTTTGTCACAAGATATTGGCTATCTAATTTGATTGGCCTGTATAATTTTAGGTAAGATAAAATAATTATTTTCGGAATATGTGTCGAGAAATGCATTATTTCAGTACATGTACATCAAATCATGGTATTAGTTTGAGCAAAAATGAAATTGGCATCAAATTATTTTTTTTTGAAAAGGATTGGCATCAAATTATTAGATTGTACAAGACTAGGCTCCTATATTATATAGCGGGAAAATGGCACTTTTTCCCCCTATGTTATGTGCATATAGCACTTTTCCCCCCTGTGTTATTAAAGTGGCACTTTTTCCCCCTGAAATGTTAAATAGACATTTTTATCCTTAAAATAATTATTTCATTATTTTTTTCTCCAACAAATTATTACTTATATGTATGGATGATCACGATTCGGTTCAAACCTAACCAAACACTGTAACAATCATACCGAAATAGTATGGACGGTTCTGGTTACGATTCAGAACCGAAAAAATAAAATTAAATAATTGTTGAACTGTAAACCGGAACTGAACCACATTCATATATAGTGAAAATGATCAAACACTTATTTGATAAATCAGTACGGTTCGATTCCAATTTCGATTTTGAACCGCCAATCAAAACTTATTTATTTATTTTTATAATTTTATTTCTTATTTAAAAATAGTATAAATTTAACAATTATTTTATTATATTTTTTCGGTTCTGAATTGTAACCGTAACCATCCATACTTTTTAAGTTCAAGTGCTACGGTGTTTGATTAGGTTCGTATCGAACCGTAATCTTCCATGCATATTAGTAATATAATTGGTTGGAGAATAAAAATAAATGAAATAGTTAGTTTTAAGGGCAAAAATGTCAATTTAACATTTCAGGGGGGAAAACTACCACTTTTAAAATAACTGAGGGGGAAAAACTGCCACTTTAATAACTCAGGGGGAAAAAGTGCTATATGCACATAACTTAGGGGGAAAAAGTGCCATTTTCCCTTATATAGCTAGGTATGTAAATATAATTTCATAAATATTTAGGGAATTAGGGCCTGTTTGGAAATTTTTAAAAATATCTTTTGATACATAAAATTTGGATTATAGCTCAATCATGAAAAATATTTTCATTTTTACGCGTTTGGCTAAAAGTTTTTAAAAAAATCTTTTTTTTTTTTTTTTGGTTTGGTTACAAGTTATAATTTTTTCCATTGTTTGGTTCATTTTCTATATAAAAAAGAACATAAATATATGATATAGTTATTTCTGATATTAATAATGATAATAATGATTATTTTTAAAGAATTTCAAAATAACTTGAGTTCGATTTTCACAAGTGACAATTCCCCTTGGGCCATCTTCTGTGCCTCTTGGAGTGAGCGGGTATTAGTCGGGTGGACATGAACTGGTAAATGGACGAAGAAATAAAGACTCAGAACACCTTGTAAGTTTACACACAAAAAAAACTATAAATTAAAGATTAAAAATATAAAAAGATAATTTTTTGGAATAACTTATTATAATAAAAATAAACTAGATGTAAATAAATAATTTTAAAGTTATAACTTATTATAATAAAAATAAATATATAGATTGATAAATGTAACAATTATAAACTAAGAAATTAAAGAAAATTTTATTTATTTATTTATTTATATTTTTTGGATTATGAGTTGGGTAGGGTCAAACACTTTATTGTTCGGTTCAATTTGGTTCGACTTAAATTTGAATTGGCCTAGTTTAGTCTAGTTCATGTAACTTTTAAATGTCATTTTATATGTTTGTAAGCAACCTCTTTTAGCTTAAATAAATAAATAAATAAATAAATATATATATATATATATATATATATATATATATATATATATATATATATTTCAATTTATATAAATACTCCGTACTATGGTATTCTTTTTTTCTTCTTTTTTTTTTTTTTTTCAATAATTCAATGTGAATATATTTGATTTTCAAGCAAGGGGGCACATGGTTCAAATATTGGAATCACAATAATAATTGAAATTAAATATTTGATAATGGTAATGATTTTAAGTAGAATGTGTCTTTGATTTCAAAAGTAGAATGTGTCTTTCTGTTTGGTAATAAATAAGAATTGGAATCAAAATAAATAAATATATAAAAATGTGTGTATTAAAGTTGCATATTGAATGTATAGACAATGACCCTTTTTTTATTTTTATTTTTTTTCATCATATTTTTTTTTAATTTCATGGTTCAAAAATAGGAGATTTGAAGTGTAATGAGTTTTATAATTAATAAACGATTTGATCCAAAAGCAGTGTTGGGTGTCGACTGAATTGGTCGAGTTTAACTATTTTCTCTAAAATTTCACAAGAAAAATTGTCTTTCGATAAATATGTTGCATATGAAAATCCAAATCCCTCCTTGCCAAGTCAATAACTGCACTAATTTAAAGATACTTTGCTTACTAAATTAATTTTATCGAAAGTCAAATTTGAGTACTTTAATATAATATTTTAAATTAAATATCTAGCACAACAAAACAAAAAACATGTTTTTTTTAGGGTAAACGTAGCTATTCCATTAATTCATAACATAAAACGTTTACATCAACGATCAATGAAATGGTAAACCATTCTTTACAGTCAGACATAGAAACAACTTTTCTAAATATGCTATAGAAAACTTGAATCGCAGAATGTTTCATAACTAGGAAGCTATGTTCCTTCAGGGAGCTTAAAGCTTGATCAAAGATCTGGGTCTTCGTCGTCATTCTTTTTTGTTCGCCCAAGATAAGATCAACACTTGCCAAAACCAAACTAAACGATTTATGCTAATGAAAATGAAAAACTCGTGAAAGTAACGAGAGGAAAAATGCTCGTAAAAGTAACCAGAGAAAAACACAATAATAGAGAAAATAAAAAGTGGGTAAAGTCAAAGTAGGGATGGGAGTTCAAGACTACCAACACAAACCCCAATACCTAAATATTATTATTTTATTCAAAGGGAAAGAAAACGGAAGAAGAAGATCTGTGACGGTGGTCGGAGGCAGACAGAGCTGCTACGGGAGTCGGGGCGAAAGAAGAGCGAGAGCAAACGTAGAAGGTGACCAAAACCGCCGGCTCAAAGCTCTATTAGAGCTCCGGCCGGAGGCCGGCGGTGAAAGCCGAAGTTGAGCAGCAGAGAAAGACGTTTGGTTTTAGAGAGAAAAGGGAGGCAGAATTAAAAAAAAAACATGTTTAATATTCTAATAATTGTATTTTAAAATTAATTTGATTGACGTATATTGTAGGGCAAAAGACCACTTTAATTTTGAAATGACGTTACGGGTACGTACTATGGTTTGGTTTAGAAATACATACAGATATTTTTCTTCATTTTCCTCGTTTCATTTATTTATTTATTTTCGTATTTTCCTTGTACTGTGGTAGGAGGTGGTCGGTTGGAAGTATGCTAGTGCCGTCCTGCATTTTTGTATATATATGCATAATTCACTTCAGAATAAACTGCCTAGCTCCATTATGCTTCTTTTATTATTCAATGTTTTTTTTTTGAATAATTTATTTTTGGGTGTGACGAAAAAAAGAAAAAAGAAATTTAGAAAACAATCATGTTCATATATACAACGTATATGCGATTTGATTGAAAGGAGTTCTCGCATAAATAGAGAAATATGTGTTGATAAAGTTAAAAAGAATATAATAAATAACTCGATTTTGCATGCGTCGAAATTAAAAGTGACTATTAGATATTGAGATTTATAACTAGTGAGGGCGTGAGGCCTTCACCATTAGTGAATTTTGTAGATTTTAAGACAAAATATGTCATCATGAATGAAAGAGAATGAAGAGAGAAAGGATACAAGGTCTCTCTCTTAGTTTGGATTTTTTTTTTAAAAAAATAGTGGAACACATTACTGATGAAGAAAGTTGCGCCTCACATGCATGAGGCGCAACTCTCGCGCCCAGGCGATCGCGTAAATCTTTTTTTTTTTTTTCCCTAGATTTTGCTTCTGTTTTTTTTTCTCTTTCCTAATCACACTTGCAAAATCTCTTCACTCACATTCTCTTTGTCCTAATCACACTTGCAAAATTTCATAAAAAATCTCACACTATTGAGGATGGCCTGACAGATATATTTTTTGTTTTTTTTTTTGTTTTTTAATAACGAGGAAAATCAACAATTACTATTCATAGGTATGTATTTGGTAAATCCTGCTATGTGACGCTAGCCAGTAAAGGATGGTAAATCAACCTAAGTTAATAAAAAATTGCAATAGGATGCTCTTGCATGGAGTCGAACTTGTAACCTTGTGGTTATCAAATCATAAGTCTGACCAACTTCATTAGATGGACTTGTCATTTAGAGAGATATGTGAGTACAATATTTTAATTTTGACATAAGGATCTAATATACCATTTAACTATATACCAATTCAAAACGCACTTAAACTTGAAGCTACAAAATAATATCTTATTAAACCCTTAAACTTGTTTAAAATGTACCATTAACTCATTTGACCTATAAAGCTATAATCGCATGTTACCCCTAAGTCACCTGCCATACAAGATCCTACGTAGATTCATATTTCTTAAACATCTTCGTCCAATTCGACATAGACGAAGAAGCTTGACAGACTTCTACGTCAGATTGGATGAAGATTCGAAGAAATCGAAAGCGTCTCCGTCATCGAAAACTTTTTTTTTATAACAAAAATCTTTTATTTAAAAAAAAAAACTCCTACCTAGTTACCTCTAGAAAAATTCAAACTCATCAATACAAAACAAGTTATTTTATTAATTTTGATATTGATATATTGTTTTTCGCTACAACCACCCTATGGTAATTGCTTGAGGAAAAAAAAAAAAAAAGAGAGATGAAAGTATAAAGAAGACAAGAATTAAGGGGGAAAAATAGAGGAAAAGCGATAATAAAGGTGCAATGTACATTTCTATCAACAAATGAGGACAAAGTTTGGCCCGACAAGAAATTTAACAATATCTATCATATACTAACGTGTAGGTATAACCAATGATATTGTAGGGATTTTAGTTCAGCTATCTGAGTCAGAGATTACTTATCCAATGAGATGAGCTTGAGGTTTTCGATATAAGGAGGTCATGAAGTTAAATTGATTTAATTTTCATCTTATTGAACTATCTTAGTTTGCTGAAATACATTGTTAATAGATATTTAGAAATTTATATTGTTTTTTGGTGACGAGAAACCAGCAACTACATAAGAGAGGTAAATTGAATTAAGAAAATTAATTTTATGCAAAAGACTTGACTCAGAAGGTGGTGACAAGAATCAAATTCATGGTCTTCAAGACGAAAAATTTATTTATATATTGTTGATCAATACTCCTATATCCCAAAAATGTTGTGCATTATTTGATTTGATATATAAATTTAGGAGTGTATATATCAAATGTATTATATTGATTGAGTGATATATTCTAATTTTGCCAATAATAAACGTACTATAAAATTTTTTCTTATTAGAAATGTATTAGGTTTTTAAAATGTGTCTTGGTGATGAAGTAATAAATGTTACTGTATTCATATGGAGTAACAATTTTTTCGAGACATTCCAATATAGGAAGGGAATAATTTTGTTGAGACATGTAGAATTTTATAGCTACAATAATAATGACTGTAATATAATTTTACTGATTTTTTTCTTAATTATTATAAAGTATTTGTTGCCACTTTTGGTCATATAACTTTTACACCTATGATGGTTTCTAATTTTCTATATTTTATTTTTGTCATTTTTGATGCACAACAGTCATTTTTGGTCACTTTTAGTATTCTATGTTGAAAAAAAAATTAGCAAAAAAAATATTTGAATGACCATTTTGATGTATTAATTTCAGTGGAGTGCACACCAGATTTGGGTCAGGTCAAAATGAATTTTGGATTTTCTTAAGTGAGCCTAAGTGAGGAGATCAATTTTATATATTAATACGTTCAAAATAAATAATGGTTAAATGAAAAATGATTATCAAAGTATACCCAAAAAGTTGAAAAATGAAGCTTTAAAAGGTTTTTACGTATCCTAAAAAGTATGCAAGTTTGCACTATTATAAATATGTTACAATATTTTAAAAAGTTAAAAATGTGTTTCTAAGAATTTTTTTTCTCTCTCAAAAACCTCTCCAAACTCCTAAATCTATATTACAATGTTTATAGATTTGAACGAACACAAATACTCCTTAATCATTCTTAAATTATAATGTTTTCATAAATTTCGACAATGGTGACGAAAAACCAAAAGGGCCAAACTTTAAAAAAATGTATCAACAGTGACAAAAATGAAATTTTGTGACTAAAAATATCATGGATTTAAAATTAATTCGTACAACTAGAAGTAAAAGAAAAAAGATAAAGTTTTTGGAAGTTATATGTAACATCATTATTGATTTTGAAGTGTCATGCACTCACATGTATATTGCAGCATAACTGCATAATGCTTTGGTACAGCACATGATATGATGTTTTGCAATTCTTTCTTTTTATTTTATTCTATTTTTACATTACAAAGAATGATTACAAATTAAAAATACATAAAATGGGACAAAAAAACACCAACAAAATCTCAATACAAAATGGATTGAAGTGCCTTGGGTGGTAGATAAAAGTTAAATTAAAGGTAACTTCAACTCTCTCTCTATATGTGAGAAGTAGCCCTCAAGTAAAAAATGCACATAAATTCTAGCCATTGATTTAATTTAGATCAACGGTGGTAAAAAAATAAAATTTACACTTCTAATTTACAGGTGAGAAGAGTAGAAGAGCTCAGACATGAAGTAATAAAATCATTTGATTTGTATGCATTATGTTTTTTTTGGTGTTGTTTGCATTATGTTCTATGGTGTTTTATTATTCTGTTCAAATCTTCGAAGTCACAACAATGTGCACTTGAAGACACAACGATATGCAACAACCCAACCAACTCAACTCTGATTGCCTATACAAAATATTACCTTTGAGTGTACTATTTATATAAATATAAGAATATTTTCATATTTCGTGTGCAATGTTACACGTAACAATTTAACATAATTTGTTACCTTTGAAATTATACCACCTCAATATATTGCTAATGACATAACTATACTGGTATTAGTCAATTAGAATGGTTTCTTCTTTAAATCACAACTTGCATTTAAAAAGGAAAAAAATAATACGTACTAATTTCAATTTTTTTTTTTTTGATAATTCAAAAATAATACGGAGTAATAAGAAAACAAACTATATTAATTTGAGCCAAACAACACTTACAAAATTAGTAAAAAGAAATAGTTAGAATCCTTTAGGAGGTAACTCTAAAATTTGAAATTAACTCTGAGTATGTTTATCAAAATTTACTATTCTTATCATAAAAATTAACTTTTACGATATTTTGATTTTTGCCAGCTCTCTTCGTAAATCCTACCTAAACATTTGATTTTTATTTTTTAATCTTAAGAATTAACACATGGTTCATTGAATATAACTCATATATTTCAATAAGTAAATGCATTATTTTATTTCCCCATCTCTCTCCGATTTATATTATACTCTTATGCAAGGATTAATTTTTCTTTTCTTTACTTCTTCCTTTCCATTCTTAACACATGGTTCATTGAATATAACTCATATCTTTCAATAACTAAATCAAATATATTGCTATATATACATTTAACATATTTTAAAATAATCTTTACATTACAAATTTACTAAAGTTTAGAATAAATCATTTATAATTGAATGTATATTAAATTATTTTGCAATATACTTTTCAATATAATGTGCATTGCTTTGTACGTTCGAAAGAATGAAAATATTCACTCATGTTTTAAAAGACTATTGATTATTTATTGAAAACTATCATCTCCACAGCATAACATAATAGCAATTTTTTTCTCAAATGCAAATAATACACAATTTTTACATTATTATGCATGTTAAATTAAATACAAAATTTACCACATAACCACAAATTTGCATAATTAACCAAACAAATGCACCTTGATATCCATTATTTAGAATCAAACAAACAACTATTTAAAATAAACAATAGAATAGGAAACAAAATTAACCAAACAAGTAGTTAGAAAAAAAAAAACACAAAACAAAAGTTAACTTGAAAAATATGCATAGATTTTAAAAAGAACAAATTATCTTGTTATGGCGTATATGGCGTATATATGTATGGTTCTAGAGAGAGAAGCTAGTAGATACGTTAAATGAATTTGAATGTGATTCAATAATATAGGGAAAACGACATAATTTGAAAGGAGAGAGAACTGCAGAAGTTGAGAAAATGAAAAAGATTATAGCTTAGCCTGCAAGAGTGGGTGGGGGGGGGGGGGGGGGGGGCAGGAACAACAAAATTTTAATATTATATATAATATTAAAAAAATATGGGGTGGGTGGGGGCAAAGCCCCCATGACATACACTTGTCTCCGTCTTGTTTGTATAATTTGACTTTTACTCTTATTTAACTGGCTGGATGCACTAGACTTTGTAATTGCATTAGGATAAGCGACTAGGCAAAGAATAATTATTTTTTTAGATATATTAGGAAAAAGAAGAAGAAGAAAGAGATAACATTTTCTTTTTAAACTAAAAAGAGATAACATTAAATCAAGAAAAATTACTTCTGATTGCCTGCTTGGACAAACCCCTATATAGAAGGTCAAACTTGCCAACTTGATAATAGAGATCACTTTCTTTTTGTTTTGTTTTGTCTTCTTCTATTTTTTTTTTTTGGTAAAAACTTGTGTAAAATCGATACACGGATCTTTGTCTGTGAGACATGTCGAATCAAGATGAAATATAATATTTATACTAGTAAATGCAGTACTAAATAATGAATAAAATGTTTGTTACTTATCAGAGAAAACATAATATTTTTAAGGAAAAATATAGTACTTTTATATTAAAATATAAAAATATAATACTTTTATATTTTGATGTAAAAATATTATATTTCTCATCAAAAGTATTACATTCGCATTTTTAAATGTAACATTATAAGAGAATATAAAATCACTAATAATTTAACCCAAAAGTAGAACAAGTAGACACAATTTGTATGAATTGAAGTTGAAGTTCATCCCTTTTATCCAAACTTAAAGCCTTCCTAACTCCCATTGCTTCCTTTGGTCCTTTGGTAAAACACTCTCTGCATTCCAAAAATACCAAACAAGTCGATCAATTGCAAAAATGAAAAATACTATTAGTAAAGCTTATTTTTAACCATGATTTGCATTCATGTGCACAAGAAACAACCTACAAATAACTCATACTTAAAAAAAAAAATCAAATACTTGATAACTTAGATACATTCTTTCAACTAGGGATACGACTCTCTCCAAGTTAGTTACAAGCGATTATATTCAGGGCAGAGTCACCAAAATTATATCGAGGCTAAAATTATAACGAGAATTTACAATGTCAATTAACATCAGTATTGATCATACCATATATCATTATATATAGCATATGTAATTGTACCAAGTATTATTAATGATAATAATTTTTAATGATATTTTGTGTAATTATGTATTAAGTACATAATTTTATGAGAACGATAGACATCTACATAATACAAAATAAATACATACAATAATAAATGTAATTTTATGTAAATCTTGTAACTACTTTCTCAAATAAAAATTAATTATTATTTTGTTGACTATAAAATTTTAGATAATTATATTCATTTTATTTATTAACTTAATATTCTAGAATGTGAAAGATGAGGACACACTCAAAATCACGAATTAAAGAATCAATATTAATATTAGTTTTTTAAGTTAAAAAAACTAATCCTTTGAATTAGCAAATATACATCCTAAATATTTAAATATATAATACAAACTCATAATCAATCACTAATTATTTAATCAACTAATAAAACTAAAGCATATACCTCAAGTTTGGAGAGATTTTTGAAGTTAAATATGATACGTGATGCCGTTTTTATTGAAATTTTGACAAAGAAAATAAGCTTATAAAGAAAGGATGATAAATTTAATTACTTGCTTTATTTTTTTATTTGGTGAATTATGACTTTAATATATGATCCGTTAGATGCATTTAATACTATTGATGTGTGTACTTTATTTGTTGCTATATGCACTGTGATCTAAAGGTAAACTGTAACTACTAAACTCTAAATTGAAGTTCTTAACCAAATTTAAAAGTTAAACCATAAACCAAAAGAAAAAGAAATTAAAGCATAAATTGTAAAAAGGTTCGACAATTTCATTGCATGTATAAGTTGAATAGCATAGACATAGAGTGTAATTAAAATGATAGTTCAACATTGTTATATATAATAAAAAATTATTTGTGCAGAAAATGAAACTAAAAACAAAACATAACTCATACAACGATACCAAACTAAGAAAATCGTAAAAAACTTTTCTTTCAAAAATTAAAATCAAGTAGCGTCGTTTTATTTCATGGTTCACGCTGCTACATGAATATTTTTTATTAAAAATTTCCAACACTGCTACCCCATCGTCTTATCCAAAAAGCGAAAATCATAAATCGATAACGTTTAAAGCCACAAGGTACCGCCTCAATCGAAGCACAATTCTTTCGGCACAACTTACATCCAGCCATCAGATCAGAGCGACCAAAGAAATTAATGAACCCCATATATCTCGATCAGTCAGAAACAATAGTTATTGTTCTAACATAATCCTTTTAATTTGTGGATAGAATTGAAGCATATATGGAAAAAGGCTTTGAAGTACACTATAGTTCACTGTATATATACATACATTCAATTGAAAACGATGTAAACTGTAGTATATTTCTTGTATTATTGAACTTATTTACTTACCCTTTGTACTATTACAAAAGTGATTATACATTCTGAAAGCGATGAATGAGTAACTAAAATATGATTCTCGTATCGAAAGTTACAATTTTACTTATAGCTAATACTTTCTCAATCGAACTTAACTTATCCCACAGAATATTTGTATAAGTACTTGCAGTTTACTTATCCTCTAGACTAAATAATTTGTTGACTATTACATAATACATATAAGATGTGCATGCTAAAAACACTTGAACCCTATAGGGCCTAAGATTGTAGTCATGGTAAATATCAGTACGCCCATTGGCTCACTATAATTGAAATTTTAGGTCTGTTTACTTCATGAAACTGTTCTCTGTTTTCGTTTTTTTTTTTTTCCTGAAAAGTTGTTTACTAACACTTATTTTTTAAAATTTATTTTTTAGACTAACGTAACGTTATAAAATTAACACAAGTGTAATTTCGAAATATATATATATATATATATATATATATATATATATATATATATATATATATATATATACACACACACACACACACACACACACATATATATATATATATATATATATATATATATATATATATATATATATATATATATATATATATATATATATATATATACACACACATATATATAAATCCAAGTAGAAAAGATAGAAGATGGTGATAAGTAAAAGAAGAAGATGTTCATATCTTTCCATTTACTTCAAATCTTCACACTGCATAGCCCTTAATAATATTGTTCATAATTTCATAATATAAATAAATTCATTTGTAGTACTGTTGGCCAACTCCCGAATAGTTTCACTCCAACAAGAAATATATTATGGATTATTATAAAGTTAGAATAAATGGTATAAAACATGTTTACTTAATCATGTATGTTTTAGAATTATTAAATGTCTTTATAATTAAGAAAGTGTACAAACTCGTACAATAAAAAAAAAATTAAAAATCTTAAAATAACAATTTAATCACGCAAGCTTCTCTTTTCAATGGCTGAAATGATTTGATAATGGACAACCTGCAGAAACATAGGCGCAGATGTGTGAATTTGATACGATGCTTAGCGCCAAAGAGATAACGTTGCCAAGTAACGTAACTCCTGTCTCTGGGAAGTTATTAATGACTTCTGGTAGTTAGAGCTATAACAGTTGATACGGATAACATATTTTAAAGCCGACATAATAGTAGAGCACTAGTTATACGGCGGACCATGTTCCACATAATATTTTGTAGACTATGATTCAATACGATTTTTTTTGTCGTTACGTGAATCAATGTCGTATCACATTATAGCCATGTTGTCAAATGAAACTGTGGTAAAATTAAAATGATACGTTAGTGTAGTTATATATAATGAAACTAGTGTATGTGAAAAATGAAATTAAATAACAGAACTCATGCAATTAAAATGATACTTTAACATTACTATAATAAAACTAGTGTGTGTGAAAAATGAAATTAAACTAAAAAATTGAGTTGATACAATAATTTATATTGTCAAAAGAAACTGAATTGTAACTAAAATAATAAGATGTCGTTTTACTTCGTGGTCCATGTTACTACATAGACTATGATCCATAGTAAAATTCGTCACAGTAAAAAATAATATGTAACATACAAATAATAAACTTATTTAACAATATTTATAAACTTACTTCAAAATAGTTGATCGAATGGATAAAATATGATGCTTGTATTTAAAGTTAACGAGTGATTTGCACCACTCGTTACGGTGATTATGATGTATGAGTGGAAAATTTCAAGATTACATGTCGTTTCCGATAGCTAAGCAAAGTAAAATCGCTTCTTTTAACCCATTAAAAGATATGATAAAGGGACCATACATAATAACCCTCTAATTAATGGTATATGATATGCAGGAATCTTTGTACTTAATTCGGAATATTTTGTTGTTGTACTACGTATGGTCCCGCCCAGGTGATAAGGTGATTAAGATGAAGGATGTTTTTTAAGAAACGAAGCGTGTGGCTAAGAACAAAGGTCAAGAAGTGTGTGGAAACTAAGGCCGATATGCATCGCAATCGGGTTAAGGTAACACTGAACTGCTTCTACAGTTGCCACGACCCACACCCATTAACTAAGGTAACGTCCAAGCTATCGAGATCAATCGCCATGAACTGACACGTATTCTCCTGTGCCCCCTCCGCAATCTAACACTTGTAATAATGTAACAAGCTAAGTATGTTCGAGATATGGTTTAATTTAATTGATTCAAAACACTTTTTAATAAAAGTTCAAGATATGATATGATTAATTCAAGTTGGATGACAACGATAGAGTGTAAGGATTGAGTTTTTTGAGATACAGCCTGTAAATTATTGAAACATATATTATGATTTATCTCGTTTATTAAGATTTTAAGACAATTATTATATGTGAAGGGTATCATGTTTAGAAATTTTAATTTACTTCCCAGCCTATAGGTTAATGTTGTACTCTTTAAGCGTGATTTGAATATAAATTATTTATTGTTTTTATATATATAGGTTAACAGGTCATCAAAATTATATCTTAAATAAGTAAGCTAAGATCAGACTTTCTCTCAAGTAGAAATGGGGAGGGCAACGGTGGCAATTGCCCACCCGTCCACCCCCACCCAACCCCCCCTTATATACGAGTCTAGCTCTTATATAAATAAGTACTCCATAATATATATGCAAGTTATTAAATGACAAGATAGTAAAATTATTAGCCACCTTGAAATAGATAGTATGTCTGTTTATAAATAGTGTGAATTTTTATTGTATACTAGGACAAGCTTGATAGTCGCACTATTGGTAGATTTTGAGGGCATTATTAGTTAATAGTCGAATGCTAGTGTCTGTTTTATACTTTTCTTGCCTACTGAATTACAAAGAGTCAATATCATCGTCTCCACTGAAACTCGAATCCTCTCCCTCCCATATGGGAGTGTAATCAAGTGTCACTGAACCACAAGGTCTTGGCGAATTCAGAGAGTTCAATCAGACTAATAATTCAAAAGGTAGGAAGATTGTCTTTTCAATTTAAAATATTATATCTAATGACTTTTCTCAAAATTAAATCAATATGAGGTCCTAATCTATAAACCAACATTTAAAAATATTATTGTATGTTGACGTCATATAAGATGTGTGGATGTTAAGACCTGATTGATTTTTTTATTTTTATTTATTTATTTATTTGCAATAATGACCTGATAATTTTTGAATAAGTGAAAAGGACAATACATATACTAGATTTGGCCCAACATTAACTACATATGAAAAAAATAAAGGTGAAATTAGCCACTCAATTACAGCTGAAAATATAATTAAGTCAATAAATTATAATTAATCACTTAAATATATTTCGTCATCTCCAAGCTAGAAACGAAGGCCTCTTCACTCAGGTCTTTTCATCAATAGAGATGAAGAAGAAATTTATATATATATATATATATATATATATATATATATATATATTAAATTTTTAAAAAGTGTCCAACTTAACTCAATTTTTTTTAAAAAATAATTCTTAAAATTTTAAATCTCATATCAACGATTTTATTCAGTATTTTGGTCTAAATAAGTAAATGCTACGGGGCCAATTTTTCACTCGAAAATTTCCGCATTGTATGGTCTATCTCTGCCTGAGATAGTCAGCCGACTCAAACCAAGTCACGGTCTAGTCTGAACGCTCGCACGAACATAGGGTAATATAGGTACAATATAGAGACACTTGGGAAAATACACACGAGCCAAGCAAGTACTTAAGTCCGAGAACCCATACCTTTTATTCAATACGCAGAATACAAGGATTTCACTCGCTCACCAGCCCAACTCACGACCAAAACTCTTAGATTGCCTACAAAATGCCTGGGACGAAGTATATATAGAGGGACGAGCGAGCGGTTACAAGGCAAAACCTTATCCATCTGCATAACCATTAGGCTTGGCTCGAACCTGAACCACAAGATCCGCACCAACACATGGAAGCGCGCCTCCTTGTGTCTGCCTTGCCTTAATTAGTCTCGCCGGTACTTGGTCGCGCTAATCCCTAATGTCGCCCCTATTTCCTGCCAAGGTAGCGTTAAGACGTTATGGGCCCCCGCCAAATCACGCCAAGGGCCACACCAAGGCTTCCCACGTCTGGCAAAACCTGCCATCCGTGTAACCGTCCGCGCCAAGGCTACTCGCCTTAACTTGTGCCCGCACCGCTCCACATCGGCACATTATTTCTCGCATTGGTGAGCCAATCACCAATCGTTATACCCTGCACCACGGTGCACATAGCAATGTGCACCACGCACGTAAAACGACGTCGTTTTGGTGTTAGTAGACGCGGACGGGAATAACTCAAGAAATCTATTATCTATAATACACATAATCATTATCTATAATACACAGAACGTTTGCCTAGAATACACAGAATGTTTGCCCAGAATATACAAAATATTGACACAAATTAAATACACAGATGTTAGTGGACGCGAATGACTCCAGGGAATTCATTATCTATAATACACATAATCATTATATAGAATACACAGAAGGTTTGCCTAGAATACACAGAATGTTTGCCCATAATACACATAATATTGATGCCCATAATACACAGAGCTCATCCTCCTAACATTCGAATGCACAAACACATCACAACTTGTGTTAATAACATGAGTACACATAATATTTACATAAAATACACAGAACTTATCCTCCTAAACATTCGAATGCACAAACGCATCACAACATGTGTTACTAACATGAAATCACAACATGTGTTACTAACATGAATACACATAACGGTTGCCTATAATACACAGAACGGTTGCCTATAATACACAGAACGGTTGCCTAGAATACACAGAATGATTGCATGGAATACACAGAATATTAACATAAATACAGAGACAGGCCGAAACGGGAAACATGATTTCCAAAAAAAACGGATGATTAGTTTACAATACTCAAAACGACGTCGTTTAGGTACGTGGTGCACATTGCTATGTGCACCGTGGTGCATAGTATAATTTGCCGCCAATCACTTAGCCAAGCCCCAACTTTCCGCAACGATGCGCCTAAGTCCGGCCCACACCGCAACGACCAACAAATTAGACAATTAGTGCACAGAACCAATGCCAACTCGCAACCCACTGAGACCAACGCCCGTTACACTTTTCAAAATTAAATAATTTAATTACATGTTTACGTCTAGTCGATGAGGAGCTAATTTGATGATTTCCTTTATGAAAACACAATATAAAATGCCTGTAAACATTGATTACATGCATCGCTGTCCTCTTGTCATCTAGTGTATGTCATTCCCCCAAGCATAGACAAATGGACTAATGAGAATTTGCACAAAAGCTGATAATGAGATATTACTGATTTGTTAATTATATTTATACTTTTTAATAAATCTTTGAAATATATTGTCTTAAATAGTAAATCATTAAAGAAGGTTAATTTAGTAGATTGGGATAATTGATAATTAAGCGAAGTTTAATATTATTACAGAGAGAAATTTAATTCTGGTAAAAGTTACACATTTTTCTCTCTTGAATAAGAATCAAACTTTATGGACACACATATAGTTAGAATTTTTTTTTAAAATGGTTTATTTATGAACTTAAAATAAAAACAAAATAAAAGAGTATAGTGGTGGTACTTTGGATGCGATGTAAAGCCATATATGGCTATATATGACCCAATGTGAATGCATGTCAAGAGGCGAAATGGCTTGCATGTGAATATGTGATATGCTAATATTTTGATTTTGAAGAAAAAAAATCGCTACTTAAATCTACATTATAAATGAACTTTACATTGTTATCTTAATAGATAAAAAATCACATAGAAGTAAATTAGTTTAGATTATCAAGCCAATTATCTGACCAACTTGTCATCAATACACACCCGGTAATTATTTTGTGTCCATAAAAATGTCACAAATTTTATTATGAGAAATATATAATACAATTTAGAGAATTAATTAAATAGATATATATAATTTGTGCATGTAGTAAAAAAAAAAAAAAAAAGATAGTAAAAGAAGCACTTTCTAAACCTCAATATATGTCATTTAAATGTTTATTTCATTTCGATATATTCTTTAAACTAACCAAACAGTACACTGGATTACAATTCTTAAAGATTATTTATTATGATTCATCACCAACCAAATGATAGACTTTTTTTTTTCTTTTCGAAATGCCAAATGATGGACTATATATAATTCATATTCTATTCATTGTCTATTCCATTCCATACAGAATATGATTATTATTCTTCCAAAGTTCATTCTGTGAACCAAATTAAACATGTTGTAGTTATTTTAACTCTTAAAATTGCATTATCTTAGTTAACATTTACTATTAAAAAAAAAAAAAAAAACCTTTATATTCATCACTTGTGAATGGACTGATCTTACTATGATTTAATAAGATAAGTAGAATGGTGTATGGTTATTATGTACATAATCGAGCAACTGGTTTTCATGCATGCATGTGTCCCTATCTAATATAATGGAGACTCCTTTGTGTCTTTGACCATACTTATCGTCCCCTTTTGCGTTTATTCTCATTGATGATAGCTTTGGTGGCCCTTAATTTAGGAGGCTTGCTTGTGTTACGTAATCCTTTTCAAGGTTTTCTTCTCTTTGATTAAAAAATAATAATAAGGAAATAGATTTTATAAAAAAAAATGCAATAATTACATATTATAAAAATTTATTAAAATAATGACATGTCAAAAGATATAAATAAAAATAAGGAAACAATTTTAAAACAGCAATAATGTAACAAGATTCTTCACAAAATTGTTTATAGAAATGATTTATCCATTGCTACTGTCGGTGGGCGTGGATAGTTACGTTTAGATCTTATTGTTTTATTTTATATCATGTTTGTTTGTTTGTATTATTATTATTATATAATAAATGAAAGGGCCGTAAAAACGAACAAGATATTTTTCAGTTTAACAATTTCCAATCTATATTTAATGAATAGTTTAATGGACAAATAAAAAAAAAAAAAATTGAACAATTTTTTTTTATGCTAGTATAGAAACTTCACAACGACGACATTAATCTTACGTCAAATAATCGATTTGTAGCTAAAAACGGAATATCTTAAGAATGTATACAAGGTTGTGACTTTACGTGTTGCTCTGGAGTCTGTTCTCTGGATGCCATGTAAAGCCCATCGCCGAATGTGATGAGGCAAATTGCCATTTCAATAATATTATGTCCATAATAATTAAATTTCAAAATATTTCTCACCATAAAAAAATTATGATTTAATGGCGGATATTTTTCACTTGATAATGACAACAATAAACATTTCTTTTTTGTAAAGAGAACAAAAAAATTAGAAGAAAAAAAAACTACTCCACGAGTTTTAAATAATTACTGGAATTGATACATTGTCCTCATCACCACATGACGAAATTGAAAGTTGGTACAATTTTCATGTGAAGAAGTCATATTTATATATAATCGAAAACACTATTGTCCTATTCACCATCTGGTTAGCTATCAACGACAAATTATACATGGACCAGAGATCTTGCTTGAATTGTTAATTATGGCCCAAATTAACATGCAAATTTTATATTTGCAATTGATTTCAGTTAACTGATTACTAGGTCTAGCCCTTACAGGCTTACTGAGGGCATATGCTAGGAGGGGGCCCACCCCACCTATCCCCTTATGTATATGTATAGTGTGTGTGGGAGTTGTTATACCATGGACCAGGGTCTACCTTGCAAGGTGAACTATAGTCTTAAAGTGTGTATTTAAAAGAAATTTGTGAATGCAAAACAAGGTAATTAATTACATATATGTCCGTAGTATACAAATTGTGAACATTTAGTAGGCAAATTGTATATCTAAGTCATAATTCAAAAGTCGGGTCTACCTGGACACGTGTCCACATAATAATTTGCTCTGTGTGTATATGTGTGTTTAAGAAAATAATATATAAAAGTTTTAAATAAAGATGATATAGTTAATTCAATTGGTAAGCTATGTAGTTATTATTCCAAAGGTTAATGGTTGGAGTCCTCTTGGTGACACTCTAAAAAAATTTGTCACGAGTAATTTAATACTTGCTTATATTTATAACCATACTTTTTAAATTTCCACCTACACTCTAAAATAGCAATTTTCCCTCTACACTTGTATAAGAGTAATTTAATACTTATATTTATAATCACACTTTTAATAAAATTCCCCCTACATTTAGAAGAGTAATTTAATACTTATATTTATAACGGTTATGTTTGACAAACCTAAATGAAAAGGTAGTTGAAAACTGAAAAGTTATAAGCTAGAAGCTGAAATCTAAAGAGTTGTTAAGCTAGCTGTTATGCTTAAAAGTGTTTGGTAAAATTAACTTTTTGATAAGTTGATAAATATAACAAGACTAAAATAGACATCTTCATAAAATTTAAATAGTTTTAAATTTAAATAAGTTTGTTTACATATTAAAATATATAAAAAAAAATGAAACTAAGCAATATATTTTAATAAAATATAAAGTAAAACAAAACGTTTATAGTTCATCAAATTAGTTCCCACAAAAATTAATGTTCAAATATACAAATATCAAATTGAAAATACAACTAAACATATTGAGAAGAAAAGTTCAAACAAAACTTATAACTTATTACTAGCTAAGTTTACATGACGAAATTTACTCCGCATATACCTGAAAATAGTAACAATAGATTTTTCTCGTCACACAAAACAAAACAGTCCCTATAATATAAAATATTTTAACAATAATAATTTCACATGTGCATTTGCAGAGAGAAGCATGATATATTGATGCTGGGGTCATCATATCCATATATGAATCCCTTTAAAATTATTTTTGTGATCAGAAAACGACGTCGGATCTGCAACCTTGGATCCAAGACTAGAGCCGTCAGCCGCCCACATGCTGCTGCCGTCCACCGGCCGGTGTTCTATCAAAGTGAGACATGCAGTACTACTTTTTTAGTGTTATGGATTCAGATTACTTTTTTTAGTTTTATGGATGTGTATTTGCACACCGTACCACCTTAGAGAATATATAGCCATTTTATAATATATTATACGAGTTAAGCAATGTCACTACGTAAAGAAAAACGAACAAGATTACAATATATAGAATTTGCCTATGGTTTTTATTTATGGATTAACTATATATAAAGCTCTCAAAGTGGCCAGGCCAACTCCACAAAAAGTAAATTAGGTTGCTTCGTGTTTTAAGATGATCTTATTAAATCACAATTCAACTCGTTTGAAAAAGTGAACTGAATTGATTTGGTTTGCACAAGTTACAAAAAAAAAAAAAAAAAAAAAAAGGTCAATACATATCATAGTTAATAATTTATAATAATGTTGACAAACACTATTTGAAGGTGTGCTTTAGATGAAACATGTTATGACTTAAGACATACGCCTATGACCTATCTCTTCTAATTGAGTTGCTTAGTTTGTTTATTTTCTGATTCTTGAGAAATTATGGTTTGTTTTTTTAATAGATGTGTTAGATTCTTGATATCACCTAAAAGTTGGCATAATCAACTTAACCTATAATAATATGATTGCAGGTTGAACTCGTTTTAACACGCTAACTATAAATGACAAACATAAGTTGGTGAATAAATTCTTTGAACGTCGCTTTGAATTTCATTTTTGGATCCGTGTGGAGCCCACGACACAACGCGACCCTCTTCCAACTATATGACCCGGATTGAAACTTAGGTTTTTACATAGGACAAGTGTTTGTGTTTACCTAACTATTGGGCCAGGATTTTAGTCATACCCACATAACTTGAGTATAAGCTTAATTATTGCTAACTGGGATTCACATCTTACTGTCTCAATCACACATAAAATGAATACCCAAAAAAAAAAAAACATACGGTGTGTTTGGTTCGCACATGAAAATTAAAATAGGAATAAAATATTTGGTAATACTAATGAATTTTGGTGAAAATATTTTGCATGTTTGGTATTATTAGGATGGAATTAGAATGATTACCAATATTGCAATATTGATGTTTGGTTATGTATGATCATATAATGAGAATAAACGTTTTAAAAATACAAAAACGAAAAATCAAAGCAATTGATCCTAATATAATGATATCCAAGGCACCAATATGAACAAAAAATCAAACCAAAAATCTGAGAGACTTAGTGAGAAGGCGACAGATTAGAAGGTAACAAATGAGAAGGGATAAGATGGAATAATACCTGTTTTTAATTAGGAAATGTGTTTTTTTTTTTTTTTAACCAAAGGAAATATAAGGATTCATTCTTGTAAGGATTCATTTTTAATTTAAAAAGTTGTCAACCAAACAATAATTATGATTTTAATTATCATTCTTGGTGTGTAAACTCTTGAACCAAACACACCCTTAGAATATAAGGGGTTTTTTTTTTTTTGCTAATTTTTTTGCTTGATAATTGATTTCCTTTATATGCCCACAAAGCTTGAGCGCACTTGATAAATTCAAACTATAGTTAATATAGCTTTGGTTAGCTAGCAATGATAGGGTACAAAATTTGATTTCTATGAGATAAGATATAGAATTGCTGATTAGGCGCCGCTAGTATTAGAGTGTAATCCTTTATATGTTACAACTTGTATATATGGTGTTGATATGATTGATTTAATGCGATATATGAGGTTGGTGACATTAATAACCATTAATACCTGTGCGGCTGTGGATTACCAACAGGACGCAATCTTAAAGTCGCATCAATATTTCACTTTTTATAATGTCATTCAATTCGCAGCAGACATGGCGAGTAAAACATCAAAGGAGGTGAAGGTGAAGGTGATGATCTGATCTGATCCATCCGTGAATTGCTTTCTCTCTTTAATTTGTTTGATTGGAAAAAGCGTTTTTGTTGGCGAATTAGAATTTAAAGACCGTGAATGTGTTGGTCCCCCTTTACCACCGATGCAACAACAAAAACAGTACAAATGGCTTGCTGGAAATGGTTATCCATAGCCTGATCGATGCACATTCATGACCAATCGTTATACTATCAATCATACTTTGTATTATTGCATGGCAGATAACTTAGTATACTGTAAGTTTATTTTTACTGTATTGCGTGTACATTTTTATTAAGTTTATTTTTAAGATACTGCAAGTTCCTTTTTAGAAATTAACCTACATTATACTAATGCTGAACTTGTATCCGTGTTTCATGGTATAATTTGCCTACATTCACTGGTTAGCTAATTTGGCTAAAATTAATTAATGGAACTCATAAACACCAACCCAGTCGTTATACCATGGACCATGGTTCACAATGCATTATGGACCACGGGTCATCGTTGATATTGCAGTTGTGTTGAACGGATGAACAGCCTCTGTTTCGTGCAACTGCAGTTTCCTTTCAACACAACTACAATATCTTCTTAACACAACTGCAGTATCCGTTCAACACAACTGCAGTATCAGCTATGATCATGGTCCACAATATAATTTGCGAACACCAACCTGTGGAGTAGGTAAATTGTAGGATGTATCTTAATTGGTTTACATGTCCCAAAATGTTGGTACAGACATTAGTGTTCACACCAAGGTTTAATCGAATCCTGCACTATATGGTTACTAGCAAATTAAAGTAAAGTTTATAAACTTATTTTGGTTGGTTGATCAGATGTATTTCAGGAGGCTATAACATTATTGGGTGCCTAATGTTAATGGGTTTTATTAGCGGCTGCATTATTGTTAATGCATCACTATGACCACTTGCTTGTAGTCAATTTTAAGGTTAATTGACATGACGAGGATTGAAATTTGTAGACATGATTTTGGGTTGATCTGTTTCTCTACTGTGAAGCCCAATAAATGTTTTTGTTGGTCTCTCCGTCACTGGAAGAAAATTTGGCTATTTATTTATTTATTTATTTTTCAACCATCAAAAGTAAAATAAATTAGGGGTTTGAAGTTTAACCGTCCAAAATTTTTAATCACATTTATTGATGGTTGTTGTTTTTGAACATTTTTTATGAAGTGATTAGAAATAGCAACATGAAATTTTTTTGAAAATCCTAAGTGGTCGGAAAGACATTTTTAACCAGTGATTTCAATTATTTTTTACTAGTATAAAAAGACGTGACATTTAGGGTTGGTTTGGAAGTTAAAAATGATTTTTGAAACTCATTTTTGAATTTTTTATATTTTGAGTATTTAAAGAAAATAAAGTCAAGAGAAAATATTCATTCTAGATAATACAACATAGTAAGTGTTGAATTTATCTATACTATTAGGGAAATATCCATTCTAGATAACACAATACTAATATTATGGACCATGAATCGAAATGACAAGGTATAAAATTTATACTCACATACTTGCAAGGTACAAAATTTCATAACACAAGACACAAAAATCAAAACACAAGACACATACACATATTATATATTTACTTATTAATCACATCTGATTTAGGTATATAATTTGTGGCCATAGACACATAATTTTATAACACAAGACACATAAATTAATAACATAAGACACAATTACTAATTTGTTTTAAGTACATAATTCATACCCTTAAGGTAAAGAATTTCATAACACAAGATACAAAAGAAATACACATACATCAAAGTCCCCAGTGCACTCTGAATCCTGGTCTATGGTACAAGGATGGCTCACCCAACAGTAGTTATGTCGTGGACCCAGGTCCACCTTGCAAGGTGGACCTGGGTCTAAAAACGACGTCGTTTTTTTTTTTTTTTTACTAAACACATTGGCCTGAAATGTGGAACACAAACTATACATTCACATACACTATACTCTACATTTACAATTTGTAAATTCCACATTCACACATTACAGGATTATATGTTTAGTAACTATATTACCACTGTTATGCATTCACACATTCAAAACTCTTTTTCATAGGTCTTATACTCCATATTCACAACTTGAGAACTCCACATTCACACATTACAGGGCTACAAGTTGCTAGAACTTCTTAACTCTATTACAGATTCACACATGCATAACTCTACATTCACGATTTCTTTACTCCATTCACAATTTGAAACCTCCACATTCACACATTTTTGGGCAACTTTACATTCACACAATCATAAGTCTACATTCACGATTTTTATACTCTACATTCACAATTTGAAACCTCTATATTCACACATTTTTGGACAACTCTATATTCAGCAATATGTTTACTTAAAAAAAAAAAAAAAAAAAAAGACAAAATGATGTAATTTTGGACCTGGGTCCACAGCATAATTGGCCCTCGCCCAACCATTGGGCCAAAACTGATATTCTTAACAACATAGCAAGTGTTGTATTTACCCTAGACTATTGGGCCAGCATTTTAGTTAAGCCCAACATAACTAATTATAACCTTATTTATTTCTAACTGGGGTTTAAATTTCACTTTCTCAATCACATAACTGTAATATAAGAAAGATATAAACCTAAAAAAGTCAAGTAAAATTAGTATAGCGCAAACGGTAAAAATATGCTCTCTAGCACACCGGAAAACCAGCTGCCGGCCGGCGCCTCGGCAGAGGAGGCCGACATCCTCCAACGCACCAAAAAGAAAACGAAACGAGGTCTCGCTGAAAGGGATAATGATCCTATGGAGATGGAGGGGGACGATAACGCAAACTCTCTGCATAAGGGGAGTACTACTGAAAACGAGCAATTCGGGAACACAAACCAGACGAGAAGAGGCCCAGCGATCTCATTCAAAAGAGCTCTAACGGGCTTGAAGGACAGAGAGGTTCTCACCGATGATGTATCAGATGATGAAGCCGGGGAGCAAGAGGATGACGATCCAGACTGCCCCGTGGTAAAATTAACAAAGGAAGAGAAAAGAAGGATGAGAAAGAGATGGGAAAACACCCTGATCATAAAGGTCTTGGGGAAAGTGGTCGGATACAATTACCTTTTGAGACGCTTGAGAACGATATGGAACCCCAAGTCAGGGATGGATCTTATAGCTATACAAAATGGATACTTTTTGGTTAGATTCGCATCGGTTGCTGACTATGAACATGCGAGATTCGAAGGACCATGGACGGTTATGGATCACTGCCTAGCCGTTAAAGATTGGGAACCAGACTTCGATCCTATGCGCGATCAAACACAAAGGCTACTCGTTTGGGTTCGTTTCCCTTGTCTTCCAATCGAGTATTATGACTATGACTTCTTGATGAGGGTGGGAGATATGATCGGAGTAGCAACGAAAGTTGATCATGCAACGAGCATGGCTTCTAGGGGTCTTTTTGCGAGGGTTTGTGTGGAAGTTGACATAACGAAGCCTCTCCTCGCACGGTTCACGCTCAGGAACAAAAGGAGGACTATCGAATATGAAGGGCTCCATCTTGTTTGTTTCAAGTGCGGGATGGTGGGACATCGGAGAGATGATTGCAAACTGGTGGAAACACAGACTGAAGCTCAACCACCGGAGGAAGGCGGTGGAGAACCGGTGACTGCGACCGGATCTGCGATGGAAACGAGACAGGGCCCTACATGGAAAGTCGGAGAAGGTGGAGCGGAAAATCCGAGGAATAGACGACCGTTGGAAGATAAATACGGTACTTGGATGATAGCAAATAGGAAACCCAGAGTTTACCAAAACAGAGGAGATCCTAAAAAGAATAATGCAAAAAACGTAGATGGGAAGAAAGAAAACGCAAAAGGAAAGAATGGAGGGAATCAAGGGTATAACAAGAGTACGTTCAGTAAGGAAGGTTTTAAAATATGGGATAATTCAAGGTTTGGAGTTCTGGACAACATGGAAGAAGAATCAGAAGATGAAAACCAAGAGGAAGACACAAACTTGGAAAGGCCGGATGGCCCAACAGGCGTAATCTTATCGGGCAAAGGCAAGAGGCCCCAAGTTCAAATTAACGAAGCCCAAATTCTCAATGACAAGTCGACCCATAGTAGAGGGAACACCAAGGGGAAACAGACAGTGGGCATCATAGGAGAAGGCAGTAGGAGTACAGAAAATAACAGAAGACAGGGGAACAAAGCGGCTGAAACAGATGACCATACAGTGGTCAGGGGATACGAAAAAGGGAATAGGGTGGTCAGAACCATGGTCACTGAGGAAGGTTGCTCAACAGAGGAAACTCAGGACCAAACAGAGACAGGTGACCACCACCAAGACCCGCCGGACACAGACGAGAAAGACAGTAGCGGCGAGCTGGGGGATCCCATGGATGATGTGGTGTTTGCAGAAGGCCAGTCTTCGACTGGTCTTGCTTCTGCTTCGCAGTGAGTTGTTTGGTGTGGTCTGTGTCTCTCATTTCCTTTGTTTTGTGATTATGAAGATACTGAGTTGGAACTGTCAAGGGGCCGCGTCTAGAGGTTTTAGACGGGCTCTCCTCCTCTTAGTAAATAACGTTAAGGCAGATGTAGTTAGCCTTTTGGAACCTAGAATCTCAGGCAGTGTTGCAGATAAGGTCTGTAAAAGCTTCGGGTTCGACAATTGGGTCAGAGTCGAAGCCGTTGGCTTCAGTGGAGGCATTTGGCTCCTTTGGCGTAATAACATCTCAGTGGACATTATCGCCACTAACCCGCAATATATCTTGACCAGTATTACCAAAGGTGACAAGAAGTGGGGACGGGTGTCGTTTGTTTATGGCAGCCCGTCTCACAGCCTTCGGAACAAGCTGTGGGAAAGTCTTTCAAATGATAGATTCCCTTTAAGTGAAGAGTGGCTCACAGTGGGGGACTATAATGCGGTGACTTGTATGGAGGACGTTAGCAACCAAGACAACTTCCATAATCATAGATGCGCAGGTATGAGGCAATGGATTTTCAAAGAAGGGTTAATTGATATGGGTTTTTTTGGTGCCAGGTTTACGTGGACAAGAGGAAGAGATAGCGCTACCTTCACCGGAGCTAGACTCGACCGAGCTCTCTGCAATGTGGAGTGGATCACGAAACACCCGGAAACCAAGGTCTCGCACCTGCCGAGGATATGCTCGGACCACTCTCCGCTCCTAATCGAGATTGGAACGGACGTCAAGTCTCCAAGAAGATTTAATTTCCAATACCAAGCAGCGTGGAGTCGACATCCCGCTTTCCCGAAGTTGGTTGAACAACACTGGGATACCAATAGGACCATCATGGAAAACTTAACGAACATGCAGAACAGATGTCAGGAATGGAGCCGAATTGAATTTGGGAGCATCGAAAGAAGGAAACGGATTCTGATGGCAAGAATCGACGGGATCCAACGGAGCATGGGAAATCAACCGCACAATGGACTTATTCAGCTGGAAAGGAAATTACGGGCAGAACTTGACGAAGTTCTACACCAAGAAGAACTAAAGTGGTTTCAAAAATCAAAGGAAGACTGGATTCGGTCGGGGGATCTCAATACCAAATACTATCATGCGGCGACTATGGTCCGACGAGCTCAAAGCAGAATTCATGGCCTCAAAAATAATAACGAGGAATGGATTCAAGATAAGCAGATAGTTGAGAGCATGGTGCAAGACTACTATAAGATGCTATACGCTAAAGATTACGAGGTGGAAGTTGCGAATGATCTTACTGGTTTCTTTCCCAGAATCGAAGAAGGGAAATGGATTTTAATGAATAGGAACATCACCAAAGATGAGGTCAAAGAAGCAATAATGGCAATGGGGCCTCTCAAAGCACCAGGACCAGATGGTTTCCATGCCATGTTTTACCAGAAATCGTGGCACAATGTAGGAGATTGCATGTACAATCTAGTGGCAAATTTTTTTGCGGAAGGAAAGCTCCCGGAAAATCTTAATGAGACGAACATCGTCCTTATTCCCAAAGTGCCGACCCCGGAAAAAATAACACAGTTCCGACCTATCAGTCTATGCAATGTAGCATACAAGGCGATCACAAAAGTCATGACGAACAGGCTTAAATGCATTATGCCGGACCTCGTATGCCCCAACCAGAGCAGTTTCGTGGCGGATAGACAAATTACAGATAACATAGTGATTTATCAGGAAGTCCTACACACTATTCGAACTGAGAAGGGTAGGACAGGCTACATGGTCTTGAAGATTGATTTGGAGAAAGCATATGATCGGTTGGATTGGAATTTTATTCGCTCAACGCTAAAGGAGGCCGGCTTGAATGATAGCTGGATTAAAAACATAATGCACTGTGTAGAAACGGTTAGCATGTCCATCCTTTGGGATGGAAGAAAGCTTGAGAGCTTTAAGCCGGAGAGAGGGGTGCGACAGGGGGATTCCATATCACCGTACCTTTTTGTTCTGTGCATTGAACGCCTTGGCCACATCATATCCAAAGCAGTGTCTCAGGGGCGCTGGAAAGGAATCAAGGCGTCTAAAAATGGTCCAACAATATCACATTTATTCTTCGCTGACGACATGGTTCTGTTCACTGAAGCAGAGGAGGACCAAGTTCGCAATGTTATGGAGTGCCTCGACACGTTCTGTAAGTTTTCTGGACAAAAAATCAATAAATTGAAGTCCAATATTTTCTTTTCAAATAATGTGTGCAGTGAAAAAGCGGAGCAGTTGGCTGAGATGGCGGGCATTCCCAGGACAATGGATCTAGGGAGGTACTTGGGAGTCCCGTCGCTCCATGGGAGAATTACCAAGGACCACTGCAAGAGTATAATGGACCGAGTTCAAAGTCGTCTAGAAGGATGGAAAACGAGATTCCTTAGCCTGGCCGGAAGACAAGTGCTGATCCAGTCAGTGTTAAATTCGATTCCATCCTACGCAATGCAAACCATGCTAATCCCGAAGGGTGTTTGTGATAACATTGATAAGAGTACAAGAAATTTCCTTTGGGGTGGCGATGGCACAAAGAGGAAGGTTAGTTTGGTTAAGTGGGACACGGTTACGCTACCTAAAGATGAAGGTGGCCTTGGAATTAAGTCCATGAGGAACATGAATATCGCTTTACTCACTAAACTTGGGTGGCGAGTCCTGAAGGAGGGAAACAAAACATGGGCTAAAGTCATCACATGCAAGTACATGAAAGAAGGTGCATGCGTTAATAACTTCAAAAGAAAACGCATGGACTCAAATGTTTGGAAAGGAATATGTGCTGCGGCGCCAGTTATCAATAATGGGATACGGAAAACAGTGAGGAATGGTAAAGATACCAGCTTTTGGAAAGATCGATGGGCTGGAAACGAACCACTCCGGGAATGGCTGATTGGACCTCTCAACAAAGGAGAAGAGGATATGAAAGTGGCTGACTTTTGGAGCACAGGGGGTACATGGGACTGGAACCGAATAGATGTTGCGATTCATCCCGAGAAACGGTCGAAGGTGGCTGCCAAGGTCCTTCTTAGCGATGATCGTAAGAACGACTTAATAGGTTGGGGGCACACTGAAGATAATACTTTCTCGACGAAATCTGCGTACGAACTAACTAGAAGAGGGCATAATAACGTCTCTGGTGAAAGGTGGAAGAAGGTGTGGAAGCTACGGGTGCCGAACAGGATTCGGGCTTTCATATGGCTCGTTAAGCACAAAAGGATCATGTGCAACACGGAGAGGAAGAAGCGAGGTTTCACGCAGGATGAGCGTTGCACTATCTGTGGAGCTAATGCGGAGAGCGTCGAACACACCATCCGCACGTGCCCGGCAGCAGCGGAAGTATGGGATAAGATCAGCATGGAGAATACAGGTACGCATTCTTCTATGGATTTTGATGCGTGGTTGAATACTAACCTAGCAGGGAGCAAAAGAGAGCAAAGAAGGAAGTCGAGGAGTGCAAGGTTCGCGGTCACAGCGTGGTGGATATGGAAGTGGCGGAACAACTTCATTTTTAATGGGGTGGAGAGAGATATCAAAGACAAGATCGATTGGTTGCAATGCAAGTTCAAAGAGATTGAAGAGGCCCTTGAAAGGAGCGGAGGACCAAGAGAAGAGAAAAGAGGAGTCAACAGGAGGAATCAGCCGTGGAAACCTCCACCAGCAGGATGGATTAAACTCAACACTGATGGCCGTTCTGACAGGGACGAGCAGGCTACGAGTGGTGGTGTTTTTCGAGACACAGACGCGCTGTTCTTAGGGGCTTTCACCAAGCTGGTTGGCAGGTGTGAGGCTCTAGAAGCAGAGGTATGGGGAATCCATACTGGTATGCAGAAAGCGTGGGAGCTTGGCTATCGAAGGGTAGAGATGGAATCCGATTGTGCCAAAGTCGTGGACCTTATCAATGGCAACGAAGAGTACGACGGACCTGCTACGAACCTAATTGACATGTGTAGAGCATGGAAGAGACGTAATTGGGAGATCAATCTTCGACACATTCCGAGAGAACAAAACAAGGTGGCGGACGCTCTAGTTAAAGGCGCATGCAATCATGAAGAAAACTACAGATGGATCGACAGGCCATCCAGGGAGATTGAGAAGCTGTTGCGCCAGGATGAGCTTGGCTTGCTGGGTGATGGCAATATCGTGAGGATCAGCTAATGATCCGGGATTTTTTCCTCTTCTACTTACAAAAAAAAGAAAGATATAAACCTATTAATAGGAACCTTGTCTTCTTAATTTGTATTTCGTTCTTGTCTATCGACTTAAGGCAATAATACAGTATTGTAACAACATTATTTTGACTTTAACCCGTTTTAATATATACATACATATATATATATATATATATATATATATATATATATATATATATATATATATATATATATGCCGAAAATAAGTTGATGAATAAATTCTTTCATCCTGGCTATGTATTATGCTTTGAATTAGATGGAGAATTTCATTATTGGATCCATCCAGAGCCCAGGGAGACATCCAAACTATTGGGCCAAAAATTAAGATTATAAAAACACATAAAATGAATGGAAAAATCCCTTATTAGGCCTTCCTCAATAGTGATCGGTTTTTGAGGAGATTTTACTGGTGTGATTAAGAAAGAGAAAATGAGAATGGAGAAAAACAAAAAGAAAATCAAAATCTAAAAAAAAAAAAAGGTTTTTGGACACGTGAGGCGCAATCCTCGTCTTCACAGTTGGCCCACACAACCTGCCAAAATCCCCAAACTTGCAAGAGAAAAAACCGTCCAAAAATCCACCCATCTCATTTGCCAAATTTTTCATTTGATATTTTAATTACCAATTTTGTTACATGACATATAGTATTATCTTATACGACTAATCTAATTAATTTGTTGTGAGTTAAAATAATTTAGAAATAACTAATGAACCTAATAAGTTATGACACTCCAAGTGAGATCATTAATTGAGTATTGTATTTAATTTTTAAAAAAATGATATAAACATCATTTTACTAAGTACAAGTAAGTCCACTAGCAGCACAAGAATTGTTGGGACTAGATATTTCAATACAGTAACTTTAGGCTGTGGTTGACACTCCACAGTAGACCGAGAAGGAGCATTGACAACATTAATGGATTACAAGGCAACCCATTTTGATTATTGACTTGATAATTACAAGATTACAAATTTGATTCTATGTGAGAATGGCTTATTGGCCTTTTTTATTTGAGTTAGTGAGTTATGAATAACTCAGCTAGGTTGATTTGCTGGCTAGGGTTGCAAGGCGGAGTTTGTGTGTCTACATCTTTGAATAGTAAATATAGGCCTACATAAATTTTAGGGAGCTAGCTTATTAGGCAACTAATTCCTTAATTCTCTAGAGTTTGGCGGTAATTAAGAAGTATGTATATATTTTTTGAATTAATATTTCCAATGGTCCTTCGAGTATTATGCTTCTGATAGCATTTGCATGAATTTGGTTGGGTATCCTCAATTTAACCTTCAATTTATTGCCTCTTTCACACATTTGCTAGCGATTGCAGGCAATCACTTTTTGATACTTAGAGGACGTTAGTCGGTCATTTTATAGTCAGAAGAAGTTTGATGGTAATAGCACACTACTGGAAATATCATTTGAGGTATTAATTTTAAGTTTTGTGACTGAGAAAGACTGCAGAATTGATTGCTCCTGCATTTAAGCAATCTGAATTACTCAAAAGTGAATAAATATATTGGATACGGATTTCCACCAACTCCAATGTAACTCATTGAAAATGGCTCTGCCAATCACTTTCAACTCAAAAGATTAACGACAGATGGATATATGACCTTTACCAACTGCAGGAATGGACGATATATATGAAGTTGCAGAAATTACACCCAGAAATGAAACAGGACAAAAACCCAAACAAAAAAAAAAAAAATTGAAGAAAAAGAAACATCACAGAAATGTTCCAATCCCCATCGCGGAACAAGGCAATCGAGTTTACTGGAAATGGTGTATATATACGTCATCCATGAAGCTGAGTTTCAATCTATCGTTTGGTGGGGTGGGTGGGTTGTCTTAGCTTGCTGTTGCAGGCTTGCAGCATATGAAGACCAAAAAAATGGTACCACCATGTATGTGTTGTTCTTGGTTGATGTAAAAAAGAGAGTGGGTACTAAACGAAACAGGACAATTTTGGGCATTCAATTTGGTCCCCAACTTGATCTGATAATGCATAATGCATGTCCTTTATATGTCACAGACCGTGATTGTTGCCGCTAACCATAATCTTGATTGCTACCACTTAATGTTCCATCCAATTTACATATATATATATATATTATGAGATCAGCTGGTTAGTAAGAAATCCCCATTGCATCGTACATCTAATTTAACGTGGCATATATAGCTAAGAGCTTCATCAATTATTACTTGTCCACAAAAGACAAAATACCCTTACCTCCATAACCTCTACACCCCAATTTGACAGGATAGTGGAGGGGTAATTAAATGGGGTAATTAAATCATTGTGATTCAGCTGTCCGTTTAGTGGGAGGACTAGTGTTGAGTACATGCTTACTAGGAGTCCACTACATTATGTGTAACTCCTACACTGAGACTGCCATGACTTTTCTATTGCCCATGTGGGCAAAGGTGATTATTAGTTGAACAAGCAGTCAACAATTAACGGTCTCAAACCAAAAAAAGTTAATAAACAACTTTTCGGGACAGTCAAACTTGAAACCTTATAGCTACAAACCAAACCAACTGTTCCGCCAACTTGACTAATCACTCCTATCCTGAATCCTTTTCTGACCTGAACCCGTTCTTTTTTAGGTAGCCCTTTCCATCATCATGCATTAGCCTCTCAATAGCCACCCAACAACATATATGTGTAATTGTAATGATTATCACCAACACCCTCTCTGATTCATCCAATCCATGTATAGGGACTTCCAACCGCTCTTGTGTGATTTGCATACTGTTACATTACACAAAAGAAGTAGGGTTTACCCAAAACTAATATGGGCTTGGGGAGCACATGTGTTTGGGAGAGCTAGCAGACACGGAGAAGAAAACATCAAGAAGGAGATGAAATTCATTGACTACATGCATACATTCAATTCCGTGGTGTTGGTTCTTTCTCCCATCTTTTGTTTGATAGGAAAAAACATTAATTAATATAGTAGGCGAGTTGAAGCAGAATGTGAAGTACGTAAATGCATTATATTACATTGGTCCCCTCTATGCCGAATAGATGCAACAATTAAGAACAAAAGAGGGGGTGGGCGTGGGGCGAGAACGCAGCAGAGGGAGAATAGACCCTTCTTCTTCAATTGGTCTGATCCAATCCGTAACGTACGTCGGAGGGGACCAAAACCACCGATCATATCCTCCAGGCATCGCCCACGACAACATTTATATATTGTTCATTAAACATCCTTCATCATTATTCATCCACTGCAAATTTTATTTTTATGTATGTCTGGTACGTAGTGCATGTGTGTTTAGGTAGTACGTATTCTGTTTGGTGAGACGATAGATAGATGCATGTTTTAATAATAATTTGTTGTTGCCGTGGGGCGTGGCTGGGGGGATTTGCGGTGGCCATGTTTTTCAGTTTTGCATGTGGTATATATAATCTTCTGATGTATGGCCAATCCAACGGCACGTAGATGCAGAGAGTCAGAGATAGCATGCATACAGAGCTAGCTTTGGTATCATATCAGAAAGATATCGAAAGTGGTGTGTGTATGTTTAGGTAGGCCAAAAGGCATGAGGCGCATTCGCTGGCTGCTTAATAAAGCTAGCTAACATTAGTACTGTCAAAGCGGGTCGATCTGTCCCACTGCGGGCCTAATTTCTGACGAATTTTTGCGGGCCGACTTGTCAAGCCCACGGGGTGTGGGCCAAGCCCGTTAGGCCCATTATTTCGCGGAAAATTTTTCTTGTAGTTCTAACCTGTGTCCACCGCGGGGTGGGTGCGGGCCAACACGCAGGTTTCTGCTCACTTTGACAACCCTAACTAACACCCTAAGAAATAGCTCAAGAAGTAGCCACCATCAGGGCTTATGAGTGATTCATCACATGACTTGATATCATGACGGAAGACGATAGTGTGAGAGTTCCAATTCCACTTGAAACATATATGAATCTTTTGTGTGCGCATGAAGATTAGGGTTTGACTAGTGGGCTGATTATGCGACTTATAATTTACCTCTACAGTGGCTCTAGAAGTATGGTCATGTATAAGTTTAATATTAGTCCAGCAAAATCAGAATTACATAAGTATTTTTAAAAAAAATGTTTTCTTTTTCTTCATTTTTCTCCTCCCTCGCTCTCTTAGAGATGGAAAAAACCTGACAAAAATTAACATTATTCAGGATGCTCTAAGGGAGGTTACCTCTACTTTGAAGAGTGGGTAATGGGTGGTTTAACGTAATTATCCATGTATGTATAAATATCCAGACATGCAAGTAACTAAGTAATAAAGAAGGGTAAAATCGATTCGTAAGACGGGTCAGATATTTGATTAATGAGTCAGATCTTTGAACTCATAAATTAAAGATTCGATCATTCTCATTGAGATTTGTGAAATAGCCTCACACAAATTTTTGCCAATAAAGAATATATTGAATTTGTCTAGGGACTTTCTGTTCTCTTTAATGAAATTGGGATGCCTATCAAACCACACGTCTATCTTTCAATTGTTATACCATGGACCAGAGTTCATATTGCATTGTGAACTCTAATACAAAAATTATGTACTTCAGTTAACACATCATGTACGTATAATTAACAGTTTCTGTACATGTAAACAAATAACTTGATAATTGCTAACACATAATATGATACCTACAGGTACATAAACAATTAACGACATGTACAAAATGTGTAAACTACATATACAAAATCCAAAATTTATTTTTAGACCAGAGTCTGCAATGCAAGGTAGACCATGATCCATGATATTATAACTCTATTACAATGCAGTATCTGTTCATAACTACTTTCTCAACCTATTGAAGCACAAGAGTCAGTATTGCCCCCAGCCACCACCTCCCGTATAAAGGGAAGGTTTTGATGTCACTGGACTACAAGGTCCTTGGCCCACTTTCTAGAGTTTAGTTATTGATAAATAAATAAATAGAAAAAAAAAAAAGCATTCTATTTGTATAGCAATCACATCCTGATTGATCTAAATTAAACTTTTTCCAATCAATGAGTTACTAAACAGTAAACACAATAATAGCTTTTTGTCGCTTTAAAATAATTTATAAAAAAAAAAAATCACACTTTTTGTCACTTTTTTTAATTAGTGAGTGTGTAAACTGAAATGGTGAATCGTACATGAACTAACATCCTTTTCGAGGATGAGTGTAAATAAATATAGATGTCTCGAGCTCCGTTACAAACATTTGGTGGTTAATTATGGGAATTGTGAAAGGGGAAGGAGAAGCAGATTAGGCTTCTAAATTTATTCCACTTTGGGAGTGTGATACTGCCACTCAACCCTCACATGTATAATACAAACAAAACTTTTGTGTTTTCAGCAGTGCAGCTCAGCTAAGTGACTTCACCCATTAACACAATAATTAGCATTTCCCCTTAGTCATGACAAGAGAATCACCGCCACGTATTCACCATACCAAATTTATGATGTGTTTATTAATTAAAGATTTTTTTTTTTTAATTTTTCTCCAAAAACTTTATGGTTTAGTGACACCTGGTGTCCTGGTTTACACCTCCACATGATGATGAAAGTAGATGGGATTGGGATTGGGTTCGAGCCTCAGTAGGTTGAGAATCTAGTAATGAACACATACTATATTCTAGCATGGACAATTGAGTAAGTTTTGGAGGGTAGATTGTGAATATTACATAAGATTGAACATTGAAAGTAGTAGTGTGTGAATTTTACCTAATTTGGAATGCTCATTGTGGGTACTAGAAATAATTAAATAAAAGCAGGCTTAATAATCTAATTGATTTATGACATATTTTTCTTCCATAATGGACCCCACCCCCCTACTCCACCCTCTCTCTCTCTATTTATCCTCCTTGTATCCCCTCCCCACATGCAACAACCTGTTGAGTCACACTCTTAAAAGAAAGACAGAAACAGAGAGAGAGAGAGAGAGGGATGGGAAATTATAGGTTTAGATTATCAGACATGATACCAAATGCTTGGTTTCACAAGCTGAAGAAGGGCATGGGCAAGGCCAAAAAAAGTGGAAGAAATCACAACAACATCATCATCAACAACAACAACAACAACAATTGTATCAAAAAACATCAAAACCAAACCACATCATCCTCATCATTATCCTCATCATCCCATTCATCAACAACCCACAGAAAATCCTACTATTTCTCCAGACACTTAAGTTGTCCCCCGCCGCCGCCGCCACCGCACATTTCGCCGGACCTTCCACGAAAATCCGCCAATAAACGCCCCAAGAAGCGGCGGAGCAGCGGCAGAACCACCGCCGTCTCCGCCGCTTGCAGCTGCCGCCCCTCCATGGAATCATCCGTCTGGACTAAGCCCGATTCCACCCCTGAAGACTACCCAGAATATTCCCCCCTCGACAGCACCACCTCCTTCTCCTCCGACCAAGATTCCCTCGCCCCCGACCAAGATTCCCTCGTCCCCCGCCGCGCCCCCGACAAAGATTCCCTCCCCCTCTCGCCCGATCACGAACTTCACGACTTCGATTCCGTTTCAAAAATCGACCTCCCTCCCATCATCACAAAACCCGCCAACAAATTCAACGAATCCCTCAACAATCTAAGGATAAAACCCCAACCAAATCCATCATGCAAGACAGCGAAAGAGCAGAGGGCGTGCCCTGTTCGCAGATTCTCCGGGAACTCGCCGGGGGGCGGCGTGAAACTGAGAACAAATTCCCCGAGAATCATCGGCGGCAACCGGAGAATCCTGCAGGGCAGAAGAAGCACGAGCATTGCTGCGGCCAAAAGCTTCGCCGTCGTGAAGTCATCTAAGGATCCACAGAGGGATTTCAGGGAATCAATGGTGGAGATGATAGTGGAGAACAACATCAGAGCATCCAAAGACTTGGAAAATCTTCTTGCTTGCTATCTGTCTCTCAACTCTAATGAGTACCATGATTTGATCATCAAGGTGTTCAAACAAATCTGGTTTGATATCACCGATGTTAGGTTAAATTAATTAAGTAACTATTTAATTTTCTGCTCTAATAATATTTTGTAAATTATTGGCTACTGCAGCTATCATCAGTAATTTTCTCCCACTCATAATAATTATTATAATAAACTTTCATGCTTTAATTTTCTCCTAGTACTCTACTCAACAAGAAATCCAATATTTAAATTATTATTATAATCAAGAATTAAGTTGGTAGGAATTATTCATTTCGGCTACCAATAGTCTCTCTTATTGTATAATCTATAAATTAAAATACAACTCCCCTAACCATCTACTTTATATAATGAGAAAAGAGGCCTGGTGCCCTGAAAAGTTTAATTTATCAAGCTGAATATGATTCTCATACGAGAAGTTCATGAGTTTAATTTTTATCAATATCTTCTTAGTCGAGTTCGTCGCACAGGATCTTCCTAGTGTTGTTTACTTCTCTTGATGTGTGATTTTTGAGCTATTACATAGAGTATGGTGGTTTTTGAGTTATTACATAAGAGCGAGATTTATATATGAGTGGAGTTTACAAGGTAGGGTAGTTTGGGCTATTACGTTAGAGCGAAATTTAATTTACACAATTCAACTGACCGACCAATCAAAATAAATTAATAACTTTATTTTGTTGGTAGTCATATTTTTTAGTATAATATAACACTACACAATATATATAAAAACATTATTGTATGTAATATATTATAATAATAAATGAAAAGTGGTAATGGAAGTGTGTTTTTGTTTCATTAGGATATGGACACATGGCCAATTCTATGCATGGTTCAATGGAATAACTAACAATAAAAGAGGGTATTGAATGGAATAACTAACCATAAAAGAGGGTATTAAATCGTTGTGTATGCAAATGCTTTTAGAAGAGCTGTCTTATAATATATTAAGTTTAATCATAACAATTTGCTAAAGCATGGCAATGCACGTTATGATGTTCATTCTTTTTTGTAATATAGATTTTATGACTTCGTCGGATTATAGCCTAATTAAACCCCATGAATCCATCTCAGACATATGTAGAGATAAATCAAATCAATCTAGATCGAAAGCTCACCACCAAACTGTACAATTCTGCGCACAAAGAGCCCAAATTGAAACTTATATTAGCTAGTGAACTTAACTTTAACTTAGAATAAATAAAGATTTGTTGAACCAAAGTGAAAGTTTGGAAAACAACAGAACAAGAAGGATAAAAACTAAACCAAGAATATATACCTATCACTATTAGGTAGTTTTTCCAAGTTAAAAGGGGGAAAAACAACAACCAAGTGAAGTGTAGTGGCATTTTGATAACTTCAAAAGGATTGTTTGGTCAATTGTCAACAACAGTCTGTTTCCAACATAGCAAAATAAAGGAAACTTACTACTAGCCTGCGTTCAAAGACTGATATGTTGCCAAAATATATATATAGAGTGGGGATTTTGTCGCTTTCTCCCACCCAAGAAGGTGCATCTCACAAGAAACAGTAAATTCTCATGTAACTACTACTACTCCTCATAGTAATAGTCATCGTACACTCTCCATCACTGACAATCTCTTCTGTCAAACCCCTTAGCTTTAGCCTCTAATCCAAAAAAGAAGATACCCTTTAAGGACAATTTCTCATTTTTCCATCTTTCTTGAGAGCTCTCATGGCTTTAATTTGAGCTCTGCATGATTGACCGATGTCTATAATGTTAAGGGCATCTCTAATTCAGAAGAAAATTCCTCCGATCCACCTAAATGAAAACATAATGTGAAGAGAAGAGAGAGATAAGGTGTAGAATGAATAGATGCTCCTCACATTGTGGTCACGGTGTGCGTGGCCCCCCAGTGAGTGCTTGTTGGGGACTGGGAAGTAAGAAAGTGGCGAATAACTATCCATCACTTAACTAATCTGTTTTTTTTTTCTTCTGTTTTGTTGCTAATGTGAAAGGACTAAAGAGGAGACGCCTTCTCACTAGAGTTATGCATGTCGTGAAAATTTTGATGTGCACATTGCACCTACCAAGATGCGTGCTACGCATGTGCTCGCTGGCGGGTAGGACAATGGTGGACAATTATACTGATGTGGAAGGAATAAAGAGGAGATGCATTGAAGATCGATATCCTAATACTCAACGACAATATAATGATTATGTTATGAAAAATTAATAATTTTCAATCTCGTCTAATGTCAAATTAAAACAATTTACACATATTGTATGGTGTGTATGATATATATCAAAATGAGATTGCATAGAATATGAATTGTCTACCTAGCTAGCTTGCCCAAAAATGAAGAAATAAAAATGTTTAGGCTTCACTCTCCTTATGGAAGAAAAGCTGGAAGCAATAATACGTGTAAAGGGGACAAGAACAGACCAAAGCCTGTGGAAGATTCAAATTAAGCTTAGAGTATATGCAAGTCCACATCCAGTACATTTCCCATTTCTTCTTACCTTAGCTTTATTTTAAAAAGTGATTTTGAAAATTTATTGGCAAGACTTTGTGTCAAAATGCAAAAGATTTGATGCGCCAAAAAGAAGCTTTAGAAAATTTTGTAGATTGTGTAAAGTTATTGGAGGGGCAGTGGGGGGTATAAAGCCCAAAGGTGCATCGAAGGTAACAAAAGTTTTCTTACGTTTTTCAAACCTAAATATGCAAAACAAATGTGTTTGGTACTATGATGGAGGCTGTCTAAGTCATACCTATAAAGATACACAATTCAAAAAATTAAACTTTATTATATTAATGTGTAATTGTAATTATTTTATTGTTATATATACGTTGCAGTTGAATTTTGGGTCTTATTTTCACTAGTAGACTTATAATGATAGACTTGGGATAAACAACAACTACGGACATTGGTAGGTAATTTGAAAAAGTTTGTCTTCTCTTTATGTGGCAAAGGATTTCATGCTTGAAGAAGCTAAGGGTTTAAAAATATATTTATCTAGCTACCAGCAAATATAATGATACTAATTAGGTAGCAAGCATGAGATTTCTTTTTTCTTTGATGAACATAGGACTCCACTCAAAATTGTTTGGGGGGAAATCAATTTTATGACATTAAAATTTTTTTAATCTATTAACCAAGTTGATCAGGTTATTGGCTTGGTAACCATAATGTTACAATGCAAGCTTAACTTCTAGAAGGAGTGGTCTATTAGTTTTTTTTTTTTTTTTTTTTTTTTTTTTTTTTTTTTTTTTTTTGAGCAGGTAAGCTATAGACAACTTTACCTTCTTGTGGTTATGTGTCGGCTAGGATCACAAGGTAAAATTTACACAATTCACACCCTCATCACTCAAACCAAATTTAAATTTTGAAAAGATGACATTTTGTGAGAAATATATTGATCCGCATTCATATTGATAATATTAGGTACAACTACATTTCTCTCTTAATATTTATCCTATTATGCGGTAATAGTTCAATTGGTTCTTTTATATTTAATTAATAAGTAGATTCCTTTTCTAATGTGGAATAAGGTTGGGACAATTCATGTAGTACGTGTAAACACAAAGATTTTTATTGTCATCGAAGACAAAAGATATAATATATAATGTCTTGCTAATATGTCAACCTTAAAGACATTTACTAATTTGTATGCTGGTCTTTAATTTCTGACCAATACAGGATTTTCAACACAAATTATAAATGAGCTTTACATTATATTAGGGGAATGAAAAGCTAAAACATAATGTGTTCGTGAAGTTTGCACTGAAAGGCAACAATGTGCACTATATACAAGGCAATGTATACTTATAAGGAGAAACTGTACGTGCTCTAGAAAAGACAAAAATATGCACCCGAAAAAAAAAAGTGCATTGAAAGGTGAAAAAAATGTATCCAAAGATAAAAGAATATGAACTTATAAAAATTTTAACAATGCCACCACATTTTTAAAAAAAATTATCTTCATTAAGGACCCTGGCCTTTATCTGGATTGGATCAATAGATCGATAAGAGTAAACTCTATTTTCTACTAAGCAATCATTCGCACTTGATCCATTAATTGTCACAAGGTGCAAGGTTTGAATTTACAAAGGACCAAAAAAGGTATAAATATGACATTATTATGACATTAATATACAAGTATTAGTAAGTCACTTGATGCATATTTTGCAACTTGCCTCCTCCATCCGTTGTCAAGATAGGAACGGTGAGAATCATTCAATTTGAGATTCAAAAATATAAATCTTTAGGCTTCACGATAATTAAATTTAGACAATAGGTGATGATTTGCTTTGCATAAGATGGAAAACATGCATGTGCGATTTAAATCAAGAAATTTGATTGATGTGTTGGTTCTTAAGAATCTTGTTCAAACCAACATATCTTCTCTACCTAAATCAACAATGTTGTACGTATATATTCCCAATTCAGCAATTCAAAATTTTTTGGTAATCTTTAATTTAATGCTAGTGCATAAAAATTAATATTTAAAAACTATATTTAATTACTATTTTGAACACAAAATTCAAATGTAAAAATTATAAAAAGAAAATAACTTTAAAGGAAAAAAAATTTATTTGAAATACTCATGATTATTTCGGTTGCTATCGTGTCCATTTTGATTTAAATCAAACTGTGATCTTTTCTCTCAATGAGTGAATATTATACGACAATGCTTTTAATGGAAGAATATATATTTTTATTTAAAGTAAGAGTTATCGTAATTTATTTGTAGTTAATTGTACATGAACTATTGTGTAATTATATTGAATTATTTACAGAAGGAAAAGTTGTAATTACGAAAAATATTTTGTCCGGCACATATGTGCAACTTAATTAGTTCTTGGGTAGTAAATTATGAGTAAGGACACATGATTGAATTTTGATAGTAGTCTTAATCCTTGCAGTGTGAGAGTTACATCTAATATAGTGAATTTTTTGTGAACATAATCTATCTAATGTACAATTAAATTACCATGATTTGTTCATCCCCTAAGGCCAAAATGTGAAGGCCTGAGGATGAGAAAATTTTGCCTTATTCGGTAGGGCAAGAAAAAAGTATTGTGTCCTTATCAAACACAAATATAAATGCGTAATAAATATGACGAAACAATACATATCTTACTATTGTGAAGTCAAAAGAAAAAATCTAGGTACGGTGATAGTGAATTTGGAGACAGTAGTATAATATTCCATATTTTCGTTATAAATATCTTTTGGTACATCTAACAAAATACGGAGTAAAAAAGAAAACACCCCCCAAATAGTTAAGTTAACCTATCATAATTAATTTATAAGTAGGGTAGACAGCAGATAGGTACTCACATGTTTAACACTATTCGGATTCATCTCAAATCTGTCTAAATATTATCTGTTTCAACTTTTTGTTACCAATACCACTGATGATTTATTTCCCAAAAAAAAAAAATATCATTGGTTTACGACAAAAATTTACAACCGCTATTTGAAATTGCGCTTTAGTAAAACAAGCATTGTAACCCTAATTAACTGACAAAGGACTATGAGGAGATAATTAGCTTAGGTTGTCTATAGCTGATAAGCTCAAACCAAAAAAAAGTCAATAAAGTGCTTAGTTGCTTAGAGAGAGACGAACCTAAAACCTTGTATTACAAAGTCAATCATCCCACCAACTTGACTGGAGTTAAATTATCAAAACATACATGTAGAGTATTGAACTCATTTAAGAGATTTTGGCAACATCAAATTAATGATAAATAATTTTAATTTATCTCTTATTTTACCTGTCATGTTTATTCTTCATTAGTCAAACTAAATTTTTATTCTTTGTTTAGTTTCTTTATAGTATTTTTTTAATGATTTTTAAATTTAATTTTTGTTGTGTGTTTAATAATACTATTAATGTAGTTTCTAAATGAATAAATTTTATATACTAATACTATATTATGAAAAATAGAATTAAAAATAACTCCAGTCAAACACCATCAACTAACATGGGACAGAGGGAGTATAAAACTAATTTCTGATTATCATTATAGAGTTATGATAAGTCTTTACTCGATCTTTAAATGAGATGTATTCCCACTTGAAAGAACACGATCCTCCTGTAAAAAACAGGCCATGCCCGCTTAAACCCACGGACCAAGTGGGACTGACCTCTAAAATTGAAACTTATCTCCTACATAAATAAAGGCAGAACCGAGTACGTGGTAGATCACATAATCGATAAAATCCGTTTTGACGGCTCTAGTGTCATCCCATCCAGTATCCAATGTAATATGTAGTTGTATACAGCCATTGGCATGCAATTGTAACATCATTAATGTGGTGAAGCAAGCTCATCGATCACCCCACATTATTCCCCCATCATATGATATTATTTCAATGCACTCATTTCCTGATCCAATACGCACAACAATGATACTTCTCCAATCAACACTGCCTTGCATTTTGAGCCTGTCTTCAATATCAGATATGTATGGTGAACATCAATTACTTGCGTGATGTGATGAATGATGATCATCATAACATTATTATTATTTATTTATTTATTTATTTATTTTTGTTCTGAAAACTTGAAAAGATAGAGAAGGGCATGCATGCACCAGGAGGCCCTAAGAGCCCAGTTCTGTCTTAGCTAACTTTAATTTAAAGCTTTGTCCTTAGGGCTGATGACAAAATTTTCCGCACGGGAATTTCTCTTTGTCACCTCATGTTGGGTAAGAGAGAAATCCGGATTAAATACAACATAAATAAATAAATGAAAATGTTAGGGTACGTACTAGATGGATTGTGGTCATTCCTTGGTGACTTATTTAGCTTGAGGGAAAAATCATGATAGAGGCCGGGTAATGAGAATGGCCATTATTTGCACCTCATTAACACCATTTGGGAATTGTTAATAAGAGACTAGATCGAGTTGTCAAATCTAGCAGGTTAAGGGAGATGGAGGCATACATTTTTATGGACTGAATGGCAATATATGTGGACGAGAGAATTTTGACATTCAAATTTTTATTAATTAGAAAATCCTTCCAAGTCTGTCATTTTTCTGGGGTCCCCCACCTCGGCCTGACAAGACGATGGTGGGTTAACTCACAGTGATGACCTCTTAGATTTGAGAATGCCTACAATGAGTCTATCATATTGGGTGTAACTCTAAACTGCAACTATCAATGCACGATCATGTATTCACGTTCACAATCTATTAGCTGAGTACTAACCGGGGAAGATCAGCAGGTCTAGTGTAACAGCTGAATTATTGGAATTCGTCAAGGCTGGTATACTTGAAAATGATATTGGAAAGATCAGTGGTAAAGTCATTATCATTATAGTTTGATACTACTAAATTGCCCCCTAAAATTGACGTTGTGCTGGACGCCATTATTACCGACACTCAAGATTTTCCACAGTTGAAAATATCTTAAGGGGGCCACAAATTTTTCTTACTGAATAAGATCAATCCCAACGACTTTCCATGTTTATTAATTATTTAATTATGGGTTATGTGAGACCATCTCGGCATTCTTATCCGTGAGATGGGTCAAGTTAGATCAATATGAAAATATAATATTTATACTGAAAATTTTAATATTAATTAGGAATAAAATATTTGTTACTTATAAGGAAAAATGTACTAGTAATACATTTACATTTTTAAAAGTAATACAAATATTACATTTTTATCAAAAGTATTACATTTTCTAAGTAATATTGGCACGTGTTTATTACTTATAAGGGAAAAAAAATACTTTTGAGTAAAAATATAATATTTTTAAATCAAAATGTAAAAGTATTATATTTTTTCTTCAAAAGTATTACACTTTCCCATATAAGTAATATAATAAACATTTTATCTCTTATTAATATTATATTTTTCAATATAATTATTACATTTGATTTTAACCTGACCCGTCTCACGGATCTCACACAAGTTTTTGCCTTTAATTATATAGGGATAATTACTCAGTAAGGGTGTGTTTGGTAGCCCGGAAAATGATTTCTGGAAATTATTTTTCGGGCTTTTGGTGTTTGGCAGTGTCTGGAAAATGCAGTCAACGGAAAACAATTTCCGTTGACCAAGGAAAATGAGGCCATTTTTCCGGAAAATGACTTCCGGATTTTTTTCCGGAAGTCATTTTCCAGACTTGGCTTCAACAATATTTTTGGCCAAAATGGCCACATATGTTACTTTTTAAAAGAAATATTATTATTTTATATATTATTATTATTATTTTATATTTTTTAAAAATAATTTAAAATGTAAAATTATACAATTTAATTTATTTTCCAGAAAATGAACCAAACACACAAAGGCAGTTTTCCAGAATGCAACCAAACACACCCTAAGAGAGAATTAGGAATCAATCAGAGTTGTTTATCTTAAAAGATCTAACATATTATAAGCAAATAGAAGGGAAAAAAAAAAGATGGTGACATATTTGCAAATTATTTAAACTTTAAAGTGTCATAGAATGCAACTTTCAACAATATAGAGTGTAATTAGCAAAATTACAGTGTATATTTAATTTGTTAATAAATCTTAAAAACCAAACCAAAAGACTAAAGCCAAAGTTAACCACGAATATATGCCAAATTAATAAATAGTAAAAAGTAAACTCTCAAATTAAACTACAGAGAAAATAACAACTAAACCATAAATTATTCGAATGTGTGACCGGCTTTGATATTAATTTGCAGGATCAAGCGCTTACCATTATGATAAAAATTATAACTAGTAGCGAAGACGCATCTTTATTTCTTTATAATTGCTTAGAAGTCACTCAATATGCGGCACATTTCAATAGCTAGATGTTGTACTCCACTGTTTGTGCTGCCGCCTAACAGGTAAGTGTATTCAATTTTCACATTAGGTGTATTTAATAACATTGTTGATTATTTGATTGAATGAATATATTGATTTGTCAATTAATAGTATTGTACTTTTCATATTGAAGTATTGAACATTAAAAAAAAAAAAAGATAAAGAAAAACTAATTGACAAGAACTGCAAATTAAAAGGTGTTAATTTTAACTTTTGTTCACGTACTCAATTATTGTACTTTTTACACTTTTGATATTCAAGTTATTTAATTAGAGTTGGCTCTCAATGTGATCTCTATATGTAATAATTTTAATTGCATACATAAACGTCATGTATACTATTTTAAGTTTTTTTAAACTATTTTCTTTAATTAAATAAATAATCTTAAAAAACATGGTCATCTATCTCATGCACATGTACAATGGAGGTAGAAACCATGCATTGTTGGACAACTATGATTATCAAAGAAATACATGACATCGTGACTTGCACTGGTGTTTGGCAAATGCTTGAAAGGTTGAGTCTAACATTGATATCCTGTCAAACATCCTCATTCATGACAGAGGACAATAATGTCCTTCTATGTTGTTGTGGAATTTGCGATTGTCAATATAACTTACAATAATCTATACTCTACGGATAAATTATAAAAATGTGTTTATTATACTTTTTTTTTAAGGATTATTAATCTATCATGGCACTTTTTATAGTTCAAAAATATACTCCGTAATTGATTGTTTTAAATAATTCAAAAGTTTGTTTGTTTGTCTTTTTTCCTAACCACATATACCCTAAGCTAGTTGAGTAAGATCTAAGGTGGCAAAGTACCCGTTCATGAATTTTAGGGTAACTACATTTTCAAGATAGGTTTGAATCCGTAATTTCTTCTTCACCCAAACAGTTGAACCACTAACCCTAAGGGTCCCACATCTCACCCCGACAAAGCATGTGGAAGGAAGTAAATCACAGTCACTCAGTGGTTTAGCATACATGGCCAAATGTCGGTGTGCACAAGGAATCTACTCACTTTGAATAACATAATCCCTACACTATTGCTGTCGAGTTTCAAACATTGGTATCTTCTTCTAAATACTACCTACTAAACCACTGATTTAAGCCCGTGCAAGTAAAACTGTAATTTCTAATTAAGCTGTAAGAAACCATCATCTCATTCACATCTCGGCTATGTTTGGCAAACCTAGCTGAAAAGGTAGCTGAAAGCTGAAAAGTAGCTGAAACTGAAAAGCTATAAGTTCGAAGCTGAAATCTGAAGAGCTGTTAAGCTAGCTGTTATGCTTAAAAGTGTTTGGTAAAATTAGCTTTTTTATAAACGGATAAATGTAAAAAGACTAAAAAGGACATCTTTATACAATTTAAATAGTTTTAAATTTAAATAGGTTTGTTTATATATATTAAAATATAAAATAGTGAAATCAATATATTTTAATAAAATATAAAATAAGAAGATATATTTGAAAACATATAAAGTAAAACAAAATGTTTATAATTCATAATATTAGTTCATACAAAAATCAATGTTCAAACACAAATGTAAAATTGAAATTACAATCAAACATATTGAAGAGAAAAAGTAAAAAAGGTTTAGCCAAAAAGGTTTTAATTGGGAAGGGTAATTGATGTCATTTCTTTAAAATAATAAGGTTAAAGATGGAAAAAAAGTTAGGAAGCTACTAGCTTATTTTGAAACGCTACTTTAGGTAGCGTCCAAAAATAAGCTCTTATTTTAAGCTACTAGCTTATTTTAGGAACATTACCAAACAGAGCTTATAGCTTATTAGTAGCTTAAAATAAGCTATAAGCTCCTAAATAAGCTCTGCCAAATAGAGCCCTCATGAGTATTCAGAATTTCAATTAGCCATTTTTTAAAGATAAATAAATAAATAAAAATTACATTAGCCTCGGTAGTTGAAGAATATAATTTTGGGTAGTTGAATACTCCGTATATAACGTGCAGACTGCAGAGGAAGGATAGTAATATGAGAAACGGTACACGTGATAAGTGTAATTATATTTTTACCACAAGCTGCGCTTCACTTTGGATCATTTTAGGTTATGTTTTGTAAAATTTATTTTAAAAGCTTAAAAATTATGTTAAGTTATAAGTTTTGTTTGATAAAAAAATGAATAGTTTAAAATAATATATTATATTAAAATGTTATTTTAAATAATGTTTTAAAATAAGTTAATATCTATTAATTTTTAAGCTTTCAATTTTAAATTAGTTTATAAGTTGAAAAGTTACTCCAAATAAACTAACTAATGGAAATTAAAGTATTTATAGAATATATAATGATAAATTATATTATTATCCTGAAATACTACAAAGATATACGGGGCATACCTGGATCCAAAAAGAAAATACAGATCCCATTCTAATGATGGTTAAGAGACCAATAAGCCAGATGCCTACAAAAAGTAGCTAGGGTGAGATAATTAAGCTGGTGGACCAAGATGTAGTGAATCGACTCAAAGTATTTGATAAAGTTAATTATTGAATTAGTTAATAAGTATAAAAGTGCATAAAAGAATAAACTAAGATATTATAATTTTGATTAATGAAAAGTAGATGGAATCAATTAAAGTTAAAGATTAATAAGTAAAAAAGTTTTTTTTTTAAGCCAGGAATTTATTTTGAAATGCTATTTGAAGTAACATTTCAAAATAAGCTATTATTTTAAGCTCTCTATATTTTATCAAACAAAGTATATAACTTATTTGTAGTTTAAAATAAATTTTGAGCTCTAAAATAAGTTCTACAGAGGCTTAGAAATACCAACATTCGCATTCCGCCACTAATTTGTCTAGATAGAATAATTTTTTTAAAGGTTTCTACAAATTTTCATTGAAGTCACCCTAGCGATTAAATCCAAGCAATATAATGTGTATTCTGCGACAAAGTTATTGTTTAATGAAAAATAATAAAATTAAAACAAAAGCAGATAAAGACAATAAACTAATAATCAGCATATCAATCAAAAACAAAGAAGAAATATAAAATTTAAAAAGATGCAAATGGACAAGAAAATAAATATAATGTATAAATTATCACATATAACAATGCTATTTAATGTTGGTAACAAATAAAATAGAAAAAAAAAAACCAAAAGAATGTGCAAGTGCAATGTATATAATATACATTATAACTTTAATTAATTATATTAATATATTTTTATTTGTATTAATTTTTATCATTATTGACTCTTATATTTTATGTTTATATGTGTGTGGCCTGTCCATGCGTAAAATAGAGTTTTAAATATGTGGGACAATACTTAAATTTTGTCTAAATCTTTTCAAATAATATTAATATTAACAATAATAAATATAATTTTTTTTGTAAGACTTTGTGGTTTAGTGGCACTCGGTTGCACTCACTATGGAAGTGGTGGATTCTCGTCTCAGTGGGGCGATATTAACTCTTTGTGCTTCAGTAGGTTGAGAAAGTAGTTATGAACAAATACTGCATTGTAACAAAGTCAATAGTACTCAAAAAAAATATGACTTTTTTTTATAGAGATTTTGAGAAACCTTTTTAATATTTAAAATATTTTGATAATAAATGAAATATGACAAAAATCATTTTATCACTTTGTCGATTGACTTTAAGTCGTTTCAGACCGAATATGACAATAGTGGTTTCAAGAAATGTAATGTAATGGACCACGTACGTAGTCACATTTGTATGCTGAATGAAATGTTTGTCCATTTCTCTTACGTCGTTGTGTGTATATATTTTCTTTGCTTTTCTTCACCAAATTATTTAACTTTTTCCCGACATAAAAATTAATATACAATCCTTGAATTTTTCTTCATTGTTGGAACCTTCATTCCCTTTTCGTGAGTCCAATTTTTTTTTTTAATATTTCATGTTGGTTGGTTTCACTTAAATTCTATTTGTATTTTAGTGTTTTGCTCATTTTATTTTAATATTTTATATTTGTGTTGTGGAATCAACTTGTAATGCACTCTCTTTTTAATTTCTTTTCCCTTCAAATATGCTTAATTATCACGAAATTTTCAAATAATAGATGGATGATTTGGCAAGACATGCAAATAATGATGAGTATCTAGGAAAATATTCATAGAAAAAAAAACTATAATAATTGTATTTACTGCCGCCAAGAAATTAAGGATTACAAGGTATTAAGATGAGCCAAAACACTGAAATTCATAAGTAAATTACTGAAATACATGAGTTAATACCTGATTTGGTCCCTCGACTATTAAGATTTCACCACTTTGATCATCGACTTCCAAACTTGCTCGATTTCATCCCCAACTATGCAATTGTTAACAAAAACGGTCCTAATCTGGACTATTTTGATTTGAAAAAAGGACAACTTTAAGTAAAAATTTGCATTGTTGAGGATGAAGTTGAGCAAGTTTAGAAGCCGATGATCAAAATGGTAAAATTCTAATAGTCAAGGGACCAGATTGGGTATTAACTTGATCAATTCATAAGTATTTAATTACCAACAGATTTTCGTCATTAGTAAAACATACACTAAAATCTATAATTGTTTAGGTTATTGATTATTATTATTGTGTATTATTGGGCTAAAACTTCCAATTTCTCAAGTTGTGTCTAGGTAGCCTGTGAGTTATGAATGAAAGCAGAATTGATAGAGAATGAGTGTCGGCGGGTGAACCAAATCATATGAGATCATATCACCATTTAATTGTGTCAAAGAAAAGACTGCAAGAAGGAGATGAATTGAAGCTTATTAGTTTAGGTAGGTAGCTCACCTCCCAACCCAACATATTGCTGAGATTCTGCGATAGTTTTGTTGTTTTATATGACCATTTTGATCCATAGCTTGTGTCTTGTCTTGTTGAGTATGTTAGCTTATTCTAACATTTCAACCACCCCCAATTTTACCTTAGTAAATTTCCAAAAGTAATTGAATTAAATATATGCCTATAATATAGCTAGGTAGTGTAATACTATACATATTCTTCATTTTTACTCACTGTTTTTACTTTTACTTATGCTACATATTTTAATTCATTCAGAAAAATAGTGAGTCACAATTTGTATTAATCTCTTACTCTTCTGATCTATAAATAAAATCATGACACATGACGGGAGTTTTACTCCTTAAGAGCCTATGTATCATTTTCCTTTTAGAATATATTGTTAATGAATCATTGGTTCCCATAAAAAAGCAACCAGCTAATCATTGACATTTTGATTATATTAAAATTAAAATTACCAATTAGGAGAAGATTGCTGAGATTAATTATCAATAATCATGTGTTTCTTCCAACTAATTAAGTCATGTAAGTAATAAGCAAAAGAAGCTTTATATCCGATTGGATGAATGAGACACGAAAAGGGGTTACGTGACCCTCATAATTTGATTAATTAGTGGAAATAATTTAGACATGATGTTTAGGTTAAAACTAACCTTTCATTAACCTTAAAAGCTGGATTCCTTTCACCACCGCCAAACATCAAAGATTCGAAATCAATCATTATCAAAACCTTTTCTTGCTTTTCCTGCCTTTTTTTTCGTAGCCCATGCATCCTTAGCGCATTGAGCTCAACCCCAGTTTAAATTTTCTCCTACAGGATTCAAACTCTTACTCTATCACGAAAAGTAGTAAATTTTAAATGTATTTTCTCAACTATTGAACCCAGTCTTTAGGGCAAAAAAATTATGAAACCAAATTTTTCTGTTATTTATATATGGTAGAAAGTAAATTTTAAATGCAACTTCTTAACTGTTGAACCCTGTCTTGAAGGCAAAATAAAATTATGAAATCCTGTTTAAAATGACTAATCTAGTTTGTATTGTGTAAGATCTTAAATGTGCAAAAACCTCCCTTATATGACTAATCCTTCTGAGTCAGGTTGAGATGAGTGGTTGCACTCTCCTCCTTTGTTTCTTGCGAGTATTCTTGATTCTGATTTAATGCATTAAGCTTTTATTCTAAAAAAAAAATGAAATAAATATTTGTTATGAAGAAAATGGTTTATCGCATATTTGAAATTTCATATCATATAGAAGTCCACATGCCAAGAATTGCACGTACTCAGAACACGAATGATTAAAATTCTAATATTTGCTCCCTTCAAAGTAATTAATATAGTGGATTGGGGCTTAGTTGCGGTTTGGGCTCAACCCACATTTCTCATTGACCTATCTATCCAAGATGAATTTTTCCTTTTGCTTAGGATAATTTTTTTTTTTTTGGGGGAAGTTAAAGGTTGAATACATTCTTTGAAGGTAGAATAGAGAAGCTGACAAGTTAGTTGAAGACAAAATAAAGGTTTTGGGGCAACTCAATCAATTAAATTGCTCAGACAACTTAACTGGTTTACCTTTTGTGATTCTTTACTGATTAGGGTCACCAGATTTATGGAAAAATGTTACAATATAATCAAGCATATTCATTATATCACAAGGCACAACATTCTGCATTATTGTACATGTTTTGGCACAAATTCTGCAATGTACATAAGAAGACTATAGAGTCTGCATTATTTTGCAGCTACACGGTGAGGAAGAACTGTTTTTTACAAGAAGATTTGAACCCGAAATCTCTTATGAAGTCATAAATACGTCACTGAACTTAAAGATTTTTTACTAAGTGACAAGGAACTTTACCATCCAATCGGTTGAAATGAGCCATTCCTCTTGCAGGAATATTCAGCGGGTTCATGGTACCCAATATTCTCGACGGCCCCAACCGTCTTGAACAGCCGTCGTTTATTTACCTCCTCCACCAGTGTTCGGTGCAACAGTTGGCTACGAAGATCCACCAGCGACCGAACTCTAGTCATCTTTGGCCGCTGATGATTCGACCCACAACAACCCTTCTTATTATTGCTCCTGCTGCTTGTTTCTGGGCACAACCTCGTACCCGTGTTTGTCTTTTGAATCAACAAAGATTCCCTCCCCCCCTTGGAGCTCAAATCACCATCGCTTTCAGTAGCCCAACACAAGTTCGAGCAGTCGTGCGAGTTCATCGAGCTTCGCGAACTCGTATCATCATCTGTCCCAGTGACAAGTCAAATTTGGTATCAGAACAAACAACAGAATCTTAGATTCACTTTTAATTAAGACAGAACACAAAACAGAATCTTAGATTCACTTTTAATTAAGACAGAACACAAAACAGAAACTAACATAGAACTAAAGATATCCGAATTTAAATGAAAAATTGACGTACTTTGAAGCCAATCATGGTTTATTTTTTCAAGGAGGTCTGGGAGAGAGGCCTGTGAAGAAGACTGCGAGGAGAGGGAATAAAAGGGGTGGCGAGTAGTGCTAATTCCTACGTTGTCGTCGTCGTCGTCGTCATCAATGTAGTTGAAGCTATGCTGTTTCTGATATTGAGTTGATGTCCAGGTTGGGACTAATGCAGAAATCTCCTCATCAATCATCTCTGCAATATCCAGAGGCATCCAATCTGTTATCTCTAATTCCTTCACCATTTCCGTGGCCACCTCCAATGCAGTGTCACTAGTGATGTCAAATGGGAAAAATATGTTCCTAGCTTTCCCTGCAATGCCAACCAAATCATAATTATTTGACTGTGTGACTTATTTGCTAACGTTCAGGTTGTTGACTTGGTAACTACAAGATTACAATTAAGTTCGATTCTCAATAGAAGACGTGTTTTATCTCCTTAGGATTCTTTACCAACTAGGGTCACTGGGCAATCACCCCTCAGATGGGTTGGGGGTTTTCAGCTAAGGTCACAAAGTAAAGTTTACCCAGTGTACACCCTTGGATAATTGTGGATTTCTGACTGAGGTCACAAGGTAAAATTTACCCTGGACTAATAGTTACAGGTTTTTCTGGTCATTCAAAAAATAAAGAAAGGTGGAGCAGTACCATCCTTATCAGAGATTTGTACTCTGAGGAAGATGGTATCATCTTCAGGATTCAATGTGCCAGTGATGGTCATATCTGAGCTTTTAGCTTGGTCAACAAAACATGGTTCAACTTCAAGCAATTTTCCATTGGGAATCAATTTCTGGGATGGGAGTTTCGCAGATTCATGTTCTTGATCATCATCATCAGCAAGAAATGGATCCATCAGCAAGTCGTGAGCAGATGGGCGTTTGGAAGCGGGCTCCAAGCATCTTCCCACGAATCTTTGAGCCTCAGCATTGTCAATCCGGTAAAATGCAGCAGGGAGCTTTCCCTGTGACAAACAATGTGTATATGTTAGTTAACGTTAATTTACCAGAATTTTTTAAGGATGAAGGTATATGAGCTTACAGATGTGACTTTCTTGTATATTTGAGCAGGATTGGTGCACTCGCTGTATGGATATTCAGAAGTGAGCATCTCCAATACACACATGCCAAAGGAGTATATGTCAACCAGCTCATCGTACTCCTCCTCGTACAACTCCGGTGCCATGAATTCAGGTGTACCTACCCAAACAACATCATTAACACGGTCAACACCAGCCAAGTTAGTCAAGTTGTTATTAATTTCGTAATCATAAGATTACAAGTTAAATTCCTAGTAGGAGCCGCCTATTAACCTTTTTTATATAAGTTAGATATGGATAATTTAGATTGGTTTAAGTGGTCTTTCACCAGTTAGGGTGCCTATTGGCTTTTTTAGTTTGAGTTCCAGACTAGGGTGCCTATTAACTGTGTAGGCAAACTTATATTGGTTTAAGTGATTTTTCTTCGACTAGGGTCATAAGGTTGTCCTTTACCAGTAAGGGTTACAAGTTTTAATTTACAAAATGCACATCTCCAATAATAACTACTGGTTTTTCTCATTGCTCAAACCAGAATGCACCATAAAATAATGTGTAGTAGTCAAACTGTCAATTTAGACGGTTACCTATGACACTATGGGCATGGGATCCACGGAGCATGGCTGCTAAGCCCAAATCGCCAATCTTGACTTGGGCAAGATGCCCATTAACAAAGATGTTATCACACTTGAGATCGCGGTGGATTACAGGGGGATCATGGCTGTGCAAATACGCAAGACCTTCAAGGATTTGGCGCACCCAGTTCTTGATTGCTCGAATGTTCACTGTCGTGTACCTCTGCCTGTACCTGTTTCAAAGACAACCCAAATAACCTTATTGTCTCCGAAAACGTGATTATTGGAGATGGAAGCTAAGATCCATGAATGAATTGAATTATATTATTACTCTCTGAGCGTGCCGGAAGTGAACATCTCGGTGATGAAGTTGAACGTCCGGCGATCGGTGTCGATCCAGGACGCATGGAATCGCATTATGGAGGTGTGATCAAGATCCTTGAGGAGGAGGACTTCGGAGTATAGCCTCTGCAGCTCTTCCGGCGACCGGAAAACATTGTTCAGCTTGATCTGGTTCCAGGCAACCTCCATTCCTAGGACTTCATCAAACGCTCTGTAAACTGTCTTTATTGCTCCTTTACCCAGGATGTCCCTGAACTGCATTCAACCATCACAACATCAACATTCAAACTTAGATCGTCCATAATAAACTGTCTCAAACCAATCAGATTAATAGATCACTCGATCTCAATACAAATCAAACTTAAAATATTATTAAATTAGTCTGATCAATTTGAATAGGATTTTTCAAGTAGCATACAAATAACAATGGTTAATTTTTGGGTCACAAATTACATTCAAGAATCTAAATTCAAAACCAGACAGCCCAGTTAATTAACTACTTTTATCTTTTTTGTATGATTGAGGTGTGGGGCCAATACTACAATGTTTGGCAAAAACTGTGAATAATGCAAGGAACAGCCAAGGCCATAATAAGTCGACAAGTTGTAGTGCCATCCAGGAAAACTTGTTTTTAATTATTATTACTATTTCTTCATAATATTTATCAATTTAACAAATTCATTTTTTTAAAAAGTCAACTCTTGGAGATCAACAAACCTCAACAAAATACAAGCATATATGGTGTCCTGGTGCCAATACTTCTACCATATATGCCTCCTAATTAAGTCAACGCAGCAAATTGGTCCCCCAACCTACACGTGTTAAAATATAGATTTGGTGTGCTCAGCCTAAGGGCATATTATCTTAAAATAGTCCAAAATATTTAGATCAAACTATATTATTTTATAAATTTAATATTAATAGTATTATCTAGTATCTACAAGTCTACAACGATGACATGCACTAGAAAAGAAAGATAGAGGTGGTCATGAGTTCTCGATCAACAACTTTAAACTTAAAAAGGTCGGCTTAAAATTAAATTTATAAACCACTAAATAATATAATTAACACAGGCCTTTTGAATATGAAAGTGTTTCTCACACTACAAGAAAATAGCAAAATACCAACTGCAGATTAATAAATACCTACAAATTTAAATATTATAGCTTATGCCAAATTAGGGGATCCCGAAAATAAAGAAAGTGATTTTTTAAGGAGTGTTGTCTAATACGATTCTTTTGAACATGTAGTCACAAATTTGATCATCAACTTTATGGTGAATTGGAAATTATATATTTATATATATATATATATATATATATATATATATATATATATATATATATATATATATATATATATATAATATTCTTTATAATTTTGACCCATCTCTTAAAAGGCAATTTTGGCTCCTCCTCACATGAAAAGGCATTAAATTCTTAAATACATGGATGCTACTAATATAATCCAGGACAAATTTCAACCTAGACTAGAAAACATATAAAGTATTAATGATTAAAAAAAAAAAAACATGATAGTTAGTAGTAATAATAGAGCAAAATTAAACTTACACGTCCATAGCGTTCCGATGGATCCATCTCCACATATTCCAACTTGGCTCCGCCGCCGAGGATATCATTTAGACGCCCGGTTTTGTGCATGGTGATCAAACACACACAACACTATCAAAGTGTGTGTATATATATAAACCTTAATTCCTCAAAAAGCTTGCTTATTATATTGTACTATATATATGTATGTTTTTAGTTTCTTTCCTAGTTTTATTTAGGTGGTTGAAAGCTGCTAATATTATGAGAGAGGGAAGCTAAGAGGGTGCTAAAAAATCCGAGGTTTTCCCTCGTGATTCTCGTATGAAAAAACACCAAACAAAAGCCAGAAGAGCCTGGAGTAATCGATCCTGAGCATGATCCAACACATCCCTATAACTCCACGCGAAAACTCGTCGTAGACTGGACCAGAAGGATTCATCTGACTTCAACAACGTTGTGCGTGTCTGTGTGTGTATATATAAGTGTGCAGGGTATAGTATCTATAGAAGCAAGCAGAATTGAAAGAGATTGAAGCAATAAAGTCTGAATTGAAGATTCTTTATGAGTTGTGATTTAATTTGCAGAGAAGAATGAAGGGGAGCCACTAAAAGTGGGGGATTTGAGAGGAAAAGATGTGAGAATTATTGGAATTTCTGAACTTGAAGAATCTACAGCTACGTCTTGGGAGCACCTGCACCATTGTTTGTGGTTGAATATCGCAGATAAGTCCAAGAACGTTCTTGACAAAAGGGAAGAATAGAAGGTGAGAGAGAGAGAGAGATTGATGGAAATGAATAAAACTGTTGGGTTTTTGGAGATGAGAGATTTTTTGGTTTTTGGGTAGGATGGGACTTTTGGTGAGAGGAAGAGGTTAATAATGAAAGCTAAGGGAGATGTTGTTATTGTTCAATGCATGCATCATTCATTCATATACGGCCGTCCCGGGTTCCGGTTGGCCATATGTTAAATAGTAAACTAGCTGACTTAGGGATAGTGACCCGACTTCATTATTAATCTAATTTCATACAATATGAACACTAATATATATAATGTGTTAGTTATAAGAAAAAAATAACAATTACATTGAAATTTTATTATCTAAAATTATAAAGTTGGGTGGTTGATGAATTACAATTTGACCTTAGAATAGAGTTATTCCCAATTTTCCATCTATAACAACTTAAATTGTGGTTCAGTCGATCTGTCCTATTCAGCATATTCATGCGCTAGTCGAATGGCCCATCTCAAGCTTCATGTCTTTTGGATTGCACCAAAGGCCTTGCAAGTTGTGAGCTCAATTGCCCTAGAATCTTAACCTGTGGGAGTAGCTAGTTTAATCACCGTTAAGCTTCATGTCTTTTGGGCTGCACTAAGCTAGGGGCTTGCAAGTTGCAACCTTAATTACCTAAGAACATTAGCTTGTGGCAATAGCTTTAACACGATACGATTGAGTTTCATGTCTTTTGGACTGCACCAAGGCGCTTGCAAGTCGCGACTTCAATTGCCTGAGAATCTTAGCTTGTAGGAGTAGCTTTATCATCACAATTACGTTTCATATCTTTTAGGCAGCACCAAGGAGCTTACAAGTTGGGACCTCAATTGCCAAGAACCTTAGCTTGTGGGATTGGAGTAGCTTTATCAAGGTTTATTTAGAGGCGCAAGTACACCTGGCCTATAGTATATTTTGATGCAAAGCACACAAGTTCAAGATGTTTGGGATTTGATTTGTACACCTCATGCATGCAAGAGAGAGCCTATATGCTATTCATACCCTTCGAACTTTAAAAAAAAAAATTGAATTGTATTTATACTAATGCAAATCCACATTCATTTCCAATGTGAGACAAAGGCTACCCAAACGTCTTTCTCCATTTCAGCCAACTCAAATTGATACACTTCAAGAATCAATTTTTCATTCATGCACCCATTATTCATTTTGAGCGTATAATATATATATATATATATATATATATATATATATATATATATATATATATATATATATATAATACTACTTCTACTCCCTCTCCAAAATTTTGATGTGAACATTTTTCATGAAACCCACAGGATGAAGATAACTAATAATCAATTGTCACATAGAATAAAACTGAGGCAGTACATGTAATAGAACTCTATTAAGTTTATCATCTCAACTAGGAGAATCCAAATCACTTTGACTCAAATCAAATTCAAAGTGAACCCCACTAAAAATTATTCCACACAATGATCATTTTAAATGTCAAATTTTAGCTAATTTTTTGGATAGTTGATAAGTTTTGTCTTTTCTTCTGTTATATTATTTAAAAAATAAATAAATAAATAAAATAATATAAATAAAAAAAAGATATCATAAATTCGGTAACAACAACAGGGGGCTAAAATAGCTTCAACTTTTAGAATTAGTTGATCAAATAATTATAGTATAGGATATTAGGATCGCTATAAGGGTTAGAAATTTATCATCAATCATTTTCATATTGAGTAGTTAAAGAACAATAAAATGAGGAGAGCTTATGATGTTCCAACTTTTTTTTTTAATCGCAATAATGAAACTATTTTATTCTACGAATTATATATATATATATATATACATAGCGTGAGATTCATATAGGAGCCAACATTTCCATAAGTACATGAGAACCAATCTCATTCATTAAAAAAAAAAAGATTTATGGATGAGATTAATTGGGGATTAAAAACACAAGTGTGTATATTAAACATTATAATAATGTGTGCATATTAAGCATGTCTTGTGTGCAGCATAGGGATATGCTTAATATGCATACAACATAATGCGCATTTTTAATCCACAATTAATGTCATCCATAGATCTATTTTTTAATGGATGAGATTGGTTATCATGGATTCATGGGGAGATTGGTTCTCATATGATCTCTAATCTATAATCTCCCAATGAGTCTATGAAAATCAATCTCATCCATTAAAAAACATATACCTGATGAGATTAATGGGATTAAAAACGTGCATGTACATATTAGGTATATTATGATGTGTGCATATTAACCATGTAGTGTGTGCATTATATATATATATATATAAAATGTACAATTGTACAATCACGTCCAACAATCAATGAATAATAAAAATAGAACAATTAAAAAAATAACACTTTGAAAGACCTGGCCCAATCAACAATAAATATTATCATATATTGAGACTCCTAAAGGTTTAAAATTTGAACATTAGTTTGGCAAATAATATTGAAAATTCACATACAATAAAATTTAAACATTTTTTTATTGGTTTTATAATTTTATTCTAAGGCTAACATAGGCAAATAAATAGAATTGTTTGGGATTTAAAAAAGAAAAATTGGTGAATACTGTTTTAGAATGTACTAAGAAATCAAACATTCTTTTTTATATATGTAAATACAAAGTAATTAGACATTTCGAAGAATGGGTTTAATAGTGGATGATGCTACGAGATTCAAAATGTTTCACTTGCAATACATGATTCGTATTTGATTAATAAATAAATAAAAAAATTAATGCAAGGTGTGATCCATTAATTCATGTAACTAATAAATAAATAAATATTATCATGGTGAAAATTTTTTGTCTCGGTAACAATATGTGAATATTCGATCATAATCAAAAACTAAAGTGTAAAACCAATTCTTTCCATGTTCTATACAAACTTCACCAATTCTCCAATGTTCCATTATTTAATCTTCACCATCCCAATTTGTTGGATTCAAATTAATATTAGCTCAGTGACCTCTGGATTAATGGAAAGTACACATAACCACAATATTCATTTATCATTACTTAGTACATGCATGCCATTTTAATTTATGATTTTATATATTTTTGAGAAAATATATATTAAATGTATTTTTAAAAAATATTACCCTATTGTTGGAGTTAGTACTCATGGGTACTGTCAATTGATTCTGAATTGATCTCGTTACCATAGTTGTCATTGAACGGATGTGGTCAGTCGGTTGAGTTAATTCATTTAATTTATGTTAGGATCATTAGTTCAATTTACACAAACACCTGTCACATTTTCAAACGTAACTATAGATCTCCCAATACGAATAAATCTTCATGAAATAAATAATAGAATAAAAAGAGATTAAATGTATATTACTCTTATTTTTGTATACACCAATAAAAGATAACATACAAATCATTTCATATTTATATTCATACATCTTTATTACATTATTATATCATGTCATATATATTATATTATATTATATTACATTATTATACATACCCCATAAATTAAAGATTATTAGAATAGTTCAACACCGTACCGGTCTCCTGAGGGTTGTTTGCATTTGTGGTTAAAGGTATGATGCGTGATAGTTATTATAAATAATATAATTGTGATTTGAAAGGGAATAAACTAAATTATTGAATTATTAGCATGTAATTAATCCCATCTATTTGATGCATGTCATGTCAGGTTATTATATTTAATTTTGTCAACTCAATAATTTTTTTTTTCAATTCAAAAATAATAATACTTTTTTTCCAATAAAAGAAATTAAGTAAAAACTCAATGAGGTATTACATACTGTTAAGCATGTGTTGGCACATGAACAGAAAATTGACATCTAGCTGCAATTTACAAAATTTAAATGCCTTGTTGCAATGTATTTTAAAAAACAAAAAAAATTAAGGTATTGATGACAATTTTTTTGAAGCATTATAAGAAATTGAATTTGAATTAAAGAATAACAATAATATAATAGTAATAATAATCTGTATTGTTGTTTTTTGTTTGTGTTTGTGAACAACCAATCAGTTTTGTTTACGAATGCTAAATAAACAAACACATGTCCATCCATGTTCATAATCATAATTTGTGTGTAAATAAAAACTAATCTATGTTCACGAATAATAACTAAATTAACAACATAACAACTATAATATAAAAATAAGAGCAAATTGCCATTTTAGTCCACTGACTATAGGGGTCCTATTAATTGCAGTCCACGACTTTTAAAACTGTTAATTGCATACCATGACTATTTAATTTTTATCAATTTTGATCACTCCGGCCAAATTGCCGGCCAAATGTCGCCGGAAGTTAAAATAATGAGGGTATTTTAGTCATTTCACTCCTATTTTTTCTTCTCTGGCGAACTCTTCTTCTTCTCCGGCGAATTCTTCTTCTTGGGCAAGCGACACAAACCTAGGCGCATTCTGTTTGCATTTCTTCGACTTCAGAGGAAGAGCAAAGCGAGAGGAGAAGCTTTCACGCCTTCAAGGTTTTGTTTTCGAACGAGACCTGGAGAGCTTCCGAGGGAAGAAACAATGGCGGCGCATTCTGTTTACATTTCTCCAACTTTTCCGAACCTCCGTTGCTGCACCGAAGATTGCAGTGACTTCCCTTATGTTGTATGGGAATCTGGTTAGAAAGAAACAAAATAGGTAGTGTATAGCCTTGCCTAGAAAACCCAACTTCATCTTCTGATGTGGAGTGGAATATGGGTAAAACAATTCTGCAAATTTTCAATGGCCAATAGCTTTCTTAATCATATCGCTCTAAGTTTTCAATTACGCCGGCCTAAAATACTACTGAGAAGAAAAAAAAACCTAGATTTGTATCGTTTGGCCAAAAACGAAGAAGAATTCGCCGGAGAGGAAGAAGAATACGCCGGAGAAGAAGAAGAGTTCGCCGGAGAAGAAGAAATAGGAGTGAAATGACTAAAATATCCTCATTATTTTAACTTCCGGCGACATTTGGCCGGCAATTTGGCCGGAGTGACCAAAATTGATAAAAATTGAATAGTCATGGTATGCAATTAACAGTTTTGAAAGTCGTGGACTGCAATTAATAGTACCCCTATAGTCAGTGGATCAAAATGGCAATTTGCTCTAAAAATAATATAAATATGTCCAAAAGTAACATCTAATATCAAAGTAAAAAACGAGCATGAGCTTCTTCATGAACATTATTAAACGAACAATAAACAAGCTTGTCCACGAACTCTTAGCAAATGGACATACAAATGTTCAGATTTTGTTTGTTTATTAAATGAACTCTAAAATTTAATGTGTTTATTTATATTCGTTTAGAATGCTTATTGAACATGAACACGAGTAATTTATTGAAAACTTTGTTTGCATATCAACTCGTTTGGAGTTATATGTTAGTTATTTTCTAAAATATAAATATCAAATGTATAAAAATGTTTTACATTATTTATTATTATTATTATTTACAATAATATAAAGATCTAAAATTTAAATTTTTAATATATATAAAGTATTAATATTGAACATCTATTTTTGCACATCGCACATAGAAACTACTTTTGTGTGTGTGTGTATTATTCTTTTACCTTATGAAATTAAGAGCCACCTAATTTCAAATTTATTCTTTCTCATCGCTATCCCCCCACCTTTTAATATGCTTTTCTAAGAATTTATGACATGATTATATCTTCCACCCACTTTCTACGAACTTAAACACTTCTTTTTTTTTCTTTTTTTTTTAATTATTTATTTTGAAAAACGAAATGAATAATTAATTATTTTCGTCCATTTTCTCACCAACCTCTTTTCTTTGACGGCAAAATTTACCATTCGTAAAGGTGACCACGTGTATGCGCATTTTCGTCCTCAAATTTTTTATTGAACTAATATTCATTTTTAATTAGCATTTACAATGTATTTTTTATTTTGACTCTATTAAATATCTGAAAATTTTTATAATGGATAAATTAGACAAAATGTGGCTTTGTGAGAGGGGGTCATGGCTTAATTAAAAGTTCACCCCTATTTAAATATAAAATATTATTGTTGTTGTTGTTGTTCCATCTGTATCAGTTTACATGTCATGTTTACTAATCATTGGTCATATTAAATCTTTACTCTTCATTTATTTGTTTTAAAGTATTTTATATACTAATACTAAACTGGATATAAGTATTTTATATACTAATACTAAACTGGATATAAATTTTAAGTCATAAATTACTCGAGCATTCTCGTTAACTCAACCCGTTATTGGTCAAACTAAATATTTACTCTTCGTTTAATTCTTTAAAAATATTTTATATATTAATGCTAAATTAGATATAAATTTTTAAGTCGTGAATAACTTGAGTATAACAGAGAGTGTTTTAACGATTTTATTTTGGGAAAGTCAACTGTGTTGGTGGCAAGTGGCAACCTAGAGTTGGTACAAAAGCAGTGGCTAGCGGCAAGAAAACCAAGTCAGACTAGTTGCTGATGGTGTTTATAGAAGAAGATTAGAGTGGGGACCATAATTAGATATATATAAATTCAAAAATACTAGATGTACTCCCAAAATCATACTCCCAACTTTTACTCCCAATTGTGTTCAAATTTGATTGGATGATGAAAAAAAGAATGGACAAATATCATGGCCCCCTATTAAATTGATCAATCAAAGTATGCCAACTCATATGGAGTAGAAAATGGGAGTGTGAATTGGGAGTATATGTAGAATTACTCATATAAATTACATGTGTGAAGTCATCAACCTTCAATTATTGAGTAATTGTAATTATTATAGCAAATAATAATCCAAAAACTGCGGTTTCATAACGAGTCAATTTTCTACTTGATTGGAAAAGAAAATTCAGCATTATAAAAATCACCTGTACACTCCCGGCTTCATAGTTCGACCAATCAAATCTTGTCAATTATCACTCGATCGGACTACCTCAGTTGGTTCGACAGATCACAGATCAAAGGAGTATGAGGATTTAAATTCCACTGAAAACTTAGGGTCATTAAAAGACATTAATTGATAAGAGGAGATGATGATCAACAACAACAACAAAAATAGTTGACACTATAAAAAGCACTACTTTATATTGCTATTTCAGATTTTCAGTTACCTGACATTTCAGCCTGTTTTGTTTCATGAACAGCCAACAACAATGTTGTAATGTTACAAAATGAAAGAATCATCAAAGGCTGATGCAAAATGTATGGTACACAGACTGTAATTTACAGCTAAACTGAAAATGGACAAGTACCAACCAAGTACTAAAATCTTCCTGTTCTAACTGGCTCTAAAGTATGGTTTAGAGAGATGCAGATTCTGGGATATTCACAATCCATGGCAGATGTTATACAGCTTGTGATCATAGGTTGTCATCATACCTATATCGGGTTCCTCGAAAACACCGGTTTTGATTGCTGCAACCGTAATATTGACTATTGACAAGGCAAGGATGCAGGCTTTTGTTGCTCGTCTAAGAACTATGCCTCGGGTGGGAAGTCTGTCATCCATGGACCGTTTAGGTTAGGATGCACCTTGTCCCGAGGAGAAAACGATTGGTTGACGTCTCTCTGATCAATGGCGGAATGGACCTCGCTGTGAGGAAAAGCGGGGCGAGGGTGTGGCATCTCATGGTAGTTACTGTCGAGAGTGTATGCGTCTGTGAAAGTCGGTTTCCTCGCGTTGGTTCTTGGAGAACTCAATGGTGCCCTAATCCTTCCCCCCTTTGAATGCCTATAACCATGAGGAGGAGGTTGATTCTGCAAAAATTTAAAGCACAGAACTCTTAGGAACTCATAATTGCTGCATATGTATTAGAATAACATCTTGTGAATATCATATGAGAAATTACCATGTTTGGGAAATATGTTCCGGTTCCCCGTGGCTTTAGCATCTCTTCAAAGCCAAATGCGGCGTTGGGTACTAACCGGGGGTTTGGGGGGTAGAACATTTGATTAGGAATGAAGCCATTAGGACTCCCCTGAGGAAAACCATTTGGAATCATCTGTGATGGCGGCCAAACCGGACCTGACAGATTCTTGACGTGAAATGGCGGGGGTGGCAGCGGAGGTATAGGTAATGCAGACAGATGTTCATAGCAACGCCGACCATATTGCATACAACGAAAGTAATAGTCATAGTCCCCGCTGAGATCTGACAAATCATTCAAAGCCCGTGGGCTTTTACCACCAGTAGCTAAAGGCCAGGCACGATCTATACACACTGAATCATCAGAACGAGCATTGTTGACTACAGTCAACGCCTCGTTTTTATCATTCAAAAGGTTCTGCTCCGAACCCTTTCCTTCATTACATCCATGCCTCTCTGGTGGCGTTTCCTCTGAGCTTTCCCTTTTCATCTCCCCATTGCTAGCTGATTTAGTAAAACAGAGATGCGGGGCAAAAAATGGCTTACCCGCTACAGGTGCACTCTTTTCAGTACGTGAACTAGCAAAATCGGTTGAGTTGCCATTAGATAACGTAAGGCATTGTTTTTTATCGCCAGAAAGATGATGGTCAAACGCATTCCCTGTTCCCGCCTCAACAGTCTCCGGTGGCAGCACAGATTGGCGTACTTTCAAACCCCCTTCTTGATCTCTGTTTTCTTCGTTGGATATTCCATTGGGCTTAACCGTACAATCTCCAGCAGAATCAGCAAGACAACTGGATTTCATTTTACAATTGACATCCTCAATTCCGGATGAATCACTCCCGGAAACAGGACGTGCTGGAAAGAAACTATCGTGGCCCACTGCTGGACCGAAATCTTCAACACCAAGCCTCGGTGCATGACGGAGCAGAGTATTTGCAAAAAATTTATTAAGTTCATCAGCAATGTTCTCCTTCGACTGCAGAAGAATTGTCCCCAGCTTCCGAGCCCCAAATGTGAAAGCACTCTGTATTCGGAAGAAATTTCCTGTACACAATATCCAAGATAGAAATTATTTAAGATAGGAGCTTAAAACAGTGAAATGTTTATGCAACTTTTTGACAACTGAATTGGCTTTTACAGTTTTACAAACTCTTCCTCATTTTTCCTAATTTCAAACCCCAATTTCCAAACTCATCTCATATTCAACAATCGAATCACAGTTCAAAATGAGAGAAAAATATGAAGAGCTTGGGTATATTGACGAAGAGAAGAGAGGGCTAGTGAAATTTACGAGAATAACCTTTGACTCAAACTATTTCCACCTACTTTAGCCCTATTGGAAGGGCTAATATTGACATTTTCACAAACAAAGGTCAAGGGACAATTTTGAAGTCAAATACTAATTTTAAGAATACAATATAGTCAAGGGACCAAAAGTGAATTAGAACAATGCCATTTTACAGAATATTGAGAATTTTTATGCCTTAAGCAAGCTATCCTGACCAAAAACGAAATATATAAAATTGAAAGTTTCTAGAAATGGAATTTGATCGTACCTTTACTGACACTACGCCCAAGATTATTATTTTCTTTGAGAGGATCAACAATATTAAGGTGCTTTTGTTGGAAGGTCCGGGCGTTTGTTTCAAAGCCTCTGGAAGGAACCGAAAACTTGCTGACACAATATCTAATAAAATCATTGCTCAACAGAAAATCACCACCGCCATTTTCAGGTGCCTCGGCTGCAAAAAGGACAAGAAAATCACCTCGATGAAATAAAATGAAGAAGCATATAACAATGCTATGAGAGTATGAGATGTTGCTTACCCACAATATCAGGTAAAGATGATAGGCGGACTGGACCGGTTAAACTAACACAATAATTTTCCCAGTCAAACTTGCTGAAATAATCCAAAAATTTGTACAGAACCTGAGAATGCAAAAGTTTCAAGCATTAGATCATAAAATGCAAATAAAATATGGCAGATACAGAGCATAAGTCCAAGGAAACTCACCGCTAAGGGACCGTCTAGAGAAGAGTGAAATAGATGAAAGATGTATAAGACCAGTGTCTCCAAAGCATAAGTAGATATCAAGCCGTGATGAGCACCGAGGATACGGCTTTCATAATAGCACCAGGCTTTTATCAATATAATGCTGCGCTTAAATAGATGGTCTTTACCAACTATGTGATCGACCTGCACAAATATAAGATTATTCATATAGATGATAAATAACAAGATTATTCACATAGATTTAACTATCAAAAAAAAAGAAACGGAGTAAATTGCAAGTGAAAAGAATCTTATGAGAAATGTAACCGTGTGCATGTCGAGTGCAATTTGAGTGCACGTCGAATGCAAGTTGAGTGCACGCCGAGTGCATTCAATCACTTTTTAGTAGTCTCCAAAAAATTAAAAATTAAAAATTAAAAATTAATTTCAAGGAAATACCTTCTCAAGAAAGCACAAGGAGCAAAGACCGCCGATTTGATTGAAGGAGATGTCAACGACAATATTTTGTACTATGCATTTCACAATCTTGACCTGCCAAAAGAAAGACAAGCATCAGTATACAATATATGATTCTAACTAAAAAAAAAAAAAAAAAAAAAAAAAAAAAAAAAAAAAGTAAACATCTATGTAGAAAGAACAAGACCTCGGCAGAAATGAGCTGGACATCGTCTACAGTGAAATCTGCAGCCTTATTTCGGTGCTCTCTTTCAAGAATGTAAACTATGTCATTTGCCAACCCATCTTCCAGCATGGGAGCACCAAAGGCAGTCAAATCAATGTCGCCATCAGGAAGAAAGGTTTTTAGAGGTACCGATCCATATGGAAATACCTGTTATTAATTCAAAAGAAGTTTCATTACAAACTGTAGAATAATATCGAAAACATAGCATTTTCACAAAGTGTACAACGATTAATAGGTATGTTTATGCAAAAACAGCAACACCCAATGCTCAGTGTTTAACTAAAATATGTGTAACTCCTATGCAAGGTGCAGACTCTAGGATAATTACCAGAACTACTTCCCAAATGCTAATGATGTAAATCTATGTATACAATTGCACTTATCTACAAATGTATGAACAGAAAGAATCTATTCATATATAGAATGTCAAAATGTTACGGAGTATTTAATCATGATTAACAGAGAGTGAGTGGCCTATGCACACACACAACTTCAGTTACCCACCCAAAGAATCATCTGGAATCTATCCAATTGCCAATGAAATTTGGCTCAACTAATAGAAGTGCACCAGAATAGGAAAACCAAATCTTTATGCTTCACCGTTTGTCAATGCAGGGTACCCAAAACAGATATGAGATATTTAATACTCCATAAATGTTAACAAGACATCACTGAAATGACTTGCATAAATGCATTTATACAAATTTTCATCAAATCATTAAACCTAAGCATAAAAGTTATCTAGCACTCATCAGCTAACAACCTTAGCCACCTTTAAGCATACTTCACATATATACAGAATACAGAAACTTCCTAAAATTAATATATTCTTATGCAAATAAGCATATTTAACCAAAAGTTATGCTTTGCCGTTAGCCATTTGCCAATGTACTGTATCCAAAACAGATAATGAGATATTTAATACTTCATAAATGTTAACAATACATACTGAAGTGACTTACATAAATGCATTTATACAAATTTTCATCAAATCATTAAACCTCAACTTAAAAGTTATCTAGCAATCAGCAGCAGCTAACAAGTGACAACCTTAGCCATCTCTAAGCATACTTCACATATATACAGAATACAGAAACTTCCTAAAATTAACATATTCTTATGCAAATAAGCATATTTAACCAAAAGTTATGATTAGCCGTTAGCCATTTGCCAATGTACCGTATCCAAAACAGATATGAGATATTTAATACTCCATAAATGTTAACAATACATACTGAAATGACTTGCGTAAATGCATTTATACAAATTTTCATCAAATCATTAAACCTCAACTTAAAAGTTATCTAGCAATCAGCAGCAGCTAACAAGTGACAACCTTAGCCATCTCTAAGCATACTTCACATATATACAGAATACACAAACTTCCTAAAATTAATATTCTTATGCAAATAAGCAAATTTAACCAAAAGTTATGCTTTGCCATTTACCATTTGCCAATGTACCGTATCCAAAACAGATATGAGATATTTAATGCTCCATAAATGTTAACAAGACATCACTGAAATGACTAACGTAAATGCATTGTGCAAATTTTCATCAAATTATTAATCCTAAGCTTAAAAGTTATCTGGCAATCATCAGCGAACAACCTTAGCCACCATTAAGTATACTTCACATATATACAGAATACACAAACATCCTAAAATTAATATATTCTTATGCATATAAGCAAATTTAACCAAAAGTTATGCTTTGCCATTTGCCATTTGCCAATGTACCGTATCCAAAACAGATATTGAGATATTTAATACTCCAAAAATGTTAACAAGAGTACAAGACATCACTGAAATGACTTGAGTAAATACATTATGCAAATTTTCATCAAATTATTAATCCTAAGCTTAAAAGTTATCTGGCAATTCATCAGCAAACAACCTTACACCATTAAGTATACATCACATATATACAGAATACACAAACATCCTAAAATTCATATATTCTTATGCATATAAGCAAATTTAACCAAAAGTTATGCTTTGCCATTTGCCATTTGCCAATGTACCGTATCCAAAACAGATATGAGATATTTAATACTCCAAAAATGTTAACAAGACACCACTGAAATGACTTGCGTAAATACATTATGCAAATTTTCATCAAATTATTAATCCTAAGCTTAAAAGTTCTCACAATCATCAGCAAACAACCTTAGCCACCACTAAGTATACTTCACATATATACAGAATACACAAACATCCTAAAATTAATATATTTTTATGCAAATAAGCCAATTTAACCAAAAGAATTCAGCTTTTTAAACTAATGTAGTGGACTATATGCAATCAAAACATTTGTTACCCCTGTGGAAAATAGCAATTTCACATTCTACTGCAAAAAGAACAGATAAAGACTTAAACAAAATTCAATCTGAAAAAAAAAATAGAAATGACATGCATGAGCATTAAAATCAAGTACTACCTCACAGTGAAGGGAGTCTCTGATCAACCTCTGAATATAATTGATAAGCGCTTTTCTCCGCTCTTCAGACTCAGTTGTCGGCTGGACATTCTGAATGATATCCCGGGTCAAATTCTCAGCCCTGGCCCAGCGTTCTGACCCGATAGAAGACGGGTCCGGGTTCGACGCCGAGGGCGAAGACGGCGACGGCCCCTCCTTCCCTGCTGCGCTGGCGAAAGGTCCTCTAAGATCACCCATGAAAGCACAAAAATTAGTCCTCAGAACACCACTGATATCTCAGAAAGCAGCCGCCATTCCCAACGCTTCGATACGATAATCCGAAAGTAGATTCGGTGGGCCAAAGGGCTCTGCCGAAGAATCGAGAATTCCAATTACTAAAAACGAAAAGAAAATTCTGAGAAGGATCAGAAAGTGTTCGTTTTTTATCCGCTTTCCTTCTCAATGGGAGTGGAGTTATGCAAAAAGGGAGAGTCTTTTGGGAGAAAGAAGATCACACAGAGAAGAATTTGCTCAGAACTTATGAGTAGAGTCGTAGAGAGACAGAGAGTAGCTTCAATTTCCAGTTTTTCTGTGTTTTATATACTATATCCCTTTTTGATAGTATCCTTGGTAAATTAGGGATTATTATATTTTAGAAATACCCAAAAACCCTATTCATAGGAATAATAGGATACCTACCCTGAACTTGCACGGACATCTTAATTAGTTTCACACTATAACGTAAATACATAGTAGTCAAACATAATTTTATGGGTTTTTGTGAAAATCATAATCTGAGTCTTTTATTTAATGCGTCGTTTTTTTAAAAAAAAAAAAAATTAATTCGTTGTTTTTCATAATTTTTGTCGAACTAAAATATGGGAGCCCTAATCCCGATAGAATTTTAACTTTTGTAAACCAGGGTAAATAAGGCATTTTTGATTTCTTTTTTTTCTTTTTTTCTTTTTTTTTTCTCTACCGTTAACCGTTGGATATATACCAAATTAAACGATGATTCCTCATTGTGTCAATTTTTCATCAAACCTATTGTACTAATGTACTTTGTGCCAATATGATTTTTGTTGTGTTTTCCCTGAAAATTATACGAAACATTCCAAAAATATATATTAATTCAAATACTAACGAATTTTCGGGACTTAAATATGAAACCGTAATCAAAATTAATTAAGTTAATCTTATTTTGTTGGTACAAATACCAATGCGATATGTAAATATTATAAGAATTCACTAAATTATATAACAGGTTAATGTTTTAATGAGAATATAAAATAGATTGATGTAATCAGATTCATTGATGAGTTTTGCATTTTGATTACTTTTTTGTACATGTATTTTGATTTTTTTTTTTTTTTACATTGGTAAGACATTTTTAAATTTGCCCTCTTTCCTTTTTAATTTTCTCCTTTATGTACAAATTTTGTTAACCGAATATGCTTTGACTTATTATTATTATTATTAGTATTTTAGCACGTGCATTGCACGGATGAATTTGTTATAATATTTTAAGAATATTTGAATCAATATATAATTATATAAATTATATCGTCGAATATATTATATAACGCAATTGATGAAATTGGTTGGATCGATTATGTTTTCTAATGATTCCTCAGCATCAATGTTTCATCATACCTATTGTACTAATGTACTTTGTGCCAATATGATTTTTGTTGTGTTTTCCCTGAAAATTATACTAAAAAACATTTCAAAATATGTTAATTCAAGTACCAATGAATTTTTCTTTAAAAAAAAAAAAGTACCAATGAAATTTCGGGAATTTACATGTAACCATAACCAAAATTTAATTATATTAATCTTATTATGTTGGTACAAATATCAATGCGGTATTTAAATATTATAGAGATTTACTAAATTATATAAAAGATTAAGGGATAAACTACAAATAAGTCATTGTACAATTTGGGAACAAACAATTAAAGCCATCGAACTTGAATAACCCCAAATAAGCCACTGAACTCGGAAAAACAAAACAATTAAGCCACTGAATTAAAAAAAAAAAAAAAAAAAAAAAAAAAAAAAAAAAAAGAAGAAGAAGAAGAAGAAGAAGAAGCAATTAACCCATTTTTAACAGATAATTTGAATTTTCCGGCCACCGGAGACAACTTACGGCAAGCTGCGAATTTTTTTGGCGACGACCTTAGTCGCTACCGGAGAATGCGACCTTTATAGTCGCCTTCGAGAATGAGTTAATTGCTCTTCTTTTTCATAATGGGTTTGAATTTTAATGTCGTTTTGTACACTACGGCATATGCCATGTTATATAGTTAAAGATATTTAATTTTGACATTTGTTCGAGTAAAGTGTTTATTTCTCAAGGGCATTTGATTTTGTTAGGGCATTTTGTTTTGACATTACCACATTCATTTTTGGTATGCTAGGCTTTCTTCATAATGGTACTTTGTGGTTTGTTTAGGTGTTGTGTTTAACTTATTTAGAACTCTTATTATTTATCAAAATAAATCTATTGAACTAATCATATATCTAATGGGGAATTAGGCTATTTAATGGCCTAGTAAATTAGTTGACATTATGCTAGCTAGAAATAGATACCAATATGGCAATATATATAGGAGAAGCATTCAAGGGGCATGGAGTGATGGAGGTTTTATGGGACCTAGTAGCAATCAACTAGGTGCGTGTGTTTGATTAGAGGGTGGTAGGTGCATCATGGGAGCATGCGTAGGCACAACATGAGCACGAGCACTTGCCTAGAGCAATGAGATTTTCTAATCACAAACTTTACTGTGATCGCGCATCAAAACAACGTCGTTTTAATTAATGAAAATAGACGGATGAAACGGTCTCCGTTCGGCGCAACTGCAGTTCCCTTTCAACACAACTTCAGTATCAGTTCAACACAACTGCAGTTCCAGGCAGATGAAACGGCTTCCGTTCCGCGCAACTGCAATTTCCTTTCAACACAACTGCAATATCAGTTTAACACAAGTACACAACTGCAGTATGACCATGGTGCACGGTATAACAACTGCCTTTTCATAGGCTAATAAATATTACGAAGCATTGTAATTGACTTTATAATAATATTCATTTGGTTAAAAAAAAAAAAAAAAAAAAGTAACACGTCAACATTGGATCGAAATAGTAAATTAGTAACCAACTCAAGGCCTACTAAAAGAAAGACAAAGAATTAACGGCTAGATGAGAGAATGTAAGCCCAATTAACTACTGGGCTGTCAAAAGCCCAATATATACGTTGCAGATTTATGCCGGTGGGCCATATTTTGGCCCATTCATGCCACTTTTTTTTTTTTTTTTCCTTTTCTATTAAATCAAAATGATAAGAATTACATATCTAATTACGATGCTATTAAAAAACGTCTAACCAAGAGTCTCTCCTATTTTCTCTTTCCGTAATATATGCCAAAAATCTAACCAAAATTCTTAAAATACCATTATTGTGGTTGCTTTAAAAGCTTCAGAATTAGGTGCTTACTTATGGAAATTTGTGTAAAGATTATTTAAAAAAATATATTTGATTATTGTGTGACTATAATTCATTTAGAATTCGAATCTACTGTAACTCAATCCGAATTATTGGTGGTTGACACCACTCAAAATAATACATCAAACCAACCATTCCCATGCCAATTTTATGACAAATTTCCAACACCAATTAAATTATTGAATAAGTAATTCCAAGGAATGCATTTGTTGGAAACAACTTTTTTAGGAAAAAGAATTAGGACATCCCGCATATCGCACCTACCTTGGATTTCCTTCTAAAAAAATCACAACATGTGACAGCTTATCTTAGACTTACTTCTTAAAAAATCACAAATAACTCAAACTTTCTAAGGTCAAAACACTCCCCTATTTGAATATACCTTTAAAGAAAATACATTTCTTTTACGCCTTATTTATGAAAGCGGAAACCAACTAACTTGATCGATTTAGTGCTTAGCTTGGATAAGGTCCTGGTAGAGAAGATGTAAGGGCGGTAGGCTTTTCACTTCATCCGTTGTTATTAATGGCCTTACTAGTTTCAAGCTTTTGGGTAAAGAGCTTGTCTCAACAAGTGATTGAGATTGTCAACCTGGTCTAGAGTTTGAAGCTCGCTTTTCACTATAAAGCAAAGCACAGTGCTAGAAAGAATGGCAGTGGAAAGGCTTTTAATTTGGTAAGACATCATGCCCGACAGAACTAATAATAAATTAATAACATTCTCACATTTTAAATTATCACAAACCTATATATGTATGAGTGGATGTATTAACACCAATAGTTGTCCTCCAAATCCAAAGGTACAATGCATGATACAGCCATGGGCATTTCTCCATTGCCCTCTTTTGGTGTTTGAGTGCCACTTTTAACTCTTTTTTTGGTACACTTTTTTCTGTATTTGCTAAAGTGTCACTACAAATACGTGTATTGTGTGTTGGACTGACTAATTCTTTTTTTCTTTTTTTTTAATTTTTATTCTTCACCACCCACATATATACATACATACAGATACAGGGAATAATAAGAAAGTAAAGAAGCTAGGATGCTGTGTGGGCTTTGCCCTAAAGCTAACTATAATAAGAAAGGGACTTTTGCAATATCTGGTAAAAAGTACAACTTTGTGATGCATCACAACCTGTCAACAAAGCACAACCAAAGTAGTGACGACCCACTAATGAAGATCAGATTTTTAATTAACACACTATTAATTAGCTAGAGATACTTATTAATTATATATCAGTTTATATATATGTAAAATCCAGATTGGTTGGTCCCTACATTTCAAATTAAAGAGTTATAATCATGGTGCATCATATCATACAATTGATACCCTATGCAGATTAAAGAATAGAGGACATGAATTTAGGCAAAAAGCTTTTCAACTAATTAATGTTGTTAATTTTAAGGATTCTTGTATTGCGGTTGAGGGTAATAGCTTGGCTAGGGGGAGACATCAACCACAATAGGTGGCAATAATAATTTTCCTTAAAGGAACCAAAAATCTAAACCGGCATTATATTATTTTTTGTTCTTCTTTTTCTTTATATTCACAGCAATAAAAGAGTATCATTACAAACAAAATTGAGAGAATTGAAGTGTTTCATAATTATTTTGCAGAATAGTAGCATTTTCCATGATTTTCCATATATCTAATAATCTCGCAAAAAAAAAAAAAAAGTTATAACTCACAAATGTAAGTGTTAGATGCAGAGTTGATAGTTTTGTTTTGTTAACAATTGCAACCGATCAAAAAGGAAAGTATGGAATAGCACATTCCATATTTCTGTACCGGGTCCATCGTTGCTTGTGGGAATCGAACCCGGGTTCTCCCGAAATTCTTCCCTATAAAAAAAGCTCACTTGCTACTTGAGCTACCCCATTAGGTTACGTTATGGAATAGCACATTAATAATATATATATTATAATAGGAAAGCCCGATTCGCTACCTAAATGTATTTTTTTATTAATAGGAAAGCTGGCAGTTGCACTTGCTACCTAATGTGCACTTTATGTGAAGCCTGCCCTGCGACCCTAACTGAAAAATAATCACAAGGAGGTAAACTAGGTTACCATTACTAACCAACTCAAACTAAGAAAACTAATAAACAGCTCCATAAGGAGTCAAACTTTGAATCTTGTAGTTACTAATAAATTATTTTTCCGACCAATTTGACTGGAATAACCCACCATTCGAGTGGTTTTAGGTTTAAAAAAAAATGAGTTGGTCCTTCCAAGATTTGTAGCTAAGTGACTGCATGTTATCTCCATACATATAAAATAAAAATAATTATTAAACAAAACAAGGTTATCATAGTGACGTTATCGTTAAACACAAATAAAGTAAACATTAGTTATCACCTACCAAGTCAGAGTGGACGTCAAAAGGAATGAAAAAGAAAGAGAAGGAGCAAGCGAGGAACCTCTTGGAATGTGGACTTCCTAAGTATTGATTTGATGATAAGATAAATTAGTATAGTTCGTAAAATACTTTAATTAGCTTAAATGACTTTAGTTTAACGTTGTTAATTTAATATAACTACTCGTGAAGAAGTGAAGGGGCCGGGGGACTGGGGGAAAAAGCTATGTTGAAGTAAAGTGAGTTTAGTGCATGTTAATGATCATTATGGTGTGCCAAAGTACCCTTAATTAATTAGGTGACCGTGCGAAGTAAATGTTGTTTCAGAAGGTCCCCAACAAGCTAAGTAGATGAGAAATGCAAGGTACCATAATTGTGAAGCTTTTGCATGTGAGGTAAACCTAATTGGTGTTTTACAACATCTTCATAACGGTGTATTTAACCTATTTTAAAAAGTTGTTGATAATTTTTCGACCTGTTAATAATTTTCGAGATTGCAGTCTTCTGACATATGTTTATAGGTAAGAGTTCAAGATTTTTGTTGAGTTATGAGAACGTCTTGTACGTGGTGATTGTGATGGGAATGTGGTAGATTCAGTCGCTCGGAATTTTGTTGGGCGAAAATTTAGAGAATCAAATTAAATATTCTGCTATCAAAATCGAACTTTGGCTACTATACAATCCTAGCTAGTGAATGGTATTCATTACTACATATTATTATTTTTACCTAAAAACAAATAATGGAACACACTAGGAGTAACTTTTAAGACGAAGCCAATGCTATCTACTAGGCATGCATCTTTCTACTTTAATTTGAGACAATAATATTGAATTCAAAGAGTAAAACACTTTGGTCTAATTTACTACGGCAATAGTTTTTAGTTTGTTTTATTTTATTTATTTTTTTTGTTTTGCTCAAAATGATGGATTTAATCAAATTTTTAATGGTAGATAGATATAGAATCTCAAAACAAACTCATTTCATCATCATCCATACTATTAATAGAGATATCTAAAAGTAAGACACTTAAGCTTACAAGACTTCATTAGGCCTGGTGTTAATAACCTTTGCCCACTGATAGGTACTCAAACTAAATTGAGAAGTTCATCTCATCCCAAAATATTAATCCATTATCCCCCTCTATTATGTCGGCAGTACGACACTAGATGAGTGCTAATTTTATCAACCACGAAGGCTCGAATGGCAGGCCAAAATCACCAGAAAATTGTCTTAATTAAGTGTTGGGTATAAAATTTGAGCAGCGCTTAGACTCTCTTGTATTATGTATTGCTTAACTTTTTCCAATGTTCTATACCTCCATTTATACAGGTTAGGAGAGGTTCACTCCCCTTTAGAAACCTTAAGCTACCATAAATATTTGAGATTTTTTTTCTTATTACATTTGGTCTAGCTTCCTAAATTGTTTTGATCCAATTCTTTCCATATCTCGCCCATGAAATCTGCATTTGACTGCCATCGTCCTTAGGAAACTTCCTAATCCGCTTCCCCAGCACCGCCTTACCCGACCATTGCTCTGTGGTCGATGTAACCGACTCTTCTCTATCGACTTCCTTAATTAGCCTCGTATTCTTCTTCATACGGATGTCGACTTCCTTCCGTCTTCCCCTGTCATGACTCGGTCCCATCAAGGAACTAAGCTTAGCTTCTTCCCTCGGCTCTCCTAGCTCGAGACTTGCTGTATTTCTTTGAGATTCTCACTCAATTGCAACGAAACATCTTGATCCGCATCGCCGATCGGCCGATAATTGACTGAGGCCCAACCGTCGACCGACCACCTTGCCTTCCTCATGTAATCTTTTCCATTCATTCACTTCCACCCACCAACCGACTCTCAATCAATCGGCTCGCCACTCGATCGGGCTAACCCTTTTTGTAACCGACTCTTGCGCCCGCCTTTAATTTGCCCTTGCTTATTTAGGTTGGCTACTTCGTGCTTCCAAGCATTAGACCCCGAGCCTTGGGTCTATCCCCATCAATGAGCGTATAAATTTCATTCAAGAAATTGAAACTTTAATTTCATTTTGATCTTTCTTGACACTGATATTAGTCCTTTTCGTTGCTCACAAAAGATAAAATAATTTTTCGCCCTAAGAACTTTCACACTTCTATCTAACATGATTATGGAAAAATAAATCATCGTAATTTACGTCTCATTAAGTAGAAAGACTATTGATAGTCGTTTTCATTACAAATCAGTGTCACATACAATAATAAAACCAAACAGGACATGACATTTCCCTATAGCATATATGCAGCATTATTTGTTGTTGGTTTGACTTTGCATTTCTATGCAGATTCAAAAGCTGCGGCCTATGAGGCTATCTACATTCCCTAGCTGGGCGAGGCATAGGGAGACACAGACAACACTCGGACAGGTAATACCAAATTAAAGTTGTCAAAAACGAAAAGTGAACAGTAATCACTTTCATGTTTTTTTTTTTATATTATTATTTGAGTAACAACACCAACCCTTCTATAATCACATGATTACTACTATACATACCTTAATCATAAAGTTAATTAGGTTAGGGGAATCATAATTCATCCAATAAACTGATCACTTCGCGAAATACAATGCCACTATGGTTCCAATAATGTGTTTTAATTTGCAAATCAGATTTCATTTCAAAAACGTGGATTCTCACAAATCATATCTTAAACCCTTTAATTTGCTTCTGGGGCACCTCAAAGGCCAGTTTTGGGAACCAATGGTCGCTACCCAAATGCACAAACAGATCAAGATCCACACACTGCAATGCCACATACACGTACTAGATGGCTTTTGAAATGCCAGATGGGACTTTGCTATTTTGCTTACTTCACCAAAGGCCAATGCTAATATTTAATAAAGAATTGAAACTAAAGATGATAAATAGATTTCAAGAATTAGTGCCCTTGTAACCTAGAAAATAATCATACGGAAATCCAAATAATTCAACCTAAAGTGCCCTTGTATGAACAAATGCTCCTCGTAGTTGTACTGTACATAATATTCATCCAAGTTGTAAAGCATTTTTATCACTGTAATGTTCATTTCAAGTTAACTAACTAAATATTTATATCAATAAATATCATTTAAAATGTCAATGCAAATAAATAAATAAAAAAATAAAAACCTTATAATAGCCAAATATCTACTCAGCAGAATAAGGCAAGTTGCCTGATATTCAGATCGATAAAACATTACAATATACAAAATACATGTACATTATTGTCGTTTCAAAGAGTGGCCACCAAAGTCAAACCGTAAGTACAAAATAAAGAAAAATAAAACTCGCACACTATTGCACCCGGTTTTGCTTTATACTGTACAGGTGGGTTTTGGCATTTTTCTTATTTTTTTTAAAAAAGAAAAGTACACAAGTGTGTGTTTTTTATTTATTTTTTACTGGTCGAGTGATGATTATCTTTGATTAATTATATATACTTGTTTGCCAGTGTATGCTCATCAAATTATTCCTAGTACTTCATGTGCATAACTGTCTAGCATTAACCACAATTTCTTCCTTAAAATTGTACCAGAAATATTCCATAAACAACGGACCATTGTACTGGAAACCTAGAAGGAATTGAGTTTGTACAATATAGTTGTCTGTGAGGAAGCATGCATGTGAGTTTCAGAATACTGGTACAGGTTTCTTTTTCCCTTTGAAATATTTATTATTTATTATAATGAAAAGGATAGGGAACATACAGCATTAAATAGAAGAAGGGGATGGATATGGGTGCAAATGGTCCCAATTTCAAAGCGTATATTATAATACCACAGGAATGTCCCTATCAAATGATCGATAAACAAGTCAGCCTCAATTTGTCAATGATTTTTAATTAATCAATTTGATATTTTGAATCCGAGACCTCTCATACTTCAGGTTACGTTGTTAAATTATTAATCCGTAATGAATAAGTATTAATCTGAGTTACGAAGTTGCAGTTACCTTGAAATACTTTCTTCCTAAAAGGTTAATCTCCAACCCCAAGGCTCTCCTCACTATGACTGGTGAGATTCGATCACCGGTCTTTCTTTCTAAACTTCACTCGTGTAACCAAGTGAACAACTGAGAGGGTTTTGTTGCTTTTGATTCTTACTTGATACGAACGAGATTAGTCGTTGCAAACTTGTGATTGTTGGGTAAATAATATATAAACATAAATATGCAATCCTACTATTAACTTAGGTTAATAGTTAAGACAGAACACTTCATTTAATTTGGTATCAAGGCCAACAACACCATGCATAAGGTCAAGCATTTGAATTTTCAAGTTACCTAATAATAAAACTAAGTAATTGGCCCTCACACATGAAGGTACTTGATGAAAAACTTAAGCATTGTTCATAATCATATTAAAATCAATCAATATTTAGTCATAACTTGTAAAAAATTACTGTAAATCTTCACAAATTATCAAGTGTCTTTATGAGCCTTTAAATCTAAGTTTACTTTTATCACCTCACGATGTTCACTGTTTGGAGGTCCAAATCAAACATCCTGCCATCAAAATGTGGCTACACAAGTATAATGAAATATAGTTATGCATTGCTATATTGTGTTTAATCCCAACAATTGATTTCAGAGCAGGTCACAAGTTTGTGCATCACACATTCACACACGCAACTATCAAAGGTCCGTTCTGAAACCTAGAAAATAACATTTTAAAGTGTTTGGCAATCACCAGAAAATAAAGTCAACAAAAATACTTATTTCAGTCAAATAAAAATGATTTATTTTGATGGGAAAAGTCTTTTGTGGTTTTTACTCGGATCCAAAGATATTTTCTGAATTTCTGTAATGTCAAATAAGTAGGTTTGCTTGGATATTATTTTAACTGAACTGGGATAGTCCGATTAAAATATGGGTTTGGTTGGACTGGGCAAAACAACAATCTTGACCATGCCAGGTCCATTACCTAAAAGATTAAAACATATTTAAGATTTTTTTCTTCAATTTCTTTAATTTATTTAGACATATATTTGTAATTTGTAAATAATCAACTAAAATATGGATTTGATTGAGCTAGATCAAACAATAAAAATTTTGCTCCAAGCCACAATCTAAATGTATTTTTTTTTTAAATAATTGCTTTCTCTTCAATCTCAATTCTTTAGTTCAAAATTATATTTATCAATGTCTGAATAAATATGATTGGAGTCGGGTCGAGCTAAGCTAAACAATAAAAATCTTGAGTCGGGTCGAGCTAAACTAAACAATAAAATTTTTGGTCTAATTCTGCCCACATAAAAAAGAGTAAATTTTTTATTCAATTTATTTTATTCAAAACTATTATATTTATCTATTTATGTTTTTTTTATTATAATATGTTACAAGTTAAAAAATTATTTATTTACATAATTTTATAGCCAAAAAATTAGAAGTACTTATTTACATATTTTTATTATAATTATTATTAATCTTTATAGCTATTATAAATTATAAATATATTTTAATATGAATGATAATTATTATAACCATTAAAATAATTAATAGAATTAATTCTACGAACATTCCCTTGACTATTGACATTTATCAATTTTTATCTTCAATTTTCAAATGGATCATAAATGGTTTATTGACTATTGACCTTTACAAATTTTCATCCTCAACTTTTAATTTGATCATAAATAGTCTCTTGACTATTGATTTAGTTCCAAATTTGATTCTCCTGTTAAATATCAATTTAGTAAATATTAAAGTAAAGGGTAATAATGTAATTACACAAATGTTATTTAACTACAATAATCATATCATCATATATTATATATGCCACATTGCCACCATCAAATGCATACATTGCCATATACTTCATCATTCACGTTTAGTAGTTCTCTAAATGATTAGATATTCGATTGATTTAATCTCATAAAACTTTAGAGATTCCTTAATTTCTTTTTCCATACCAATCACTTATCCGCAGGAAATATAAATTAATATATTTTCTGATGCCAATAATTTTCTCTAGTGGGGTACATACCTAACCCTCATACGTATACAGTAGTATCGAGGGCTGATTGGGCACATTTACTATGTAAGTTCATGTTATAGGGGACAAATTAAATTAAATTAAAGAAGACTAATTAAAGAGAGTATATAATTTATAGAGCTATTGGTTCAAAAGCCAAAAAAGTGAGTTTGGTTTCCCTTATTATAATTGCACTCTTATTTTCTTTCTTCTATTCTTTTTATCGTCCATACAACAAAAGAACAGAAGAAAAATATACATAAATTGTGACATTAATATTGTCCGTCATCCAAAATACGGACGGTAATTTACTTGGAAAAGATCAATTACGTGAAGATCAAGCTATAAATCCTCAAAGTCAATTGATGTCCAATTAACAAACTTGCTATTATCAAATCAACCATCCCAATCAGCTATGAACTGGATTAGTTTAATTGTGATTAAGGACAATTATAAGTAGTGTGTGTAAGTATATGTGTGCCCACATATATATGTCCAAAGTTGATTCCATAATTTAAGAGCTTATTATTGCAAGAAATTGATGATAAAGTTTGCCTAAGCTTTCAAGAAGCAAACTTCCATTATTGAGTCGAGGGTTGTCACCAAGACTATGATGATGCAGACATAAAGTGGAACAATTCAAGTGTTGCTCCGTAAAAGCTATTCGGTAATAGAAAACCCTAACAGTTTCTAGAATGCATGGAATATTTTTGTTGTGCAATTACCGGCAAAACCATGTAACATTGAAAAAAAAAATTGAACAAACTTTTCCAATTAAAACAAAGAAATTAAGTAACTTTGTGGGAAGTAATCTTATCGAAAAGTAAAATTTTGATAGTGATATTGAGAAGTCCGTTTACGGTGTTGTATTTCTCAATGAATTTGTGGTTGGCACATCTATCTTGTGTGTGAAGTTATGAAAATGTGTTAATTCTAATTAGTTTAGGATTTAATATAATTTTAATTAATTTTAATTTAATTTGAGAATTAATAACCTGAGTTAGTTTGGGGTTACAATATGATTATTTAAATGCCATGTTAATACTATTATTTCTATCGTCTCCTATAAATAGCGTGCTATTGGGCAGATGGATGGTTCACACAATATGTAAAAATTTTTAAAAAAAAATAAATAAAAAACTTACTCTGAAACGATGTCCTTATTCTCAAAGCTTCTTACAAGACCTTCCTACTAAAACTACAAGTTATAAGCGTCTTTTTTTACTTAATTAGGTTCTCGAGTTTGATGATTTTACCCAATTGAGTCCTGATTTGTTAGAATTAATGACAAATTGAGAAGAACCACTATAGTCGATGACTAAATTAGGTAAAGCCACTATAGTCCAAGACTAACTTGGGTAAAATTACTAAAGTTGAGGACTAAATTGGGTATTAATAGTTGTGAGATTACCAAACTATTTTAACATAGGACTCAACTGGATAAAACCATCCAAGTCAAGGACATAAGAATTAATGACCGTTTTGGTCCCTCGACTATGTCGTAATGATCAAATTGGTCCTAGACTATCAATTTTGACCAATTATATTCTTAACTATTGATTTCGTAACCGTTTTGGTCCTCCGTCAAACTGATCAAGGACTAATTTGGTAATTACTATAGTTGAGGACTAAATTGGGTATTAACTCATTAAATATATATATATATATATATATATATATATATATATATATATATATATTAATTCACCTTAAAATGCGGATTCTAATATGTCACCATCGAGTAAATTAATTTGATTATATTGAATTATTGGACCGATATCTACATGGAAGAAGACATGTATTTGGTGATGATAATTTGTTGTTATTATTATTGTTGTTGTTTTTGCGCATAGAGTGTGACTTCGCTGAAGTATTTGGTTATGATAATATGATGTAGGAATTTTTTTATTTAAAAAAAAAACCTGAAATTACAAATTTCTTAAAAGCAAGGTGTGTGACACTCATATTTAACCCCAAAACAAAAAAAAGATTTGTTTCTTCCCGATGGTGAAATGAGCATTGAAGCATCGTTAGTTTTTCAAAATATAATTTTTATAGTAGTATAGTTGAGCACTCAAACAAATATACTACTTGAACAAAGAAAACACTTATAAATTTTTTTCGAAATGTTCATATGTAGAATGTAGAGAGTTTTTTTTTTTTTTTTTTTTTTGGGTTCATAAAGAGCAAAAGAGAGAAATTGTTTTTAAAAAAAAAAAAGTATAACAACTTTATATCTAACACAGGCCATGTGTGTATGCCACAAGTTGTAGCTCAAGTAGCTTGTCGCTTAATGACACCTCTGTGGTTTTCTCAAATGAGAGGTCACAGGTTCAAACCCCCGGTTATATGGAGAACATTTGAGAACAATGAATAAAGTAACGAGAAATTTTATATGTTTCAATTCAAACTTTGTTAAAAGTTGAAATCTATTTATAGTAGTGCATAGTCGAAATTTTATATGTTTCAATTCAAACTTTTTAAAAGTTTAAATTATATTTATACTAGTGCAGACTCATATACTTTTCTAATATGGACGAGACTATTTAAAAGCTTTTCAAAGTTTTTTTTTTTTTTTTTTTTTTTTAACAATGGGTATATTTTGAAAATCAATTTTTTTATTCATTTATTATCAATTTTGAGTGGACCACAATTACTTAACATGACATTTTTAGCTAATTTTTCAACAATGTGATGTTTTTGTTGGTTTCTGGTCAATTTATTCTCTTAAATTAGTTTATTCCTTTTAACTATAGTTTTATACCTTAATTAGCTTATTAGAGGGTTTTTTTTTTTTTTTGGCCACACTATCTTAATCATTTATTGTATATTATATTCATCGTGTTGATAAAAGTAAAATAAAATCATTTATACATAATTGATCTTTAAATACATTAATCATCATAAATTTAATAAGTAAAATTGTCGAGATGAAATTGAGATGACTGACTCTCTAGTGTTCGATTGTCTAACGTAACTCTAACCCATAGTAAACTTGTTCTCGAATCTGATTTGAAGAATTTTCCCAATGTTGATTCTTTCCATCCATAAGATTAATTCAAAGACGTGCAAGATTCTATTTTTTTTTAAAAATAAATTCTTTCCACTTAGTTACGTTGTTGGTCCAAACATAAAATAATTATAATATAATATTCAAATTCTTTTACACCAACCCCACCTTAATTTGCCAACCATATTCCACGCCCTCGTGGCGCGCAACGAGAGACATGCATTTTTACATCAATGCATGTATCATACCTTAGGCAATTCAAAATACATGTGAACTTTTAATTTGTTTCTTCTTATCCTAACTATAACTAGGTGGACATAATAATCACAAAATACCCCACTCTTTTCATGCAAAAGGCACGATGAATGGCGGTATTAGAAGTTTAGAACTCTCACACATACATGAGTTACATGCATTAAACTTGAGTTAATTGAAGGATGTGTTAAAAATATAACTAGATACTTAAACAACACATTTGTCGGATCAAGCATTTATCATTATCCAAAAGTTATAACTAGTAGTGAATGCGCATATAATAATCAGTTTCAATTGTAAGATATTGGACTTGACCCTCCAAGCTTCCACCCAACAATATCTATATTTTATATATTATGTGCTCAAACATGCCTCAGTCCGGTTAGTGATACGACATTCAAACAAAGACATTAATTCCACCACAAAAGCTAGTTCGAGAGTACATCTTTAGCCCGTGGGAAATTAAACCAATGAGAAGCCAATGTTTGTATGGCACTCATATATATTGAACTCTTTTCGGTACTATGTAGTTCTTTTTTCCCTTTGCATAGCTTCCATCTGGATCTTATCAATTCAAGCACCAGAAAGCACTTTTCTGAGGTCACACCTTTTGCTAGCCACTAGCCAGGCACTAGACATGCATATGAAAATAACTTTTTTTTTAAACTCTTCTTAGTTCCTTGGCCTTTGAACCTTATCAAGCACAGATAACCTTCTTCTAGCTAGGGAGCCAGCCTTTTCATGTCATGCACTCATGCAACAACCTCTCAACGAGAGCAACAATGATCAGACACCCAAACCAACACCCTAACTATTCCACCCCAAAAGCTATATCAAGAGTGGAGGTTTGGCCATTGAGATGATGGGTGGGATCATATTCGTTTTTCATATGATCTAGCTAGTTTGATCTAATGCTGAATTGAATCGAAAGATGTGTTCTGATTTCGACATTGTAAATAAAATAGACGTAACCACGTGACAGCATGTATGCAATTAAGTACTTGTGTGAAGTAAAATATGCACGAGGTGGAAAATCTCTAGCGATGAGAAGAGGCCAAATGGCCAATTATATTCTGAGCTAGCGCAGGGGGCACAAGTGGGCGTATAATATGTGTCCTCCATTTTTATTTAAAGCATGCACTGTACGGAAAAAAACTTCAACATCTCAAATAAATAATCAACTCCCTCCAACCTCTGTGCTTATATATTTGGGACGAAACTCACAAGCCCTTACTTGGGATGTGTACTCCAACTAACCCTTCTTCTTCTTCTTCTTCTTCTTCTTCTTAATCTTCTTATATATAGTTTCTGTCCCAGAATTGAAGAAACTGTTTATTATATTGTTTGTTTGTGTCTACAATTTTAGAACAAACATTATCTATGTGCTCAATTAACGACGACTCCGCAGGTGGCGGCGGCGGCAATGTTGGTACGCTAACAACAACGTCCGATATTGAAGCCGCCGCCGTCTTCGACGAACATAGGGCCAAAGCAAGAGAAGATGACGCCGCCTCGCCGTCGTCCTCATCGTCAGCCTGTCTTATTTCGATTCTCCGGCGACTTCCGGTCAATGAGGTTTCACTCCGATCCTACTCTCTCTCTCTCTCTCTCCCTTATTTCACACGTCCGTTTGCATGAAAACTATTTGGGTATTATTTGCCCCCATATAATTCATGGATATCATATTATAAAATTTATAATACACACACATACACATAATAATGTATGTGCAGCATGTGTGACATGATAAACTTTATATATAAAGTATACAACATTATAATTTTTTTTTAAATAATGTGTTTAAAGTTTCTTAGGTTTTTTTTTTTTTACAAGAAATAAGGGCATATTAGTTGTCCTTTCACTTGCATTTTATTATATACATAATAAAAAGTTATTTTTTAATGCATTTTCTTGAAATAGGGGCATATTAATTCAGAATGATATAAATATGCTGAAATTTCTAGTAAAAAGATCTATTCCTAAAGTCTAATTATGTGAACTAACCTTTCAAAATTATCTTATCGTCTAGGGAGTATTTATTATAGTAGGGAATTGTCAATATACATGAGGGAGACTTGTCCAATTCTCCCTTTACACTTGTTTGCAGCTTTGTGTACAAAATGTTACTCATGATGGGAGATTTAGTGAAAGAGACCATTATAAATCACCAATGACTTATGTTCTAACAGTTTTATATATTTTATTGATAATAATACTTGTTGAGCATATAATATATAAACATAAATGTGTAATCCAACTATCAACTTAGACTTTTAATGGAGATGGAGCGCATGATTTAATTTGGTATCAGAGCCAACTCCATGCACATGAGGGAGCATGTTGGGCTTTTAATTGAAATGAAGCACATGCTTCATTTATACTCATTTCGAGAAACATCAAAGGATTACCGAAAATTAAATGTCTTTCACATCAAATTCCCCATCATGAGGCAATGGGATGAAATTGGGGAGCTCATGTCCCCTATCTAGAATAATACCTTCTCACCAAATCTTGGTGACTTTAGTAGATTCAAATTCGGTCCATCTAACATAGTCTTAGTATACCATAATGTACAACATAACATCACAACTATTAATAGTTGATGTCTTGCTAAAATATACTTTTATACTTTATCATCAGTAATTTTTTACTTGACTTTTTTAATAAAGTGTAAGTATGTCATTCACTACTAATCACCAGTAACATTTAAGACCATACACGATCTCTACATAAAATATTAATTTATGTATTTTTTTAAACTTTTACTCGAGAACAAAAATCTAAAGTATTTTTGTAAACAAAAACAAAAAACTAAAATATTAAGAAGTACAACAATCAATAAAGGAAAAGACCAACTTTTTTATTTTAATTTATTTTATTTTAAGCGTGCTAATAATATAAATGGGGTGTCACCACTCACCAGCCAGAAACAAGCCTAGCTTCTTTACAAAAGAAAAAAACTAGTTACTGTAGTACACCTGCTTGATTAAACAATTTAGATGCCCATACATTGTAATGATCACGCACACAACTCTGGTGGGGGTTTTTTTTTCTGCTTTTTGGTTCTCTTATACTTGCACAAATTCCTTTGCCCTTTATCCTCATTCCTTCCGAAGGTATATTCAAGGCCGGTCCAAACATTTTGGAGGTCCGGGGCGAAATTAGAAAAAATGGGCCCTATATAAAAAATTAAAATTAAAATTTAATAATACTAAAAACTAGTAATCTCAAATAACATGAAATACATTTATTTTCTTTAGATTGTTTCAAATTTTCATTAGATTATTCTGTTTTTTTGAAGAATTTATTTATATCTCCTCTTTGTAATTCTATTAGCAAACGTTAAAAGAAAAAAAAAACACATGAATATTTTTAAAAAGTTCTCCTCAGCCTTTAGCTGCAGTCTTTTATGGGAGCCAGCCTATGAATATTTTTAAGAATATTTTTAAAAAGCTAAGTTCTCCTCAGTCTTTAACTGCAACCACAATTTTGTGGGAGCCAGCCTAAGAGGCGAAATTGTCATTTGTGGGAATCGAACCCACATTCTCACAAAAATTTTTCCTCACAATGAGAGTTCTCTTACCAATTGAGCTACCCCATTAGGTTGTTTTCCTATATAATTATAACAATATAATATATATGTATATATATATGTATACATATACATATATATGTATATATATATGTATACATATACATATATATGAATGGGCCCCTTCTAACATGGGGCCCTGGGCGGTCGCCCAGCCCGCCCGTGCTCAGGACCGGCCCTGGGTATATTCCTTCTTCTCAATTAGGTTTCTTCTGAGTTGGCTAACAAATGGCTGCGTTTATGTTACACATCAAATGAAAGGTTTGAGAATTCTTTGGGTATGTTTATGTTACATGTTGAGGCATAATTCATAAAGGTCAAACCAGCACTAAGAGGGCTGAATCAATTTAACCAATTACCTAGTTTAACCAATGATGATATAAACTCATTTCTTTCTTTCTCTTTAAGATTTAAATGTGGGACTTTGAGTACTATCCTTCTTCGTTTGAGCAAGTCAATTATGAGTATGTAATCTAGACTGGTTTACCTCATTATAATCTAGTCAATTATGAGTAATGTGGGACTAAGAGTTTAAATTGATAATTAGACTATACATTTATGTTTATATACGTGCTTAACATTTTTCTAGTTTTTCATTATCCATTTCAATGTAAAAGTAAATAAATTTTCTTTTTGATCATTCGTTTTGGGTATGGGGCAATCTTAAATCTTCAGACTAGTTGTCTCCCCTTAGAGATTCCTACAATCAAGCGATGAAATTAGTCCTTGTGTCTGATAGAAAAAACCCTAAGTTACTTCTAATTTTTCCTTAATTTTTAAAATTTCTTATAGAAAATTAAGAATTTATCCAATTAGTAAATACATCTATAATGTTGCCTATATATTGTTTATCATTACTTAAACGTGTGCGTGCGAGAGAGAAAAGCCAATAACTTTCGGTAAGAAGTTTTAAATTCAACTGCATTGCTCTATTATGTACCAATTAATAAAAATAAATAAATTGAACAAGATGGGGTGGTACCCACCACATATTTGGGTGTAATTAAAACTGGTCCCTAGCTAGTTTGGCACCAATAATATATGCATGTCCGCACGTGTGTCAATATGTGTTACATACACGCACGAACACACACTTCTTTTAATTTGTATCTATTTATTTGGACAAAGTATACCCTAGACCAATGTCTACCTTGTACTGTGAATTCTAATTAAAAATAATTTTCAATGTATCTGTAATAGTTGACATATCTGTATATGCACTTAACAATTTATATGCTTGTAAATGAACTAAAGACACATAACATATTAATTACAAACACGTAACATAATAACTACAGATACACAACATATTATGTATATTAAGTGTAGACACATAACTTTTTAATTAAGATCGAGAATGCAAGATGGGCAGATGCATGATATAACAATTTACTTATTTCAAAACCATTTATATTAATGAATTATTTTGTTAAATATTGCAAATGCAGATATGTGGAGAGGCAATCCCTCTAGCAAAGATTGCATGCCCGGTGGCCCTGACAACATTATTGTTGTTCTCGAAGAACATAATCTCCATGCTGTTCTTGGGCCACATGGGAAAAACGGAGCTCGCAGGTGGTTCCCTGGCAATTGGGTTTGCCAACGTGACAGGCTACTCGGTCATGAAAGGCCTATGTATGGGAATGGAGCCCATTTGTTGCCAAGCTTACGGAGCCAAGAGATTCCCTCTCCTCAGCCAAACATACATTAAAATGTTTCTCCTCTTATTATCCGTTTCCGTTCCCATAATTCTCCTATGGCTTAACGTTGAACCGCTGTTTATAAGGTTAGGACAAGACCGTGTGATTTCGAAAGTAGCGAAAGGGTATTTGGTGTTTTGTATCCCGGAGTTGTTGGCTAACGCTCACCTGAATCCTCTCCGGGCGTTTTTGAGGACTCAGGGGTTGAATTCTCCGGCGACGCTGGTGGCGACTTGCGCCACCGTTTTGCACCTTCCGATCACGTATTTTTTGGTCACGTATTTGAATTTGAGGGTGAAAGGGATTGCTTTGTCATCGGTTTTGTACGCGTTGAATGTGAATACTGGGCTTTTGATTTATCTTGTGGTGAGTAAAGTGGTGATTAAGCCTTGGGTGGGGGCCAGTTTGGCCTCCGTGGCACAAGGGTGGAAGCCGTTGATGAGTTTAGCGGTTCCGAGTTTGTTCTCCGTTTGTTTGGAGTGGTGGTGGTACGAGATTATCCTGTTCTTGAGCGGGTTACTGGATAACCCGGATTCGTGTGTAGCCGCGATGGGGATTTTGATACAAACCACGGGGACCATTTACGTTTTCCCGTTTTCGTTAAGTTTGAGTATTTCGCAGCGGGTCGGGCACGGGTTGGGGGCGGGGCAGCCCGAGCAGGCCCGGTCGGCGGCGACCGCGGGGTTTTGCATCGCGTTAGGGGTCGGGCTTTTGGCGTTCGGGCTGAGCGTGGCTTTGCGGTCCGTTTTGGGGAGGCTTTACACGACTGACCCGCAAGTTTTGGGTTTAATCCAAATCGCGCTCCCGCTTTTGGGATTAGCCGAGGTCGGGAACTCGCCGCAAACCGCGGCGTGCGGCGCGCTCACCGGCTCGGCGCGGCCCAACCTCGGCGTGAGGATAAATATGGCGTCGTTTTACTTGGTGGGGCTGCCCTGCGCCGCCGTGTTCGCGTTCAAACTCAACGTTGGTTTTCGCGGGCTTTGGTTGGGGCTCGTGGCGGCGCAAGCCGCGTGTTTGACTCTAATGATTTTCACTTTGTTTCAAACCGACTGGAAACTTCAGGCCAAGAGGGCTGAGGAGCTGACTCAAACAGCCGCCGCCGATAAGGAGGACGCCGGAACCAACCTCGTAACATGATGTTCTTCTTCTCCACATTAATTGAATTGGTAATTCATTAATTTAACTGATTTTGAGTGGCAATTTTCAATTCTTTGTTAAAGAAATTTGCAGAGTTTAATTTGATGTTTCTAACATGGGAAGAATCTTAGTAACATGCTTGTACTCGTTACTATTTTTTACTAGTGAAGTAGTGTTTCAAGGATATGAATTCAATAGTAGTAGCGGGATTATTCTTTGTTTTTTAAAGAAAATTTTTCTCACCCTAGCATGTGGCAGGAAAAAATGTGTAAATTTTCTTCTCAATTTTGGATTTGTATAGTAGAGATTTGTACCAATATTTTAGTCTTGTACACTTTCCACTGGGTAATTTTGCTAATGACGACCCATTGATGACCAAATAATTAAATCGAAGTTTTAATGTCAAGGTTTCAGCCTGGTTATAAGATTATGACAATTATAATGTATTTACAGTACTATTTAATTAATTATGATAGTGAATTTAGCATATCGAAATCGTATACAAAATACTTGATTTGTTATATTATATAACTCTACTTGAACCAAATATATCATTAATAGTCTCAATAATATCTAATTGTTGGTTTTGAGTTTTGAGTCCTAGAAAAACCCTACTTATTTTCTTTCATTATCCCCCTTCATGTTCTTAGGTTATATTAGGTTTAAATATAAGTTCCTAAATATATATACTTGAAACTTGTACTCCCTCTGTCCCATTTTACCTGTCCTATTTACTATTCATTGGTCAGACCAACTCTTTCTTCTTTACTTATTTTATTTAGTAATTTTTTATTATTTTTAAATTTAATTTTTTGTGTTTAATGTAGTTTCTAAATATATAAATTTTATATATTAATGCTAAACTTAATATTATGAAAAATTAGATTAAAAATTACTTCAGTCAAGCCTCGTTAAACGAAACAGACAACCATTTTGGGACGGAGGTAGTATTAATTAAGGATTTATACTAGAGAAGAATTTCTTCAATATCATATGAATACTATATTAATAGAGATTATATGCATTTTATTTCAACAATTTTATATATTATGATTAATATTTTTATTGCGCTTTTAACCCCCCTGTAAAACAACATTATTTCTGGACTCACCACTGTTTGTTTATATCTAGTAGATGGTGCTTCTAATTTGACTCATATTTCATTTATTTTGTGTATATTTCTCTTTAATATGTGTTTGTTATGTATTGAATGTTAGTGATTAGCTTATTGTTAATTTGTTAAGCCTAGTGACTAGTTGCTAGTTATTGCATGGCATATCTCTCAATCTCCTGATGACATTGTAGACACATACACTCGATATCATACTACATCAAGTCATCGGAAATTATAGCTTTAATTTTGTTTTATACTACCTCCGTCCCATTTTGTTTGTCTGATTCGGTTAACGAGGCTTGACTGAAGTTATTTTTAATTCAATTTTTAATAATATTAAATTTAGTATTAGTATATAAAATTTATATATTTAGAAACTACATTAAAAATACTATTAAACACAAAAAAATTAAATTTAAAAATAATTAAAAATTACTAAAGAAAATAAGCCTTAAAGAAAGAGTTGGTTTGACCAATGAATAGTAAACAGGACAGGTAAAATGGGACAGGGAGTATTATCATATCTTTGCTTGTCTTGGTTGTTGATTGACATTTTATTTTATTTTAATTACTTAATTGATTGATCGTCATATATTTACAACTAGATAATAAAATACTCCCTCTGTCCCATTTTACCTGTCCTGTTTACTATTCATTGGTCAACCCAACTCTTTCTTAATTGCTTATTTTCTTTAGTAATTTTTAATTATTTTTAAATTTAATTTTTTGTGTTTAATAGTACTTTTAATGTAGTTTCTAAATATATAAATTTTATATACTAATACTAAACTTAATATTATAAAAAATTGAATTAAAAATAACTTCAGTCAAGCCTCGTTAACCGAATCAGACAAACAAAATGGGACGGAGGGAGTACATCCTAATAACTAGTAATGATAATCGTAATCTTTGTACGATGTAAATATGTAATACTTGTTACTTGACCTTCTATATATATATACTCATAAACAATATGTACATTTACCTAATTAATTTGATATAGTTACAAATCAAGTATCACTTAACAAATCCCATCGTAACCTTAATCCATGGAAAGAGGTGCACTTAAAGGCATAATTATAAATGTCAAGAAATTCTTGAACGTTTGCAGAGTACTACGTTTAATATAATAAAGAAAAATTATGAATTTGAAATTATATATTCCACTTATAACAAATCTTGCAAAGCTTTTGAAGGGGAAACCAAGCTATTTTGGGCAATTGAACACTCATTTCTTTCTCTCACAAAAATAAACTAAATCCAAATTAAAACAATTTCTTTCTCTCACACAATTAAGATAAACTAATAAATCCAAAATAAAAGCATGGTGTGGGGCATAGTGCACTATGGTCCTCAAGATTGAGATGAGTCCAACAACACGTGAAAGGCTATCCGATTTCCAAAATAAAATTGGTTGAAATATATATTCTCAATTATCATCAAAAATAGTATAAATAAATATAATAAATAAATAATTATTATAGCAAAGTAGAAAAGAGGGATTGTGGCATTTGGAAGAAGGTCACATCAGTGGTAGGTCTTATGTCAGACGTGCCTGCCAACATCTTTTCAAAGCTTCACATTTTAATTTATTTTTTATTTTTTTAAAGAAAAAAATAATAAAACAAGAAATGAAAGGACGACTTTTAAAATGGCAGACTGCCAGTGGTTGTGGAAGCAACCACGGAGGTTTTTACTGTTCTTCTCTTTGACCAAATTAAACTCTCAGGGGGCGTTTGGTTCAGGTTATATAAGATAACTAAGGTTATATTTGCTTGGTAATATAAGATTCCCATGTTTGGTTCAAGTTATGTAAGATGCCCAGGGAATGTAAGATAACCTCCCGATGAAGTTTTTAGCTATTGGAAGGGAATGTGAGATACACCCCGATTTCTTAGGTAATCTCACATTCCCTTATATTATTCCTAATATTGAGCTTTTGGCATTTTAATCAATTTATCTTATTTCCGTTGTCTTATTTACCTAGTTCAATTTTAAACCAAACACAGGAATCTAACATTCCCAGTTATCTAACATTCCCAGCAATCTAACATTCCCTAAGGTAATCTAACATTCCGTGAACCAAACGCCCCCTCATTGCAATCTATGAATCTATCTTGTTGGCTCCTCGTACCACAAGATATGATTTTGTGTGGAAGTTGGAAGAAGAGAAAATGGGTTTTAATTTGTGGAGCCTAAAAGAGGGAAGTTGTGGTTGAAAAGTGCAAAAATTATTTATTTTATTTTCGATTGTATTTTATTATGATAGGGAATTTGTGTGTATTTACAAATATTTTTATGTAAATATGCATAAATATTAATTTACTTGTTTCGTTAGAAGAAATGCATTTTTTTAAATTTTAAAATTAGAAAAATGATCAGGAAACCTTTTATTAATTAAGTTCCCACAATTGGATCAGTGTTTTTGAAATGCAAAAATACTCTCCCTTGATAGTTTTCATGTATCATAAACAAGGGAAATGTGTTCATAAAACATGAATATGGTTGAAAATTAGATCTGATCTATATATAACTGCTTTGAAAACTTGAAAAACGCTTGTTGTTATTCCTTATCAACATTCTAATTAAAGTGGTTAATAACACTAACCACCAACAAAAATTGTTGACAAATTTTAAACAATTATATTATCAGAAGTATTTTAAAATTTTATATCATCTGTGATAATAAATTGTCATTATATTATTGGTAATTGGTAATAAAATAAAACGTGGTGTACGTGCAAAGTTTGATAGACAAATAATTTTAGAGTTAATACTCAATTTAGTCCTCGACTATAGCGGTTTTACTCGATTTAGTCCTAAGTGACTTTTTATACTCAATTAAGTCCCAGACTTTGATGGTTTTACCCAATTAAATCCTCCGTTAACAAATTTGTTAGTTGACTGTTAAAAACAGGGTTAATATGGTAATTTATCATCCCTCCTCCCTTTTGGTCAAATTGCCATCTTCTTCCTCTTTTCTCCGATCCTCCATCTTCTTTTCGTCTGTAATTAAAAAAAAAAAAAAAAAAAAAAAAAAAAAAAAAAAAAAAAACCTTAAAGTAGCAAGAAAAATTGTGAGAAAATCAGAGAAAGATCATAGATGCATAGGGGTGGGGGGGGGGGGGGGGGAGAGGTGGGTTAGGTTTGTGGTTGGGATTTTATTTTTTGGGTTTTGGCTTGTGGTTATGGTGATGGAAAAGTTTATGGCAGGGAGATTGGGGAGAAAATGCAATGTCCAAAATGGTGGCAGAAGAAGATGAAAGTGGTAAAGGAAAAGAGGACAGAGCCTAAAGAATTCTTTGGTTTCTACTTTTTCTAGGCCAGCTGAAGCTTTGGAGCTTTTTCTAGAGATGAAAAAGACGGGTGTGAGGGTGGATGAAGGTACTATAGTTAGTGCTCTTTGCCGATTTTGCGCAATTGGGATGTGCTTGCTTGGTGTGGGAGGTGGCTTCATGGGTTCTATGTAGTGCCTGGGAGAGTTCATCAGGATGTCTATATTGGCAGTGCTCTTGTGGATATGATGTATTCTAAGTGTGGATTCTGTGATGATGCTAGTGAAGTCTTTGCAGAGATGCCATGCAAGAATCTTGTTTCTTGGATTGCACTAATAGTTGGATATGTTAGCTATGAAAGATTCAAGAGTGCACTGAATGCTTTTGAAGACATTTTGAATTTGCATCTCCTCCTCAATCTCCCTGCCATCAACTTCCCTAATGGAGGAGAACATTTTGAATTTGCTACTTTAAGTTAAAAACAGAAAAAAGAAGAAAGATTACAGTCAGAAAAAAGATGGAGGAGAAATGAGGAAGATGATGTCAATTTGACCAAAAGGGAAGAAGGAGGATAAATTGCCATATTAATCATTCTTTTAACAGTCAACTAACGGAATTGTTAACGGAGGACTTAATTGGGTAAAGTCATCAAAGTCTGGGACTTAATTGAGCATAGAAAGTCACTTAGGACTAAATCGAGTAAAACCATTATAGTCCAGGACTAAATTGGGTATTAACTCAATAATTTTATTTTATTTTTTGAAGTTAGAAATTGTGTTTGAGGGAGTACGACGTACTGCGGGCAATTCATGGACATGAATAAGACCAACGTATAGTAGGTTAAGACAATGTGAAGTGCTCCTTATCCTATCCGTTTAATAGAAGAGTGAAGAGAGGCAACATTGGATTTCCTTACTTTGAAACGTCACACAAAATGTACCATTATTACAATGTTGTTTCGACCAAGACAAAGTAACACCCTCCAATAATTTGTGGACCAACCTTCATCAATTCTCTCCAGCCTAGATATTTTCTTCTCATCTTTTACGTACTTCACATATTATGTGTATTTGTACATTCTCAACTCCTACCTATTGAGCTTAACTTTGACTGCAATGATTTGCGTTAGAATATAGGAGTACATATTTTGCTTTGAGTTGTAGTAAATTTACTCTCCATTTTTTTTTTTCTTTCAAATCTATTTTATGATGCGATAAACACTAATAAACTATTACTATTTTCATGTTGACCTTAATAAAAATATCACCATCAAAATTTTGAGTTTGAAGTATAGAATGAGAGTTCACATAGTATTTTTCTTTAGATTTTATTGTTTAGACCCATCGACTTAATTATTGGTGATGTATTGCGCATTTGGATTGCGTATGTATTTAGAACAACATTTGTGGAAGGTGACGCACCTACCGGGTGAGTACAATTTATGTGCTCACACTTGAGCGCGCTTCTTGCGCTAGATGCATGACACACAGCGAATATATATATATATATATATATATATATATATATATATATATATATATATATATATATATATATATATATTCTGGTGATAACAATTTCTCATCCATCAGATTTTACAGATCAATGGTTTAGAATTGTTCTCACCAGAATAAAAATCTATATATATATATATATATATATATATATATATATATATATATATATATATATATATATATATATATATATTACATTAATGTTTTCAGTTTATGTTAAACCAATTCTAAACTATCCAAACCACGTCCAAGAGCAAATTTTAAAAAAGTCATGTTATGTTTTTCAAATGTTTAAAAAGATAATAATAAATGTTTTCAAAAAATAATAATAATAATAAATGCCCATCGTGGAGCTTAAACCCACAACCACAAAGTTAAGAGCCTTGCGCTCTACCAACTAAGCTAGACATGCTTTTAATTTTTGTATAAAGGCTTGCAAACAATACCGAAAGAGATGTAATTTTTGTTTATATTTAGTCCCTACATATCGGAGAAGAAGAAAAAAAAACGATCATTTCCCCCTTTGATTTTTTACCTGCAAACTTCGTCCATGATGTGAGTTTCGTTCTTTGGGTATTAATAAATTGGTTAATCTACCATTAACTAATAAATAAATTTAATTACTAATCATATGATGACACCTTAAGAGTGAAAAATTGTAAGAAAAATAATGAAGGGGTTGTAGCATTGCTATTAAAAAAAAAAAAAAAAAAGGCAAATTTTAAGGTTGTTTAGAATTAGTTTTTGGCTGCATTAAATAAGTCAAACTATATTATTAAAATAATAGTAATTAGACCGGCCAACTAATTCACATTGTGATCACTCCAAAATTCAATACTTCATATTTATAACTTTTTTGTTCTAAATACAAAATTAGGGTGTTGTTATATTATATAATAAATATATAATACTTTGTGATTTATAAATTATTATACAAGAAGTTAAGAATGAATATAATTATTCAATGTATATACTCTGATAATAATTATATATTTTTTGCCACCCAAAAAAGTAACATTCTGATTTTTTTTAAGTAATACGATATTAAATAGCTTTTATATAACATATTACTCCGTATTAATCTACCTTAGAATTGTTTTCAAAAAAAAAACTACCTTAGAATTAGTTTTTGGCTGCATTAAATGAGTCAAACTATATTAAAATAATATTAATTAGACCGGCCAACTAATTAACATATTCACATGCATGGTTATCACTCTAAAATTCAATACTTCATAGTTATAACTTTTTTGTTTTAAATACGAAATTAGGGTGTTGTTATATTATATAATAAATACTCCGTAGTACATAATATTTTGTGCTTTACAAATTATTACACAAGAAGTTACTAATGAGTTATTCAATAAGAATGAATTATTCAATGTATATACTCTGGTAATGATTATATATTTTTTGTCACCCAAAAAAAGTGACATTATGATTTTTTTAAAAGTTATGAAACATTATATATATATATATATATATATATTATTTAAGTTTCAATATACCCATTATGATTAAATTCACTTACAGAGTTAAAGTTCGGACTTAAAATATTATTTTGCTTTAATAGGAAACAAATTCATTCTATTTCAACTATAGGTTGTTAGTATGAAAACAAACGTTGAACTTTAATTCACAAAATCCTTACTTCAAAATTAAACTATCAAAATATCAGTGTTCATATCGCAACATATTCATATTCAAACCATATGCAGAGAAGTAGATGTAGGCAGGTAGCACGTTGGCCATTTATATATTGTTGACATTTACGTGTAGTTTAAATAATAAGTTATACTCCATCTGTCTCATTTTACCTGTCCTATTTACTATTCATTGGTCAAATCAATTCTTCCTTCTTTGCTTATTTTCTTTAGTAATTTTTTATTATTTTTAAATTTAATTTTTTGTGTTTAATAGTACTTTTAATGTAGTTTCTAAATATATAAATTTTATATATTAATGCTAAACTTAATAATATGAAAAATTGGATTAAAAATTACTTCAGTCAAGTCTCGTTAAATGAACCAGAAAACCATTTTGGGATGGATGTAGTATTTTTTTTTAAAATACGGAGTAATAAATTTGAATTTAAATTTTGTTATCCAATCAGTTTAGATGTATTAACAAAAAAAAAAAAAAAGGAACAACATTGTCCTATCGAATTTTTATATTTATAGTAGTTTGGAATAACCACAAAGTTTCAAGTTCCACTCATAGTGATAATGCTTATTAATTTTCTCAGTTTTAGTCAATAAACTATGAGCAACCTACAATGCCATTTTTGATTTGAGCCAAAATTAGAAATGGACTCCACGTATACTTGTAATACAAAATAATTATTTACCATGCTTTTTTTTTTTTTTGAATGGAATTATTTACCATGCATGCTATTTGTACTATTTTTTCAACATTTTTGACACTTGCTCTCTAAGAATTCTTCAACACTTGTTATTTGAGGGGTCTTGGACACTTGTTCTTAGAGGGGTTATGTAACACCTGTCATGGGAGAGATTCTTTGACACCTATTTTCAAAGGGTTTTTGACAATTGTTCTTGGAGCTGTCTCTAATAGCTATCTTCATATCCTTGATACTTGTCTTTAAAAGGTTTTTCTGGTACTTTTAATTTTTTTTAGATTTTTGAAACTTATCATTGGAGAAATGTTTTGACACGTACTATAATCTTCGAAGGGAAGTGACACTTTTCCTTGAAGGAGTTGTTTGACACCTATCTCATAAGAGGTCTTTGATATTTGTCATCAAAGTAGTCTTTGACATTTGTCATTAACATTGTCCCTTAGAAAAATCTACATATCTCTTATAAAAAAAAATGTCCCCATTTATGGATTATTTCATTGACGTCATCCCATAGAAAAAGTCTCCATATCTCTCTAATTTTCAAGTAGTGTCATCATCCATAGATTCTTAAGCATTGTCTTCATCCATGTGTTCACACTCATCCTCAAAGAGTTTCTTAACGGCGTTATTTAGAAAAATTTATGTATTTTTTTTATACTTTTACAGAGATAAATTGAGTCACGCATATAAAAAGTTCAATTTAAATTTAAACCATTAATGTTAATGACCTGAATCAAATCCTATCATGTTGTTAGAAGTAAATATAATTTTTTTATCCATTAGATTAATGAGGTGGGACATTAGTTAGCATACTTAGGGTTGATGTTGTGAAAAGTGTGCACCACTATTAGTAGCATATCAAGAGTATATATATATATTTGAATAGTACTGACTCTATTACAATGTAATATGACTTCATTTTGCACCACTAGACCACAAGATCATGGACAGAATAAAAAATATATTAAATGAATAATAATTCCCGAGGAGATAAATAAAGAAGATAAAAAATGAAAGACAAATATAAGGATTCCATCCGTACAGGAACGCGATCGCCAAAGCATCGTGGACCGAGGACTTCCAAATCGCCGATGACCCACATAAGACTTTCCTTCTCTCCACGTGTCATCCTCTCATTCGTCTCCCTTTTCCTTCACTTTAAAACGTGTTCTTTATTTCCCCCTTTTCCTCTCCCCCACTTTAAACCCCATCGCCACCCGCCCACACCACCGCTCTACGGCGAATATCCTCTTCCCACCGCCATTTCCTCGTATAAAATTCCCTCTACATATATACCCACACCCCTATGTATATATCTTTGTAGGCGAAGAGAGAGAGAGAGAAAAAGGGAGAGAGAGATATAGAGAGAGAGAGAGACAATTGATACACACACCCAACCACCTACTCACCTGGTATGCCCCCCACTCCCAGACACAGAAAAGAAAGTAAAGTGCAAAGTTGTGGTCTTGATGGGTTACCGGGTTAGGTTTTAGCCTTTCCTGTATTCATATGCATGAGAATTGTGTATGTACAGTCTATTTAGTACTTGCAACCCCCTAATCTCTTTACTTTCGTCTCTCTTATCTTAAATATCTCTTGCCATCTCGCTTCTCTCGAGGCTCCTGCTTTTTTTTTTGTTTGTTTCTTTGTTTGTTTGTTTTCTATCCGCGCACGGTTTCCCAGGCTGGAGTTCCCGTTGAAGTTTCAAACTCAAAGTCAAGGAAAGGCTCAAACTTTGGAAAGATATTTTTAGGGGTTTTCCGGAGTTTCGTTTCTATCTAATTTATTACTGAAAACATTGTTTGGGTAAATAAATTTTCTTTCTTGATTAATCAATCGGTGAAAAAAATTCGCCCCCTTTTCTCGTCTGGTGATTCTGGATATGGGTATTCGAGTTTTTTATTGTATTAGGAATCTATTTGGTAAGCTGAGAAGATAGTAGTACCGACTTATTGGGTATGGAAAGGATGGATTTTGGGCAATAATTTGGGGGTTTGGGAGAGTTGGGCGGGTTTTTTTTTTTTTTTTTTTGGTATGTGGTGTTGAGTATGATTATGAGGGAGTCTGGGATAATCTAATTAGGCTTTGGGAGAATGAGTTGCGGCAGTGAGAAGAACAGAGGAGGAGAAGAGGAAGGAGAATATGACAGGACTTTTGGTGCAAGGGTATCTGTTGATGGGTTATCTTTGAATGGATCGATCATAGCTTCCCAGCAACTGTGTATTGATGAGAGAGTGCTGGTTGACCCAAGACTCATCTTTATTGGATCAAAGATTGGCGAAGGAGCTCATGGGAAAGTCTACCAAGGAAGGTGTGTCTAATCTTCAATCATTCCCATTGTGAGTGCTTCAATTGTATTGAGTCTGCCAGTGGTGCTTATCATCCTTAATCTCTCACCAAAATATTGCATAGTATATTTTATCAGCATGGTTTATCAATGGATGATTGTTGGGGTGGATAATACTAATGTGTATAATACTATTTCATTGGTTTTCTTGAGAAGATGAAATTATTTGTCAGATTTTCCCTGGAACTATACTACTGCACAGGCTATTTTCCCTGGCTTTTGGTGGATATTGAAGTATGTTCTTTAGGTTTCCCAGTGTTTGTATGATGTCCTAGTTGCCTAACGTACCTACAACTATGTTTTTGTTCTCAGGTATGGGGATCAAATTGTTGCGATAAAAGTTCTTAAACGCGGGGATACTACCGAAGAAAGGGCTGCACTAGAAGGTCGGTTTGTGAGGGAAGTTGCAATGATGTCAAAGGTGAAGCATGAGAACCTTGTGAAGGTGAGTGTCACTCTTTGTCTAAGGTCTTCCTAACTTGATGTACTTATGGTTTTGTATCATCTAGTCAAAATGCAATTTTTACCTTAGTTATTGCCAATCTATTAGTTTTTGCTAATTTCAGTAATTAGTTTGGTTTTGGGTTTGAAATGAATATTCAGATATATGTGGCTTTTGATGCTCTTGAGTTGCTTATTTTATATGACTTTCTAGATTCTCTTGCCTGCCATCATCCATAAAATTATCATTTTTTAATTTTTAATTTTTTGGTTTTTGGCAGTTTATTGGAGCTTGTAAGGATCCTTTGATGGTTATTGTGACAGAGCTCCTACCAGGAATGTCACTTCGAAAGTATTTAAACAGTCTTCGGCCAGAAAAGCTGGACCTTCATGTCGCATTAAGCTTTGCTGTTGACATTGCTAGAGCCATGGAGTGTTTACATGCTAATGGGATTATACATAGAGACCTAAAACCTGGTACCAAACAGTTAGATGAGCTGTACAAGAATTTTATTGATTCTTGTAATTGTCATTCGTTTAAATGTTTGAGAAATGATCAGTGTAGACCATTTTATCGTTAATTGTCAAGAAATTATATTTGAAAACTGTTTTTCTCCAAGGTTGTCTTGCTTTTAATGATTAGTCCAGCACATGCAAGTACCAACTTGGAGGTCTTTTTTATTTATTTATTTTTAAATGTTTTCCCCCCAAAAAAAGCTGCTAACTTGGTGCAATTCTTTTTCTTGTTTCTTCCTTATGCCGATGCAAGGAACCTTAAGTCCTTGTTTTCATTGTTTACATTGTACTAGGATTTGATCTTTCGTATTTCTATGTTTTTGCTTTCTCTCTGAAAGGGGCTTATGTTAAAATTTCATTTTGCAGACAATTTGTTGCTCACAGCCAATCAGAAGTCTGTAAAGCTTGCAGATTTTGGGCTTGCAAGGGAAGAGACTCTCACTGAAATGATGACGGCAGAAACTGGGACATACAGATGGATGGCACCCGAGGTTTGGACCCTTACTTCGCAGAAATTATTTTGGAGGCCGGATACTGAAGTTTTTGTGTTCACTTTTCATGCTAACCATATATACAATTTTCATGATTTCCAACAAAATACTTTTCGTCTAAGAATACATTTGCATAACGGTTGTTGCTTGTGCTTAGCGTCCATTAACTTATTGCACACATATTTTTGACAGTTTGATGATGTATTGATGTGTATGTCAGTAACATTTGCACTCAAAATTGATTTAGCTTGCATCTGAAATTGCCATAATTTGCAAGTGTTTATTTTTTACAGTAATTTTTTTGCTGTTAATCTGAATGAATGGAATTGTGCAGCTGTACAGCACTGTGACTCTGCGTCAAGGGGAGAAAAAACATTACAATAATAAGGTTGATGTATATAGCTTTGGGATCGTCCTGTGGGAATTGCTAACAAACCGCATGCCATTTGAGGGAATGTCGAATTTGCAGGCTGCTTATGCTGCTGCCTTTAAGGTACACATGAAATTTTGGGCTGCATTTTTGCTTTCTTCTAGTAACCTTTTTTTTAGTCATGTCTCCATTTTTTCAAACCAATACTGAATACAACCTTTTTTTTAACTCGTGATTTTGGTGAAACTTTAATTAAGCTAGAACAAAGTTAATAATTTAACGTAATTAAATAAGAGAAAAATGATTAACAACACTTTACCTGTTTAGTGCATTTTTTGTTTTTCATTTTTTTCCCATAGTTTTCTCATTTTTTGTTTTGTTTTGTTTTTTTTGTTTTTTTTTTTTTTTTCATTAGAAAAATGATAGAAAAAAAACAGAAAAATGTTTATCAGCATTTTTTTTCAAATGAGGAAATACAAAGTTATTTAAACCTATATGTTTATCAATTGTTTTTCTTAATTTAAACCTTCAAATAATGCTAGTAGTAGGTGACAATAATATTGAGTAGTGTGGTCATGTGTGTGCATTGGATCGAGTCAGTTATATCTAAATTTTATTTCAAATATTCAAAATTTTGAGTGCTATTTTTCAATTTTTAATTTGGATGATAGGAATACAATCCATGGGTGACAATGGATAAAATAATACTAGGTGTCTAACCTGCAGAACGCTAATAGGACGGGTTTGGATAGTTGATAGTTAGGTCTGGAACCGGTTTTGGTAGTAGTGAAATCTCTATATCCAATCGTGTGTGTGTAATAGGTTTGGAGACGATTTCAAGTACTATATAGTATATTTGTATTGTCAATCGGGTTTGGAGCGGGTACATGTAATATTCATTCAATCATTCATATTCAGGTGGTTCTAAATGTATTTAGATTCACATTTGAAAATAACTAGACAGACGAGTGCCTACCTATTGCGTCCCTAATAACCTTGGTAGAGTAATAAACAAAAGAATATTATATGTAGTCATAGACTCATAGTAGTGGATATGTAGATAATGAATTACGGTGGTGATGGGAGAGGATAAGTCGATATGGGTGGTTATAGGGTAGGTAGGTAGTGGAGAAGGTATATAGATAGGTAGTTGGATAGATGATATGAGTAGATAAATAAGTGAAGCGAAAGTTTGTAGGTAATAATAATAGCGATTATAGTTAAAGTGATAAAATAATGTGTTTTTATACTTGGAAAACAAGACAGAAGTGTTTACCAAATCCTTTGTTAGGTTGGAAAAATGAAAAACATTGTTGTCACCCTAACTTCACTAAGATTACTCCTTTTTGTTGAACCTTGGACTGACTGTTCTTTAGAAAACAAAGGTAAGCTGTTGTGTATGTTTAACCATCCTCAGATCTTGTAATGCATGAAATTGTGTTCTGGGGTTTCCATTCTCTGTGTTCTGAAATTGTTTCCAGATTTCAGGAATTATGCTAACGATGTTATTATTATTATTATTTTTTTAAAAAGTTCCTTTAATTTAGATTATATCCCTGGAATGAGATTGCTAGAGTCTAGACTGTCTTGTTGCGAAACTCATGATTCATATCCTTTGAAAAACAAAAGGTTGTGTCTGTTTATGAATAGGTGCTTAATTAAGAGTTCTGTGTCCGTATATATATGTACAATGTTTCTTCATTAGGAACACAGAATTATAGAAATATATTGTAACCTTTCAGTATTAAAATACATTTTCTCATTCTTTGATTCTTCATTTTTGCTTCCGCCTAATTGGCAGGTGGCTGTTATTCTCCACCCGCCAGGCCTTTCGATCTTTCAAATTCAACAATATCAAAGTAATGAACAAAATAGGATAAAGTGGATAACCAGGAGAAACCTCTTATTTAGAGGAGCTATGAAATACCCAAAGAATCGAAATCGAGTTATACCGAATATTAAGTCTCTCTCTTGAACTATTCTTTCTCGTGTTCTTGTCGTAGTAATGTAGTCCTTCAAAGCTAAAGTCTTTACCAGTAGGTGGCATATCACCATCTCATGGCAATATCGATTCATATACTAATGATTGAAAGTGATCCTTTTAAGAGTTTGACAATTTCAATGGCATTCCTTTGGACTGTTATCGGTATCCGTTCTTGAACATTTCTTTCTCGAGAGTATGTGTCAAAATCTAACTAGTATTGTCATTTTGATGTCGAAATGCAGCAAGAGAGACCTGTTATACTCCCGGAAGAGATTTCACCTGATTTGGCGTTCATCATGCAGTCATCGTGGGTTGAGGACCCCAATATGCGGCCAAGCTTCAGTCAAATTATTCGGATGCTTAACGAGTATCTGCTCACGCTTCCATCCCCGCCAACCCCGTCGCCCGCCCCAGACACCGGCGAGGAGGCAATGGCTAGCAACGACTCCATAGTGGAGTTCTCCGCAAGAGCAAAAGGAAAATTCTCCTTCCTTCGCCAACTTTTCGCTGCAAAGAAGGCCAAAAACTCGCAGTAGTGATCTGGAAACCCAACCGCGAAGGGCTCCCCTCTATCCCGCCTTTCAGGCACGGGCAGACCCGAAGCTTGGCAGCCGCCTGCGTGCTAGCTACTACTAAGTTACAATGGTGCAGGCAGGAGATGATGAAACAACATAGCGCGGGAAGGCTATGTTTCGGAAAATCATCGTATCGACAAATAAAATGATCTGAAGGAAAGGGTACATTAAGATGTTTTGTTTAGGTGACCACCTAAATTGTAAAGGAATGTGTTCCAAATGATACTATGTTCATATCCAAACTTTTGTCTTTTTTTATTGGAGTTTCTTATCCATAACACCGGCTTCTGTTTCTAAAGGTTGACTGGTGAAGCTCCGGTAAACGCCGGCCGTTTACATACGGTGGGCTAGTCAACCTTTCCCTCTTGTCAAAGTGTTCTGCCGCTTATTGAGATCCTATATATTATGAACATGATTAGTGTTAGTATGTGGAATCTTAACATGATGTTACTTATAAGAAATGTTAGTGTAACATAATGATAAAATATGGGTATTCTTAGTTAGTTGGTCTGTTGGTTTGGTACAATAAGATTCAAAGCTCAAGTCTCAGTAGGAGCGACAAATTGATATTCTTGGTTTGAATTAGTAAACTATTGACAACTAAGACTAATTTGCATACTTTTGGTCTTTTGCCAGCTAAGGTCATAAGACAGAGTTTAGTCAATGCACATTATAGATAATGATTGCGAGTTATTCTCCTCACCAAAAAAAAAAAAAAAACATAATGATAAAACTAAATTTAGGGTGTGTGGTTCACACATGGAATTGAAATCGGAATTGGAATTGGAATCAATTAAATATTTTAATAGTAATGAATTTTTGTGAAAGTATTTTGCATGTTTGGTAGTAGGGGAAATTAGAATGATTACCAATATTGATGTTTGGCTATGTATAATCCTATAACGGAAATAAGGGTTTTAATAATACAAAAACAAAAAATAAAGGTAAATGAACCTAATATAATACGGAGTAGCATTCAATGCACCAATAAGAACAAAAAATCAAAATAAAAATATGAGGGATGTAGTGAGGAGGCGATCGGGATGTAACAAATGATAAGGGATAAGATGGAATGATACTTATTTTTAATTAGGAAATGTAATTTATAATTGAATCGGTAATCAGACCCTAAATAAAAAAGTTATTAACCAAGCAATAACTATGATTTTTCATTGTGAACCAATGAACCAAACACACTATTCATTGGGTTAAAATAATCAAAGATCAACTCTCCAGCAAAAAAAATCAAGCTAATTAACAAATGAGGGAAGAAGATACAAGGAGTCTATCCACTCTATCGTCCATTCCCTTTTGATCAAGTCTTAATGGATTTAGTCAGGTCAACGGTTGCATCAATGACTAGCGAAGACTTCTATGCATCTAAACATTTAAAAAAATATAGAATGTATAGTGACATGAAATCATTTTTAAATATGAATATAATGAAGTTTATTGTGACAATTTTAATAAGATGTTCTTTACAATAATTTTTATGTATTATATGATCCTTGGTCTCTTGTGAAATTTCACATTTGCGACATTTGCGACCAATTGAGCTGCTAATGCGAGCTAAAACATTTATATACTAATGTTAGTTAATGACGCATTATTTCAGGGGCTAAAACAACTCATAATATAATCAACTAAAAATACAAAATTCCTTTTTAAGTTTTATATTTTCATTATTATATTTTTTGTACATAAAGAGATGCAACCCCACCAAATATATAACACAAATAATATTTTCTTCATCACAACAAATTTACTCAAATAATGCTTTTGTTTAAAAAATAAATATCACAAATAATCATAAATTTAAAAAGGTATTAATTTTTATGAGTAAAAGAAAAAAAATTACTCTTGTCCCATTTTATTTATATATTATTCATGTATCAAATTAATTTTATTTTTAAATTCACTGAATTATTTGTATCATGCAATCATTGAAAAGGAAAGATTTGTGTTTTTTTTTTAAAAATCTTTTAATTTTTAAAATTAGAAAGGATTTTCTAAAAATAAATAGCACAAAATCTATATAATTAAAAATGGGTAATCTGACAGAAAAGCACCTTTTCCTTTGCTGATCTCAAATCCCATCAGAAAATGGCAAAGTCAAATCTATTGACGTGTACCCTCTCACTTCCTCTTCCAGCCGTACGATTTCATCAACCCTTCACCCGGAACAGACCAACGGTCAAGATCGGAAGCGAGTGCACGATCGGGTAAACCACGTGTGTTTTTTTTCCGCAGGGGAGAAACAGTAAATACAAGTCAGGAGTCAATGGCACTTTGAATAGCAGTGTTTAGATACTGCAACAAAGTGCACAGTAAAGGAACACAGGGAGGAGGGAGAGGAGAGGCATCAGATATACACATGTATAGATTGTAGATAGATATATAGAAAGAGGGGGGAAGGAGATAGAGGAAATCTGAAGTCTGAGTTGGAAGATTCAAGATCTGTTCTTAGCTGAAGTATCGGTTCAAATCTTTCTGGGTAATTTCTTATGGTCAACCTTTAGAGAGTTTTGGGATTAGGGTAATGGAATTTGTAGCTTTGGGGGTTATCTGATCTGAAAAAGATTGAATCTTTACTCATGATTTGGTGAAAGTATTGCGGTAGAGCAAGATAGGGTTAGCGTTTGATTTGGTTAAGTTTATCTGAATATATTTGCTCTTTGCTTGGAATTGGAATTGGATTTCTGTTTGGCATTTGTAATTAAAGAATAAGGAGGAATTTTTATTTTTAAATTTTTATTTAAGTTTTTGGGCACTGGGGTTTGGGGCTGGGTGGGGGAGGTGATGATATGGAGGAAAAGGAAGCGGCTTTGCATACTGCCATAAATGCAGTGCAGGCATTGGGGAGGGGTTTTGATGTGAATTATGATACAAGATTGCTTTACTGTAAGGGAGTGGCTGGGTCTAGGGTTGTTGAGATTGATGAAGAGCACACAAAGGATCTTTGCTTGTATGGTGATATAGTGGTGCCAAATGTCTCAAGGGATGTAGTGACTTCCCCAGAGAGCGGTGGGCGTGATGGCTCTGGTGTTTGCAGCTATAATGAGGTATGTTTGCCTAAAATTCTTGTCCTCTAATTTCAGCTTCATTTGTGTATTGTTATCATTGTGTTCTGTATTCTAGTTTTAAATTGGAAACTAGTGGCTCTTGCATTGTGCATTGATTTGAATGTGGAGCTGTTGGAGGTAGTCAAAAGTTATGTGCTCCGCTCCTTATATGAGAAACAGTTATGCAAATATATGGCCTTAAATCTGTCAAAGCGAAATTGAAAATTAAGAAGTGGAGTAAAATACAAACCGTGATATGACTTTGCTGAGATTGGAAGTTTGGAACATGATGTTCAAGGATAGGATTATGTGGTTAACAGTTGCTCAGTTAGGAGAGTGGAAGGATATTTTTTAACACGGTGGCTTGAGAGTGTATTTAACTTTGCAATTGGAGATGATACTTTGGCCATGGCTGTGAAGAGTCGGGAGCAAGGTTGATAGGCCTAGCCGCCTAAGATGGTTAAGGAAGAGAAGTATTGTGTGTGTGTGTGTTTAGGCTGTTTGGGGGCGACTCTGGTTTGGAGCATAAAAGCAGGAGAGAATGTATGCTTGTGCAATAAAAAGAGGGATAACGGAGAGGCTACCTTGGGATGGTATAATACTGTAATTCGAAGTTAGAGTGGTATCAGAAATAATCATTTGGTGTATCATTTTCCATCGGGCTGGAGAGATATCGTTTTGTCTTTTGAAGCATTAGACCTCTAGTTTATTACAGAGTGCATTCATTTATGTGTCTGTGCTGCATAAACACTCACCGGAATGCTTTGAACTTAGCATTGGCTAATCCTTATTATTATTTAGGTGCATATTAACTATAACTTACTTGGCATATAAATTTAATGTAGATGGTGGAGTTTTTCAATAGAAAGGCCAATCTATCGGGCCATGCTCCTCTTGGCAGCTTCAATGCTGCATTCAGTTTTACCGGTTCAAAGCAAACAGATGCTGCCGTCACAAAGACCCTTTGTATGGATGGCTTTTTCATTCCACTTGCTAAAGTTCAGCTGAACAAAATGCCTCTGGTGTTGCAAGAAAATGTTAGAAGAGCGGTGCCAACATCATGGGACCCACCAGCGTTGGCAAGGTTAGGACGTGCCAAATATTCTTGTAAATTACTGTGTTGCAGCATGTATTTTACTAACAATTTTATACTTTTTTCAGTTTCATAGAAAATTTTGGGACACACATTATTACATCCATAACTATTGGTGGTAAAGATGTGATTTACGTTAAGCAGCATCTCTCGTCCCCTCTATCTACGGTAGAGATTAAGAATTATGTTCAAGATATTGGAAACCAGAGGTTTTCCAGCATAGAGAGCCTTACAAGCTCGGGATTATTGAAGTACAAGGATAAGGCTAGTTCACTTGTACCTTTTTTTCCCTTCGGCAATTTTTTGTTCACTCTTATCACTCTTATGATTTATCACTCTTATGATTTATCTGCTTACGCTTTCTTGCTAGTTCAATTTTTCAGGGTAGTGATCCATCCTTGTTCAATAGTCAAGGGATATACCCTCAGCCTACTAGCGCTCCGTTTCTTGCTGGGAATGGCAAAGAGGTATTCAGATCTGTTTTTTCGTTTCTCATACGATTATGTCCTTGATGTTCCCTTAGACGATGGGGAAGTTTCCTTCTTGCTGTTTATTTATGTGATACTGTAGCAAGCTTCGGATGTAAGCTATGTAAAGAATTTTTTTAATGAAGAACATCCTTCATCCTAAAGTCTTGCTCTAGCGGTAGTGTGGGGGTTCGAATCTCACTGGGAATCTGGGGGGTCATTGGGAGACCTTGACCGATCAGAGATGATGAAGACTCCCTGTGCACAGGGTGTATTGCTAGGGGTGGGAACCTGAGGACTAACGGGGCGATTCGTGATTTCCGTAATGTTGGGCAGGGGCTCTAGGGGCTTAAGATTAGTCTGGCGTAAGCTGGGATAACTAATGTATTTAAAAAAGAAAAAGAAGATAAAACCATTCATATGAATATATGATGTTTCTCCATATTAACGAAATGCACGTGACTTGGTATATAATTTTGTTATTAACTAAGTGCAGTGACGTAAATGGAAGCTAAAAGTTTCTTTCCTGCTGTTAGGCCTGAAATTTTTGGATGGATCTAATGCAGGACGTTACAGTCATTTTTAGAAGAAGGGGAGGAGATGATCTGGAGCAAAGCCACGTTCATTGGGCAAAAACAGTCAAGTCTTCACCCGATGTTATCGAGATGTCATTCTATCCGATTACAATGCTCCTCGAGGGAGTTAAAGGAAAGGAGCATTTGTCTCGTGCTATAAGTCTCTATCTTGAATGTAAGGATATTGTACCACAAAAGCCCGTTTTCCCCCTTTTTTATTCCATCGAAACACTAAGCAACTGTTACATTGGCGGCTATTTATTCTGATATCGTTTTTTGCAGACAAGCCTCAACTTGAAGAGCTGAGATATTTCCTGGAGTTTCAGGTCCCTCGAATTTGGGCACCTCTTCAGGACAGACATCCCGGCCAACAAAGAAAGGAACCTGTTTGCCCGTCATTGCAGTTTAGCATGATGGGGCAAAAGCTTTACGTCAGCCAAGAGCAGGTGTTTTCACAACTTACAATCTCAAAAATGCTATCAATTTGTTTGAAACACGATCAATTTTCATCTCCTTAACTTGTTCAATGCTAAAGAGTTTTACCCTGTGTATTAAAAGCGGCTCCGAAGAAATGCTTATAATCGTTTGCCGAAAATCTCAACAACTCTACTGAACCCAACAAAACCGAAATCATGGCAGCAATCATGGCTTAAAATATTTTCTTGGTTTAACTCTCAGATTTCAGTTGGGCGTAAGCCTGTCACGGGCATGCGGCTAACTCTGGAAGGGGTCAAGAAGAACCGATTGAACATCCATCTTCAACATCTGCAATCTCTTCCGAGGATCCTTCAGCCATACTGGGACTCCCACGTGGCTATCGGTGCACCGAAGTGGCAAGGACCTGAAGAACAAGATAGCAGATGGTTCGAGCCCGTGAAATGGAAGAACTTCTCGCACGTGAGCACCGCACCCATCGACAGCCCCGAGACATTCATAGGCGACCTCTCCGGCGTGTACATAGTCACCGGGGCACAGCTCGGGGTGTGGGATTTCGGGTCAAGAAACGTCTTATACATGAAGCTCCTGTACTCGAGGGTACCGGGGTGCACCATCCGGAGATCATTGTGGGACCACGCCCCGACTGATAAGTCGAAAAAACAAACTGCTGCTAGTCCCAGCCCCCCCGGTGATACGAGCGTAGATTCGGGGGAGAACACAGCCGGCAATAAGCTGGCGAAATTCGTTGATATGACGGAGATGTGCAAGGGAGCGCAAGATCCCCCGGGGCATTGGTTGGTGACGGGCGGAAAACTGAGCGTGGAGAAGGGGAAAATTGTTTTGAGACTGAAGTATTCATTGCTAAATTATTAGGTAACTGAAATGCAGCATTATCCCCTCCATGATTAAGGTAGTTGGGCAGTGTTTTGGTGTATATTGGCCTCCCTTTTTTACCTTCATAAATGTGAATTGTATCTGTTTGATGAGTTTTGGTTTTATACCTGGTAGTTGGGTTTTGATGTATAAATTTAATTCTAGTATGCTGCAATATGGTTTTTGCCAAAATCTCTCCTACCACTTCCTAATTTTTTTACACTACTTAAGTGTGTGTGTGTGTGTTTTTTTTAGGTGAAAAAAATGACATATTTGACACAAAGTGGCTCTCCCAAATGGGAGATTATAAGTTCGAGCTTTAGTAGGGACGTTATCGGCTCTTTATTTTTTAGTAGGTTGATAAAATAGATATGAATAAATACTACATTGTAACAGAGTCAATAGTACTGAAAAAAGTACTGAAAAAAGGCATATTTAGTGCCCTTTTACCTTTGTTATTGGCTACTGCTAGGTTAAAACTCGAAAATTGTCAAATAAAGTTATTGAAACTTACAAACACTAAACAATCTGTTCCATACTCAGAAAATTTTTTATTAATTGTTTAACAAAAATGACTGAAATTAGGAGAAATTTATAAATTAAAAATATACAATACAGTAACTCATGAACTAAATATGTTATTATCTTTTAAATGGATAGAATGCCCCACCTTCGAATCTAAGTCATTTACAAATGAAACTCCTTATAAATATGCAAGATCCATCACAAATTATTATTATTATTATTATTATTATTATTATTATTATTATTATTATTATTATTATTATTATTATTATATACTCCGTACAAAGGAAGCGTAAAAGACTAAATAAATTTTTGTCTGACAACATAGCAATGTTAGTTTATCGGCCTTAACTGCACGTTTGGTTCACAAAATGAATTTAGAGAGAATATGAATGTTATTCCACAAGAATGGAATAGGTAAGAAATTAAACAAGATTTGTATTCTGTTTGGTTTGCCGAAGTAATAGAATTTAGGAATTATAATGTTAGTTAAAGGAATGTGTTGTAAAGACATAAATACCCTAATACAAAATAATAATAATAATAATAATAATAATAATAATAATAATTTGTTTCAATTCTGAATTAAACAAAAGACTTCTACATTTAAATTTTTTTATAAGTCAACTTCAATATCATTAAGTTAATTTATGGCACAACAATAAAGACTTCACTACATACGGCAGTGGAGTTATAACAATTTAAGGCATCCTAATTAAGCTGGCAACTGTCAACACACCAAAGTTGCTCAACCCCTAAATGCTTGCATTTGCTTCTCACAACTTGCTCTTTAAAAGATTAACGTTTCCTAATTTAATTTTTTTAAAGTAACCAGAGAAATTCGGAATTAGTGATAAATCCTACTTTTGTGTAATACCTTGCAAACGATACATGTGAATTAAAACGTATTAGAAAGACTCTATGCGACGCATGGTTGAAAAAATCGCTAGGCGCTCCTCGGGCAGTCGGGGAACGCCTAGCGCATAGGACGCCTAGCCGGGGATTAATCGGCGCCTAGGCACCCGTGTATTTTTTTTTTTTAATTTGTTTAAGTATTTTTAATTTTTTAAAGACTAATAATTATAAACTATATAATACTTTAATAGTTAATACTAAAATATTAAATATTAACCTGAAAAATATCTAGAGTTTGTACAATTTAGGGTTATTTTTCTCAAAACGATGTTGTTTTGAGTGAAATAAGCCATTAAAAAAAAAAGAAGAACAATAGCTATTTAGCCGACTAGGCGGCCTAGTCGGTGCCTAGTTGGTTTAGTCAACGCTTAGGAGGCCTAAGCAGCCTAGGCAGTGCTTAGCCGGCCTAGTCGGTCGCCTAGTCGGCCAGGTGCTTAGACCACCATTTAAGGTATCAGCACCTAGGCGAGATTTTTGCAACAGTGATACGACGAGCTCGACCAAAAGAAAATTTTAAGAAATTTTTACATACTATATAATATTGAAATTTCATCTGAACAACAAAAATACATAAAAATCGAATGCATGATTGCATGCTTTAATTTTATCCAAATTATAAATATACCCAATAGCAGACCACACTGATCCCTTGATCATCATAGCCATACACATCTATACATACAATACCATTTCAAAATAGAGAAAATAAACAATAATACCAATTAAGAAAAGAGGGAAAATAACAATAGAGTATTTTTCCTCTGTCTTTTCCATTTGAAAAGATGCATGAAGACATAAGAGGTGTCCATGCATGTTACATGCATTATTCTTAAAACTGACCACCTTCAAAAGTTTGACCAAATTGCCAGTCCGGCGGAGCTACGTCGAAACCGGCGACGGTGCGGCCGTCGCTGGCGGTGACCCGGAAAGAGAGGCTTTGACCGTTGAGATAAGAGTGTGTTTCCCAATTTTGCCCCCAATTTCTCGACATGGGCATCCACCCTGTCTTTGACCCCTTGATGAACACTGATCGGACGTCTCCTGCTCCGCCAACGTTTGTTATCAACAAAAGATTAAAGTATGAATGTCCGTTGATGGTAAACCTCATTCCCCATTTTTTCTCACAGCGAACCCTAGTCAACAAAATAAAATAAATTAATCTGATATCCAAATTGGTCGGAAAAGTGATCGGAACAGGCATTTTTGACCTAATTAAGGTCATTTCTGACCACTTTTAGGTGGTCGAAAATATGATGATTTCCAGTAGTGTGAGAATGATATGTTACACTTTTAGTTATTGAGTTATAGGGTAATAGTGAAAGGTTTAGGTTTACCTTCGGTAGGCAATGGGGACAATTCCGGCCCGGTATTGGGCGATTTGAAGGAAAGCGGGCTCGGCTAAGTCGAAGTGTTGGAGAGGAGGATTACACCACCCGCCGTGATCGTTAGCCAAGGCATAGTTAGGTGGGCAGAAGTTGGTGGCGGTGACGGTGATGGTGCCGGGGCGGCACCACCTTGGATCTTCTTCATTGCACTTCAATTCGTAGCATGCCCCGCAGCTCGACCCGGTGTTGAACAATGCTGTACTTAAGGCTGCTGTGTTTGTACCATAGCCTTGGCTATACAAGTTTCCATATCCACATGCTCCTCCTGCATATACCCAAATTTAAAAAGAAAGCTATCTTGGGTTTTTGATACACTTTGGAATCCAAATCAATACATGCAATGACAAGTATAGTAATATAAGATTGACAGAAATAGTGATTTATTCCTCCACTATTCTGTCGGGACGAGATATGGGACTTTAAGGCTGTACTAAGAAATTTTGTCTTTTGTGGGCAAGATTGACAGATACATGTATAGTATGTGTTAATCAAATAAATATAGTTTAAAAGTATGTTGAATATTTTTAAAATCTATAGTATACAAATATATGCATTATACTCGTCCACAGAAGGTGAAATTCTTGGTTCAAGGACCCAACACCCTGGTCCAATAGAATGGTGAAAGGGTAAATTACAGTGACTTAATGACATCTTAGATGGGATGACCAGTTCTTGATGCCTTAAGAAACTCATCATATTAGGTATAACTCCCGATCACAGTGCGACGTGACTAATAACAGGTCTCAATTATATATCATTACTTATAATCTACCACATGAGTTACCCGTACGATTAATTAAGCTAACGTACTCACCCATTGTTCCGGTAGCATCAGCACCGCCGTAGAAGGTGGCGTGGCCATTCTTCCAACCGCCGCCGGAATCGGAAGGATCTCCACCATGGAAGAACCCACAAGAGTTGTGGAAACAAAGAACAAACACAAGGATGAAAAATGGAGAACGGAAGTGCTCCATTATTGAAAAATAAACAAGCTAGCAAAGAGTGGGTGACATTGTGACAATGCTTGTTTGAACTTATGTTGTAAATTAAACCTAATCGCTAACGTATTTATAGGCCAATGTGATTGTTTTGTGGGCGTGTGTACACTTTTTTTTTTTTTTTTTTTTTGTTGCCATTTTTAATTTCAAACAAGTGAACTGTTGGATCGAACTGAGAGTTATCAAGTTTGAATCGACCCAGCACCTAACAAAGGACTGAATTTAATTGAGCCATAGGCCATTTGTGGATTGATAATAACTCCTTCAAAATTAGATAGATAGTATATCTATTTAAATCACTAGAATAAACAATTATGATAAGCTTCTTTTTTTTTTTCTTCTTCTTCTCCGAAATTTCACCACTGTGACCCGTTAAGCTATTCATGCGAGTATAATGAGATTTTTATTAATACCTTTCATAAGATATCTGATAGGTTAATTGACAGAGTACCTAACGAAGTTGTTCGAAGCCATAGGGTCAGGTCAGTTCATATATGCAACAAACCAACTTAAACATATGCAGAGTTAGCTATTGTGTATAATTATAAGGATATTATCTTGTTTGCAAAATGCAAAGTTAGTTACCGAGTTATAAGTTTATTGACTTTATATATATATATATATATATATATATATATATATATATATATATATATATATATATATATATATATATTGACATCTTAGTTATACCCTAAGTATATCGTATCTATTTTTCACATCTTAGTTATTTTCAAAGTGATAGCTTTGATACTTTCTTTTAAAATTTAGTTACATTTGAACGGCAAATCAATACGGAGTAATAAAAAAAATTAAATGGTTGGAGTAAACATGAAACACTGATTTCTTCTTCTTCTTCAATCTCATTGTATGAGACAAACATCCATAATGTTTCAGTGACTTTATTAATTTGACAAATTTCGAGCTCTAACCTATCGATGAACAAGGGTACGAGACCACTCCACCGTACCAAGCTAGAGCTTTAAATTTGTCAAATAAACTCATTAGAAATGCATGGAAACGTTTGTCTCATATAATGAGGAGAGGAAATCAAATTCTTAGGACCAAATAAAATACCTACTGGGAGAATAATTATGGGTTAAAAAATAAACATGAGCATAAAATGTTTTAACTCAATTACACCAACAAATGAAAAAAAAAAGAAAAAAAAAGAAAAAAAAGTTTATTGGCTTATTTAACATTTTTTTCTTGTTTTTATTAGATTATTTATTTGTTTGGGACCCTACTCCCACCTCTCCTGGTACACTGCCATTATTATCTATGGCACCCACCTTCAGCTATTTCCATTTCCATTTCCATGTTTGATGCACATGCGAATTGGAGGTATAACTGACACTTTATGTTTAATTTATTGAATTTAAATTCATCCAAACTAACAAAATTTAAAGACATTTTAATTAATCTCTTTTGTCAAGGTGAGATATAAATTTATCTCATTTACTCAAATGTGTACTAGCTTTAATTACACTAAAACGACTGCATCATGTGAAATATTTCAATAACATTAATGGCTCTCATTTGCATATAGGAATAATACATCCTTTTGAATTGCTCCCATGCAGGAGCCCCTATACATTGTGAAGTGAACACATGATATTATGAACAAATCCTGGGAAATAGTAAGTGCATTGTTGAAGTAGATATCAAGCCCGCCTTTTACTCAACCGCCAAGAATTAGGCTCGTGATATCTGTCGTAAAGAGGTTCAATGCGCTCCTGTCTCTTGCGTTTGCTTAATTTAGTCGGGTCAGCCACTTTGAAAAACCGCGGTGCTAGCTCTACAAGCCACTTGGGATCGATCACTGTGACCTCGCGCATATATTCCTTTGTTGTCATCACAAGCTCATGATAAATAACCCAATCTGGCTGCCTTTGGAATACAGCACTACTAGGATGTATATATACTGCCTGGTTCTCAACCAGGGTTCTATACCCTTCTTGTGGATCCTTCCTAGCACCATGGAAAAAGAAACCTGCAGTTATGGCCTTCCTTATCTTCGTAAAATTTTTTCCAGCACTCACAACATCCAGTTTGTACCTAAAATCAACACAGTTCGTTCGAAAAGCAAGCAAAACGAATTAATATCATATTAATCTTATTAAAAACCATATATAATATGAAGGAAGGAAGGAAGGAAGATTAGTACTTGTCCATGATGGAAAGGAGCTGTTTTCTGACATCCTGAGCACGCCTCAAAGACCGTGATTGTACAAAGTTTTCGAAGCACCAGGGTCCAGAGAAATTTTTGGCTTTCCATGCTTCATAAACCGCGAGCAGGGTGAGATGATCACCCTCTGGCTGAAAGAACTTTGCCCTTTTCTGATCAGCTTGTGCTTGTTTCTCCCGAGGTCGGTAAAAAATATTGCCTGTCTGAATCATAGCAATGATGGTCAAAATCTCATCACTGCATCCAAGGTCTACACTGGCGAGGAGCATTTTGGACAGTGGAGGTTCCATAGGAAATTCAGCCATTTTCCTACCCAACTTTGTCAACAGCCCCTCTTCGTCAAGAGCTCCTAGAGTGAACAGCTGCTCCATGGCGGATATTAGTGCTTGAGGAGAGGGAGGATCCATGAAATCAAAGGACAAAAGATCATTAATACCCATAGCTTTCATATTAAGCACTGTCATCCCAAGGTTAATGCGCTGAATTTCAGGGATGGATGTAGGAGACATTTCATTGTGAAATGCACTCTCTGTATAAAGACGATAACACTTTCCTGGTCCCGTTCGTCCAGCACGCCCTGCTCTTTGCTTCGCTGAGGCTTGTGATATAGGCGTTATGACCAATGAATCAAGCCCCTGTTTTGGATTATATACATTTTGCTTAGCAAAACCTGGATCTATAACATAAAAAATGCCATCTATTGTTAAAGAAGCTTCCGCAATATTTGTAGCAACAACTACTTTTCTCTTCCCTGGAGGGGCAGGCTCAAAGATTCTAGACTGCATTTCACTAGGCAGGGCACTATAAACAGGTAAGATTATCAATTCAGGAACATTCTTACCCAGACCTTTCATCCTCTCATAAAGAGACTGGCAAGCACAATCAATCTCTTCCTGACCAGTCAAGAAAAGAAGGATATCACCTTCAGGTTCTGTTAAGTGAATCTGTAAGACTGTTATCAAAGCTGCATCAAGATAGTCGCTCTCTGGCTGCTTGGTGTAAAGTATCTCCACTGGAAAGGTTCTCCCTGGGATTGTAAAGATGTTACAGTTGAAAAAGTATCCAGAAAACTTCTCTGCATCTAAAGTTGCAGATGTGACAATCAACCGAAGGTCTGGTCTTCTCTTAACTAATTGCTTCAAGAGACCAAAGAGAACATCAGTATAAATAGTTCTCTCATGAGCTTCATCGAGCATTATAACAGAATACTGAGACAAACTCTCGTCCACCAGTATCTCCCTCAACAGCATACCATCTGTCATATACTTTATCACAGTCTCTGGCCCAGTACAATCCTCGAAACGAATGGCGTAACCAACTTCTTCCCCTAACCGGCAACCAAACTCCTCGGCAACCCTCTTTGCCACTGACATTGCGGCCACTCTACGTGGTTGAGTACATCCAATTTTACCTCTTGTAGTATATCCTGCCTCAGCTAGATACTGTGTCACCTGTGTTGTCTTGCCTGAACCCGTCTCTCCAATGACAACCAAGACCTGGTTATCATGTACAGCTTGAACCAATTCCTTCTTCAGCTTGTAAATGGGTAGACTCTGCCTCTGCTCCTGAATGGAAAGCTTTGACCTCTGTCCAAAAGTAAGTGCTTTACCATAAGCATCTTTCTTCCACTCTGGCATATCATAGGCTGACAAACCAACACCCCTCAGCTCTTGGGCCAGATGCCTCTCACCTGTCTCAGGCATTGGATCCTCCCAAGGTCTATTTAGATCTTTAGGGATGGAATCAAGCATTGTTCTTTGTTGCTGCTCCCTTACTTCTCTCCTCTCCTTTATCAAAGCAGATTGGAGTGCAGCTGCTCGACTCAAGGAACCCTCAGGATTTTTAAAAATCTTCACAGGAGACATATCAACTGAGTACCGACTCTGGCCTTGCAAAAAAGGTGGTTCATCTTCATTCAACTCAATCTCAAGCTCCTGTTCAGCACCTTCTTCCTGATACATCATTCCATCTCCTTCTTCATCAAACATAGGACACTCCTTAGCACTTAAGACACCTGAAGCCATGAGTTGTTTTGCCTCCCACCTCTCAGGCGAACTCATTCTCTTCAATGGCCTTCTTGATGGGACAACAACATCATCCTCTGTGATCCGAATCCCTGAAAGCCCAACTCTCGTCCCAGTCCCCTCCATATTTCCCCTAGATGGATTTTCCCTCAAACCATCATCATCTAAGCTCTTCTTCAGTGGTAGCAAATCCTTTCCAGTATTCTGATCAACATCCCTCATGGACAAACTCAATTTTTGCCCACTCACTGAAATTACCTTCACGTATACCTCCTGATCCCTCTTCACCAAATCTTTTGCATTTGCAACCTTCCGAGTTGCCATCTGTGAAACATGAACTAATCCTTCCTTCCCTCTGCACTCATCCAGCTGAACAAAACAACCTGTGTCCATTACCCGGGAAACTCTCCCCTTATACACATTATACAATTCAGGTTCCTCCGATCTATGCATCCCATTCTTTCTATCAGCATCCCTATCTTCATCATAATCTCTTCTTTTCCTCCTATCATATCTATTATCCCTGTCCCTGTCCTGACTTCGATATTCAGCATCATTGCCCCTTTCTCTTCTATCACCCCTATCCCTTTCTCGTCTATCATCTCTATCCCGATCTCTTCTACTGTCTCTATCCCTATCTCTTCTATCATCTCTATCCCTCTCTCTTCTCCTATCTCGTCTATCATCTCTGTCCCGCCTATCTTCTTCCTCATCTTTTCCCCGGTTCTTCTTCGCTTCGACCTCAATCTCCCTCTCCAACTCCTTAATCCTTTCCTTATCATCCTTGATTTTCAAAGCAGAAAATTTTTCACCTGTCCTCTTCGAATCCTTCTCGGACTCAGACTTGGGCTTCGGAGGAAGAATCGCGTGGATTATCGTAAGCAGCGTCCGAACGAAGTAATCCGGCATCTCAGCACCGCTCTCCTTCAGTTTTTCATCGAACTCCTCCACGGTTTCGCATTTCCGGCCCATTTCCGTGATGAACTCGGCCAGAACCTTGTCTCCGACGCCTATATGCGTCTCCAGCTCCGAGCACACCTTCGAAACAAGAGAGAGATACTCTAGTTTCTTCAATCCATCTTCTTCAACCAGCGCCCCCATATTTCGCAGGCCGGTACAGCGCTGCGACTCCTGCGAGTATGTATAAATGCACAAGAAGCACAAGCAAAGAATTAACTAATTAACATAAGCAACTAACATCGCCCATCACATAAGCAAATAAACATAAGCAACTAACATCAAATAAACTGGAATTCTGGAAATTTATTGTTCTTAAAAATTAAACCAGTCTCTCTATCCTCAGCAATCAGCTCTCATCTATCATAGGGAAATTAGGGCAAAAATAAAATTTGGGAAATTATGACAAAAACAGAATTAGGGAAATTAGGGAAAAACCATAATAAAGATTTCAAACAAATTATTGAAATTAAGATTTATATATAGTCCAAGGGGTGAGAAGTTGAGAACGAGACTACAAACCTGAGGCCTGATGGTGAAGACGGTTAGACGGAGCCACCTGCCGTCGAGGAAGCTTGAAACGCGATAGAGCCGACTGGTGTCAGGACCGGCACTCCCGCAGGATCGCTGGACGTCGATCTGGTCACTGATGGGCGACTGGGCGGTGGCGAGGCAGAGGAAGCGTGAGGCGATAGGGGATGACCAAATCAATTTTTTTTTTTTTTTTTTTTTGAAAACCAAATCAAATTTTTAAAAAAATCATATATATATATATATATATATATATATATATATATATATATAGCACAGCCCAAAAAGACATCGTTTTGGGCTGTCTAATTTTGGACCGTGGGATCCTTGTTGTTAAAATTTAGTTATATTTGAATGGAAAATCAATTCGGAGTAATAAAAAAATTAAATGGTAAGAGTAAACATGAAACATTTATTTCCTCTTCTTCTTTGATCTCATTATATAAGACAAACATCTATAATGTTTTAATTACTTTATTAATTTGACAAATTGTGAGCTCTAACGACCTGTCCATGAACAAAGGAGAGGAAATTAAATTCATCTCCACAAAGATAGAGCTTAAAGTTTGTCAAACAAACTCATTAGAAATGATTAGCATTGCATTGGAACGCTTGTCTCATATAATGATAAGGAGAGGAAATCAAATTATTAGGATCAATTGAATAAAACAGCTACAACGAGAATAATTATGTATTAAATTAAACACGACCATAACTAAATGACTAAATTTATATATAATTTAGAGACTAAACATGCCAATTTTTTTCTATCGCATTAAAAGAAATAAAAAAATGTCTCAATTACACATAATTTGATTGTTTGATGACGCAATTGTATGTATGGCACCTTCAGCTATCGCATTGGGACCTACTCCCACCTGTTAATAATGTTATGTATATAGTTTTGTAATATTGTTTTTTATTGTATAGTTTAGAGTTCTGTGGCTGTTGTTTAGTCAGCACTTAATTCCCTATAGACTAGGAGTATTTTGAGTTACTGCTAGTATAGGACTCTGTAACGTTTGTGAATCAATCAATCAATCAGTTACGTTCATTTGGTATCAGACGTTAGGTTCGAACCCCAGCCACCAACCCCGATCCTTTCGTTTTCTTCCCTGCCGTAAACGTAACCATGCAACACCAACCCGACGCCGGCGCGATCACGCCTCTCGTCGCTGCCTCCCCGTCGCCGGCGATCAATCTGTCATCGAGTCACCATTGTGTCTCGATCAAATTAACATCCACCAATTATCTATATTGGCGCACACAGATCCTTCCGTTCCTCCGCAGTCAGGGCCTCGTCGGCTACCTGGATGGTGTGGATGACCAATAGCCTGAGAATAGCAGGTAGGGTCCGAGGAGACATGTAACGCATAAAACTGTTCCCCAGTCCCGCGAGTTTTGCGACGGGTCCGCATTGCATGCCCACCATCTTGCACCAGGGTGGTGGTTCTCTCGGTAGGAGGAGGTGACACCGGAACATCTGACTGTGTAGCCTCCGAAGAAGACTGATGTTTCTCTTTTTCACTACACATCTGGTGACTCGAGGGTATTCCTACTAGTCTATGTTGATGATATACTTATGATGGGTAACGACGCTGGTTTAATTGAACAACTACTGAGTCAGATGTCGGCTACTTTCAAGATTCGGGATCTCGGTACTCCCAGCTTCTTCCTGGGCATCGAAATGCTAGCTTTTAAGGGTGGCTACTTACTCTCTCAGAAACGTTACATGATTGATATTCTTGCTCGCGCAGGCATGTCCGACTGCAAGGCTCTCACCACACCAGCTTCAGTCTCATCATCTGATTTGTCTACTTCAGAGTACTTTGACAACCCCACACAGTATCGTCGCATTGTGGGTGCTCTTCAATATCTTACTATCACTCGGCCTGACCTCGCTTTCTCGGTTAATCGCCTGTGTCAATTCATGCATACGCCTACCGCTGAACATTGGGGTTTACTAAAAAGGGTCTGTCGTTATGTCAAAGGTACTCTAGACTTGGGTCTTCATCTTACCCCGTCGTCACACAGTTCTATTCACGCATATTCTGATTCAGATTGGGCCGGATGTCCAGTTGATCGTAAATCTACTAGTGGCTATGCCGTTTTTCTTGGCGATAATCTTATGTCATGGGTGTCCCGCAAGCAACGCACAGTTGCTCGTTCTTCGACTGAAGCTGAGTACAAAGGCTTAGCTGATGTTGCTGCTGAGGTTACTTGGTTGGTTTCTTTGCTCACCGAACTCCGGCTACACTCCGGCAATCCCGCAACGCTATGGTGTGACAATCTCGGCGCTACTTATCTCGCTGCTAATCCTGTCTTTCATGCTCGAACTAAGCATGTTGAGATTGACTATCACTTTGTCAGGGACAAGGTTGCTTCAGGTGATATGATTGTTAATTTCGTTTCTACTCAAGATCAGCTGGCGGATATCTTCACCAAACCACTTCCGACACGGCGTTTTCAGACTCTCCGCTTCAAGCTCAACGTTGTTGCCTATCAACCTTGTGCTTGAGGGGGCATGTTAATAATGTTATGTATATAGTTTTGTAATATTGTTTTTTATTGTATAGTTTAGAGTTCTGTGGCTGTTGTTTAGTCAGCACTTAATTCCCTATAGACTAGGAGTATTTTGAGTTACTGCTAGTATAGGACTCTGTAACGTTTGTGAATCAATCAATCAATCAGTTACGTTCATTCCACCTCTCCTGGTACACTGCCATTATTATGGCACCTTCAGCTATTTCCATTTCGAGTAATTCTACATATACTCCTAATTCACACTCCCATTTTTTACTCCATATGAGTTGACATGCTTTGATTGATCAATTTAATAGGGGGCCATGTGTTTATCCATTCCCTTTTGTTTCATCCTCCAATCAAATTTAAACACAAGTGGGAGTAAAAGTTGGGAGTATAATTTTGGGAGTGCATATAGTATTTTTGTTCCATTTCCATGTTTGATGCACATGCGAAACGGAAGTATGATGCACATGCGAAACGGAAGTATAACTAACAGTTTATGTTTAATTTATTGAATTTAAATTCATCCAAACTAACAAAATTTAAAGACATTTTAATTAATCGATCTCTTTTCTCAGATGAGATATAAATTGATCTCAGTATGGGCATTTTGGTCCTATCAACTTAGGAAAAGTGGTAAAAAAACATTTGGTAAACAATTTCTATTTCCTTTTTTTTTTTTTTAATGAAAAAGGCAGTTTAAAAACTTCTATATAGGAAATAAATTATGTAAGGCGAACCAGAGTTTTAGTCCATTAATTATATTTATATTGTAGACTTAGTTTATTAATTATTACTATATACATATTTTTTCATTTAACTATGTGATATTTATATGTTTGATTTCATATTTCTATAGTAGCGTAGTATGTATAGGACTAATATATCTTATTTATCATGTTTTGGTTTCTTACATAGATTATTGAAAAGCATTTAAGCAAAATGAATGCTCAAATAATAGACATTGATTTGTGAATTATAACATGTATATTCATATCAATTTTTCATATTAACTTTTTTTTTATGTGAGCAAACTATTTCATAACAGTACAATTTGGTAATATCTTTCAATAATATAATATATTTGTTTTATGTGATGCCATGTTGCAAATGGAAAATTCAAAATGTAATTGTGGTCGAGCCACTATTCTTTGTTTTTTTTTTTTTAATAGAAAATGGAAATGACATATGGATTGAAAGTGATTATAGATTGAAAACACACTCCAACTTATCAACATGAAAACAAGAAAGTAGTTAATAAATTTGTAATATTTATTTCAACAAGTAATATTTAGTAAATTTGAAAACCATCCAAAACAATTTTAAAGTTTTAGCTACATTCCAATGGCAAAAAAGAATGTGTTTGTCAACCTCAATGATGAATTATTTATTTAATACAAAATGATATAAATAAAAAAATGACTAAGGTGTCCCTCAATAATTTGAATATTTAAAATACATTATTAATATTAACATAATTTGTTAGTGGTGGACTAAAACTATCTCACCTACAAGTGCAAAACTCCACCTTACTCAAACTAGTATGCCATATTTCTTGTGCAAGTAGAGGCGGTCAAACTATCTGAAGAGAATGATGTAGGGTGTCAACTTATGGTGATGACAAGTGGGTGAATGAGGTTGATCGATGAATGGCAACCACTCGTTTAATGCGTATATCAGACACGATTGATCGATGCACGTTAACCACTCGTTTCACAGGGTGCAAACACTATAAATATGACTTCTAGCCCCATTTTTACATCATACCATCACCATCAGGACTCCTAGTCTAATGGTTTCTTCATGATTGAAGCAACAAATAAATTCACAAAGGAACTGCATGCATATAAGGTAGACACAATTTAAATTAACAGGTGGCTATGGAAGTGGAAATTAAAAAGCAGTTGAAAGGGCTTAGTTTGAATCTTAGAACAATTGAAAGGACTACTTTTTAATTAAATAGTGGCAACAATGAGTAATATATTTATTCATTTCACATGTAAGTTAAAAGATTGAATGTAATAATCGTGTTGAGAGCATCATATTAATGATCAATGATGGGGGTACTAAAGCCAAAATTTTAATGGTATACAAAAGTTAGTTCGGAAGTAGGGGTTTAAACCTAATTTAAATATTATTTTACAATATTTTTTGGAGTCGATGTGAATAATATTATTGTCTACTTCTTAAAAAGTCGAGTCATCAATTCAACAGCTCACGCTTCAACTCTTTTTGGCATTAAGTAGTTACGTTAGTCCCTAATTAACCTTTTTCTAATCATGAACTGATCTCTCAACAAGAGTATCAATAATTGATAGTTGGTCAAGTTAAGATAATCATAATTCCACAACATACAAAAATGAACTTACAAAATAGGATAGAGATTTGGTTTCAACTTTCGTTTCTCTTGAAGAGTTGATGTAAAATATCACATCCGATATATATATCATTTTTACGTCTAAAAATATGATATTTTTACCATAAGTAATTATATATTGATATGTAGTACAATGTTGAAAAGTTTGGGCACAAATTTCTACTTATATATCACGGTCCAATAATATATGGAGTACGTTTTGACAAAATCACAAAAATCAATTATTTGTTGACACATGCATGGCAGTCATAATTTTGTTTTTATGTCCCGTCAGCACTGCATTTATTACTGATTTTACTTACAAGTGTGAACTATTTTACTTTTATTTTTCTCTCCATATATCTTTTTTTTTTTCGGAATTATTTCTGTTGTTTAAAAAAAAAAACACTCCGTATAATTTCCAATAAGTATAAAAAAATTTAAAATTAATAAATTTAATCATAAATTAATTACTTAAAATAAACTTTGATATAATTTCTTTTAAAAAGAAAAAAAAAAAAACTCATTTTCAGTGTGGCGTTCCAGCACTCAAAGTTCAATGAATCATATTTTCAATTTCACACAACCATTCACATTGGAAATTGGAAACTCTAATAAAGACAAAATTTATGGTCGATTGGGGATATGGAAATTATTTTTGCATTTTAGTTCACCTTTTAAACTCTTAATGAGCACAAATAAAACTAAAAATGTTTTTTTTTTTACAAATAAAATTTTAAAACAATTAGTAATATTTACGTGATTAATCTACTTATCTAAGTGTAATAACTATTATCAAAAAAAAAAAAAGTGTAATAACTAAAACTAATAAATCATTACGCGTTCACACGCTTTAGGATCTATCCAAATTCGAAATCTATTTTAAAAATTATTAATTTTTTTTTTCATATATACGATAAGTCAATTATTATTAAAAAATTTAATTATAGAGAACTTGGTTTTCAAGTATTGACTTGGTAACATAAAATATAAAATAATTTCTCATATACCTTTATCAATCTATTATTATTTTTTCATATACCTTTTTCATGTTATCATTATCAATTTCTCACATAATCATACATCTTTACGAAATATAGTAGTGCATTCTTGGAAGACCATGTAATTCACCCTCTTGCAAGCTTAGGTTATTATTTTTATTTTACTATTAATATGTTATTATTATTATTATTATTAAATATAATGTGAAATCAAGCATTTTTTTTTAATTTTAAAGTTAGTGAGAATTGCAAAGATGTAAAGAAATTAAAATAGTTAGAATTTCAATTTTGATAATTTAAAAGTAAGATTAGGTTTTAAAAATGAAAAAGTATTAATGTATTATAGAAATAAAAGATAACATCCCAAGCATGTGTTGCACAACTCAGTACTCCAAAATGTTGCTTCATAATATTTTGAATAATTCCAGAATAAAATGGAAATGTTTGCCGACTTGTGATACATACGACCCATCCTTAAACATGTGTTGCACATATCCCAAAATTTCATATTAGCTCCCAACCCATCCCTGCCCTTGCTGCGCAAATTATATTGTGATCATGCCATGATCATGGCTGATTCAGTTGTGTTGAACGGATAGTGCCGTTGTGTTGAAAGAAAACTGCAGTTGCGCGCGGAACAGAGGCTGTTCATCTGTTCAACACAACTGCAATATCCTTTCAACACAACTGCAGTATCCGTTCAACACAACTACAGTTTCAGACGGATGATACGGCCTCTGTTCCACGCAGCTGCAGTTACCTTTCATTACAACTGCAGTATCAGTTCAACACAACTGCAGTATCGATCCATGGTCCACGGAATAATGACTGCCCTTCCTGTGAGGCAAGTAATATACACTGCATTCTAAATTTCTAATTTGCTTTATTTCATCCGCGCTTTCGTGCATTAAGTAAGCTCTATTTTTGTAGCCAAACACCTGATCTTATGCTCATATGACATGTAGTGATTCTTTGATTCGCAGAAAAATTTAACTTTCTTAGCTACCAAATGCCCTCTAATCCTCTCCTTTCTTTGAAACAGTACATGACAAAATTTTTACTTAAAATGTAGTTATAATTTTGGTTTCAGTCGGGAGCGTTGGATTGATTGCATTTATTGGCCCCAACTACCAACGCCTCCATTAATGGTGTGGCAGTACACAGTAAGACTCTGATCTGATCTCCCATTCACACCATGCATGCACCAAAATTTCTGCTATAAATTCCCCCCTCGCATGCCCCCCACTTCATCACCGCACTCACTACTCAGAACCTGTAAAACTCAGCCATCTTGTCTACCCCAAAACCTTCCCTTTTTCCAGATAGATCAGAACAATGGCAAAGCTTAGTTTGGTTGTTTGCGTTGCGGTGTTGTGCAGCATGGTTGTGGTTGCGCCCCATGCAGAGGCCGCCATGACTTGTGGCAAGGTGGCCAGTTCCTTAGGCTCTTGTCTCACTTACCTCAAGGGCACTGGACCTTTGAACGGAGGCTGCTGCAATGGCGTTAAGGGCCTAGCTAACTCAGCTAAAACCACCGCTGACCGCCAGACCGCTTGTGGATGCCTCAAATCCATGGCCGCCTCAATCTCCGGCCTTAAACCTAACCTCGCCTCTTCCCTCCCCGGAAAATGCGGCGTCAAGGTCGGCTATCCCATCAGCACCTCCACCGACTGCTCCAAGTAAGCCTCATTTTCCTTTCTTCTTCTTTTTTTGAACGACCAGAAAACCCGCTGTAAACAAAGAAATTTTGAATAATATATTGAATTCAAAAATCTGTTACATGTATATGTCAATATGGGGTGTGGGTACAATATCTCTGGATGATCCTCTGATTCTTCAATTGATGTCTTGACGCTCCATTGAAGGGCCTCCGGATTTCTAGTGGCTTGATCTTCAAAGAAGAACTTATATGTTTGTTCTTCTGAAGGGCCTCCGGTGTTCAAATGGCTTGATCTTCAACTTGAGATTTGGATCAATACGATAGGCATGGAGGAGCTTGGGGACTTTTACTGCTTTTATTATGATTTTCCCGGGATGTTTACATAGAAATAAAAGCTACTATTTATAGGTGTAGGATAGAAGAGTTTTGATAAATTCAAGCTCTTTTGATATTATCTAATTAACAAATTAGATAATATCAATATTATCCAAATATATATTCAAATCTAATATTCAAATCTAATAAAAACTAATTATATTTGTTAAATTTTCAGTGTCAACACCCGCAACCACTACCTGATTGATAGTGTGCACTGAATAAATATCCAGTTATTATACCTCTAATTGAAACATGACCACAAAGAGATAAAACAGTCTGAATTATTCATAGCTGAGCCTCTCAAATCAAGAAAATCAATAGAGAGCTTTTCTTGGGAGTAGACAGACTGACCAACTTTGATATGACTTGTTTTTTGTTTGGAACTATGATTGGTGTTGCAGGGTTCACTAGAACAGATGGGAGATGAAAGTGCATGTTTTCTCAAACACGACATTACAACGAATTACGGCGACCGGAATAGTAACATCATCATTATCATCATAAGAATAATATATGAAGAGGAATAAGAGGGGGATCATATGTTTCTGTGATCCCTGCAGCTAGGGATCCGATTTGTTGGAAACCAGCTTTCAACTATGTTTTTTTTTTTTTTTTTGGGTCTTTTGTTTTAACGTTTTACGTGAGGTTTCTCTGTCTGGTCTGTACTGCATGTGTCGCAAATATGGTGATCCATCTGTACTTCACTGCTATTAATATATATCAGATTTATCCACCACTGTTTTCTTTTATATATGTTATTTGTTTTGATTTTTAATTAAATCTCCAATGCAGTTTTACTTAATTAACCACAATATAATTTTCCAATAATTCAACTTCCAAGATGCCTGTGGAGCTATCTTTTACCTTCTGATTTTGATTTCAACTAGTTAGTAATGGAACCTTTCAAAAAAAAAAAAAAAAAAACTAGTTAGTAATAATGGATAACCAAGATTAATTTATCTATATGGTCATAATAAAGATTTCACCGACTTACTTTTAATGGACTACAAATCTTTTTTGTACATCAAATAAATTTTACTTAATATAGTACATTTTGCTAGATTATCTTCAATAATGTAACATTGATTTTTAAAAAGAAACAATATATAATTATAAATATAAAGAATTATATATATATATATATATATATATATATATATATATATATACACTGTTTATAAGACAAAACAATCTTACATGCATTGTACTCATTACCCGTGATGTGGTCACAAGTTCACACCTCAATCGGCATTACAGCCCTGGCCAAATCGTGCATGCACACACATGTGCACGTGTATTTGAAAGGAATTGAAAGTTGAAAATCACGTCAAATTATTAATGTTAATGTTATGTGACAACATCTTGAGCGAAGAAAGTAATCAAATTACCTTATATTAAAGCAGCTTAATTAGGTTACCAATAGCTAGTCGGTTCAAACTAAGGCGGCAAAGATTTGAACTAGTGACCTTGTGCTTACAAGTCCTTTTGGGTGTATGTAAATTTTTCCGACCAACTCAAACTAAAGGGACAATAATAATTCAAACTTGTGATGTTATAATTACAAGCGTTGCTCTCATGGCATTTTGATTGGAGTTACGTTACCCTTAATTATATCTTATATGTTGTTAGAAGTAAATGTTGTTTTATGGTATTTTAATTTCAAGAATAAAATGAAAGGCCGGTAATACAACTCATTCCTAAACATGTATGTGTTGCACCCAACTCATTCCTAAATGTTGCTTCATAATATTTTGAATTCCAAAATAAAATGGAAATTAATATTTGTGGACTTGTGATATATACTACTCATCCTTAAACATGTGTTGCATGTATCCAAAATTTTCATACTGGTCCCATCACATTCCTGCCCTTCCTGCCAGGCAAGAAATATAAGCATTCCCATCAATAATTTTTTACTTTGTTGGAGGTACGTAAGAGATGATGATTTGGAAGAAAGAGAAAAAAAATTAAAATTGGAGTAATTTTACATGTACTCTCAACTCTTACTATCATTTTTTACTCCATATGATTTGCATGCTTTGATTGCTCAATTTAATAGGAGGTCAAGATGTTTATCCATTTTTTTTTTCTTCTTCCAATCAAATTTGAACACAAGTAAAAGTTTGGAGTAAATTTTTTGGAGAACATGTAGTTTTCATTAAATTTACAATAAAATGCTTTTTTTTTTTTTTTTTTTTTTTGTGGGGGCCTGCACGGAAATAGAAAAAGAAAAAAATAGTGTCATTTTCGCACGTGTGGCCCACCAGGCATGCCCATATGGCCATGACAAGTACTCCCTCCGTCCCATTTTGGTTGTCTGGTTCGTTTAACGAGGTTTGACTGAAATTATTTTTAATCCAATTTTTCATAATATTAAGTTTAGTATTAATATATAAAATTTATATATTTAGAAACTACATCAAAAGTACTATTAAACACAAAAAATTAAATTTAAAAATAATAAAAAATTACTAAAGAAAATAAGCAATGAAGAAAGAGTTGGTTTGACCAATGAATAGTAAATAGGACAGATAAAATGGGATGGAGGGAATATTTTTTATGACATGTAAAGTTTTTTACCATACATGAAGTAGTTTTCATTAAATTTACAGTAAAATACTTTTTTGTGGGGGCTTACACGGAAAGAGAAAAAAAAATAGTATCATTTTTGCACGTGTGGCCCACCCGGCGTGCCTGACATGTAAATGTCCCTTTTTTTTTTTTTCCTTCCATTTTCTCTTCCCATGTGGCCTGAAAAACCTACAAAAAATCATGACTATTGGCCTTGCTCTAACACGGGATATGGATGCATGGATTCAATTTGAGCCGTTATACACCATTTGTATTAGGTAAACTATACTCATGTGTAAGATAAATTACACTAGAAGAATCCAATAGAATGAACTTATAACTTTCATGTATGAAAATCTTGTTTTATTTACTTACCCACTTTTTTTTTACACTTTTTTTTTGTGATGCTTGAAACTCTCTGTCAATCAGTCATTACCAAAGACATGTATTGGGTAAACTCCATCTTGTGACTCTAGCTAGGAAAGAGCCACAATGAGATAAACTAAACTAAATGGAAATAACTTATCAGCTAAAACGTAATAGTTAGCTGCGTGCCCACAACGAACTAGCTCAAACAAATTAAGAAAATTAATAGTTCGCAATCTTATAATTATAAACAAATAAATAAGTCTGATGATCAACTTGGCTGAAGTTACCCGCCATAATTTTTTTTTTTTTTGATGTTGCATGCATGTTTTGATTAATTCAAGGAAAGAAAGTCACAATGTTTATTAATTTTCCTCTCCCTTTCTTTGAAAAACGAAACATGACAAAAATGTTACTACATACAAATCTAGTAATCACTTTCCTTTCAGACGGGGAACGTTTGATTGATTGCATTTATTGGTCCCAACTGCCAACAGCTCCATTAATGGTCTCACAGTGTCCAGTAACACTCACTCCCGTTCACACCATCAAAATTTCTGCTATAAATCCTCCCCTCCCATTCTCCCACTCCATCACCACTACTTTGAGCATCTGCAAAACTATCTATATATCCTGTCTTTCAATTCCTAGATCTATTAGATCAGAGCATATCAGAGCAATGGCAAATCTTAGTTTGGTTATTGCGGTGTTGTGCATGGTGGTGGTTGCGCCCCACGCAGAGGCCGCCATTAGTTGCGGCACCGTGGCGAGTAGCTTAGTCGGTTGTTTCAATTACATCCAGGGCAAGGGACAATTGACCCCAGGCTGCTGCGCTGGCGTTAAGAAACTCGCCGCCGCTGCTAAAACCACCGCCGACCGCCAGACCGCTTGCGGATGCCTCAAAAATCTCGCCAGCAAACTCCCCGGACTTAATCCTAACCTCGCCGCCGGCATCCCTGGAAAATGCGGCGTCAACGTCGGCTACCCCATCAGCACCTCCACCGACTGCTCCAAGTAAGCATAACTTAATCTAGTTTGTCCATAGCTGACCAGCTAATTAAAGCATGTACTCCATCTCAACTAAAAGCTTAAACTTATAGTTGGACTGCACATATTATATTTATGTTCATAGCTAAAACTAAAAAGAGGAATAGATTATTCATAACTGACCAACTAAAACTAAGAAGGGAGAAACAGTCTGATCAGTTTGTCTGGGATTATCCACTGTTTCATATATGTTTTTGTTTGATACTATGATTTGTGTTGCAGGGTTCACTAGAACGGATGGGAGAGTGCATGTTTTATCAGACACGCCATTACAGCGAACTACGACGACGGGAATAGTAACATCATCATTATCATCATGAGAATAAGATGGGGATCATGTCTTTTTGTGATCCCTGCAGCTAGGGATCCGATTTGTACTGTGGGAAACCAGCTTTAATTTCAACTATGTTTTGTTTTTAATGGTCTTTTGTTTGAAGTTTTTAACGTTTTACGTAAGGTTAATTAGTTGCTATGTCTGGTCTGTACTGTGTCGCAAATATGGTGATCCGTCTGTACTTCACTTCTATTTATAATCTATATATCTATCAGATTTATCCGCTACTTTTTTTTTTTTTTTTAATACTATTGACTCTATTAGAATGTAATATCTGTTCATACATACTTTCTCAACCTACTGAATCACAATGAGTCAACGCTCCAACTGGGGATCAAACCTAACCTCTCACTTGGGAGGGCCACACAGCTTTAATCTCACTTGGGAGGACACAGATTTTATTTTTAATTAATCTTGCATCCAATTAATTTTACATACTCGTAATTAATAAATATAAAGAATTATATAATGTTTATAAGACAAGTCAACATTATATACCATGTAATGAATAGCACATAGCTAGATTGAATATTCTCCTCGATATTTCCTATTTTATACGTACAGAGTTTTATTATGCATCACCGATATGTATATATGTATACACCCGTTCGAAAGCATCATTGAACTATCACTTTAACATGAAATTAAAACAAATTTCTGCAAAACTAAAGATTCATTTTTATTAAACAAAAGTAATGTTAGATCAGACTTACTTATTTTGGGGTATGAAGGAAACTTGTAAATTGAAGGTGTGTACGGAGTAAAAACCAATACTCATGTGTAATAACTTACAAATAACATATATATAAAATGTAAATTACACTAAAAAAATTATGTACTGCGCCGAGCTCGACAAAGACTATCTACCAATCTACCATTGATTTGTCAAAATATTAAACCATCCCTTATCAACACCTCATTAAGCCAAAGATCTTGTGGTCTGGCATCCGGTGTCCCGGTTAACAGTCCCACATGGATGATGAGAGTGGATTCGAGCCTGCTTCATTAGGTTGAGAAAGTAGCTACAATGTATAGAGTCGGTAGTACTCAAAAAATCAACACCTCATTAATTCGCATAGTATTACAGCCAACAAGAAAATTTAGATACTACTGACTTTGAGGCTCGAACCCACCCCTTTTTATGTGAAGATGCAATCGGGTGCCATTAGACCACTTCGACTTATCTAAACATGACATGTGGAGGGGTTCAAAGATCACAACCGACAAGAGTAAAAGAGATTCCTTACGTACGTGCACTTATGACTTACCACAAGTTCACACCTCACTGGGCATTACAGCCCTGCCCAAGCAGTATTTAATGCAGATCAGAAGAAGTATATATGAGCCATATATGCCGTGCACGTATCTCCAAATTTCATCAGCACAATAAATAAATAAATAATATTACCCAATTCCTTCCATGCGCCTTTATTATTTCACATCTCATTCTCAATGCCCATTCAATGCTTTCAATCGGTTAGTTGAGTTTGAAACTCCCAAATATGACTAAAGGATCGGATAATTACACAAGAGACTCAACGTTGAGGTAGGGGCTAGCTAGATCTGGGCCCACAATTGAATTCAATAATAAATGCTTAGCCCACTAAAACCGAAATCTCTCGCATCAAGGGACCGATATGATTGTAAATAAATCAGTCACATGATTCGGTAGTTCATTAGGTGAGAGGACCAGCGTATGGTGTCCACATGGAACTTCCTTTCCCACAATCTATCACTCAAAAATTAATTGAGCTACTTGTGCGAACTATTGAACGTTATATTATGTTTTCACTACTAGTATTATGTTTAATATATACACTATTTTATGTGTGAACTATTTACATTTTATGGATTTAACATGTCAACAAATTGTCTTTTTATTGTGTAAGAATGTAAGATACATTTCGTCAAACTAAAATTTTAAGTTAATATATAGTTGAACTATAGATCTATTATTTATATATCATATTGTTTCGTTCCAATTTAGGAATGGTTCATACTTCAAAGAATTCAAATACAATCTAGGTTTATTTAATACAGCATGCTTAAAGATTAAAATTTGTTGTTATATATTGTTGTTATTTGTTAAGTTCAAGAGACATGAATTTTTTACCGAATATGACATTAATGGCCAATTGGGTGGTATATATTGACATTTAATTTGTAATTGTACTATTTTAAAGTCATTATCTTATACTAGTTTGGACTTTAGATACTCCATTGCTCTCTAGCATTACGTTCTCTTTAATTTGTAATAATATTGTAGGCAATATTTGTAGAGACATACAGATCAAGAAATTAGAAAACTTGTAACCATATATATACAATTTACATCATATGATACGCAAGAGTGTGATTCAAAAATAAATTTTAGAAACATAAAAACTTTAAATGTGCACAATATAATCAGTAATAAAAAATATAATTCAAAAACTTTTAAAATAAATTTTAGAATCATTGTAAGTGCACAAATTCACATGTTCATACTTGAACACGAATTTTTATTTTATTTATTTTATATATATATATATATATATATATATATATATATATATATAGAAATCCTTCATACAAGATCTTCATAGTGTGATGATTTACTCCTATGTGATTTACAAACTATTACATATGAGTAGGATTTTCACACAAGTCTTTTTTAGTGTGGTTTATCTCTACTATGTGATTTGAAGGCTAGTACACAAGACTAAGATTTCCCTAGTATACATTTTCAAGTAATGGTGGTGAGTTTTTCATTACTCAAGTTTTAAAATTTGTATTTTAAATTTAATCAATCAAATAAGGAGATCTCCTATATATCAAATACTATACGGAGTATATATTTACTCATAGGAATGACAATTCAACAAACCCTAATAAGAAACATACTCGATCCCCACCAAACTAGGGGGTAATAGGCTCGTGCCTCAAATAGGGCCTACGACTCAGCTCGACTCGACCTTTCCAATAAAAAAAAAGAGCCAAGCTTGAGTCTATATTAAGGCCTATTTAAGTAAATAGGTCATGTGAGAACATGCTTCTATATAAAAGGCGAGGACTGATATGATCTGTCCATTTGAATAGATCAAATGTTGAGGGTTTCTAGAAAATAAGGAAAAAAAAGGGTGAGGTTCAATTCATTTTATAAATATTAATACTTAAAAGTTTTTAATAATTATAAAACTGAACCAGTATTTTTCTACTAAAATTTTTAACTATTAATGAATGTAACCCAAGTAAACTACTAAGATCAATCCTCACTTTTTCTAAGAAAGAAAAGATTGTTGTCATTTGAGTTCATTCATGTCTTTGTTAGAGATGTATTAGCACATGTATAACCCATCTTAGAAATCCAATTTTAAATAGCCCATTGTATATATATATATATATAATGTATTAGCCCAATGTATAATATTGAAGCTAGCTAGCCTTGATGAATGTTTGTGTGACTTTATGATTCATTGTACATGACTTGTTATGAACTTATGACGTTTGGTTCTTTTTTTATTATTAATATTTTATGATTTTGGACTAGTTATTGTGTTTGGATTGAACTTTGTTTTAAACTAGCTTAGTGATCCCATTTTATGAACTTGTAAATATAATGTACTAGTTAGTATGTTTGCGTAGGTTTGTATGTAATTCTGGACAATGTTATTTGTGATTTTTGAACTTAGTACTTGTGTTAATTCTGGTATTAAATAATACCAGAATTATTGTTCTCTTTTAAAGCGGAGTGCCACCTGTATCAAAAGTTGTTGCCGAGAATAAATGCACAGTTTCCACAAGCTTCTGGCTTGTGGGGGAGACAGATTCATCTGCTGACAAATGTTTCTCTGTAAATTATGATGTGTGGTTGAGTTTTTGTTGCAGTCTTTAATTCCATTTATGAACACATAGTACGGAGTATATCCATTAACCTTTGACAATATGCATGTGCACACCGCATAGCATCAATGAAAGACAACGATGTTTCATGGGATCTCAATTAAGTTGATTTCGTCGCTGATTTGGTAACAACAAGATTACAAGTTAAGTTTGATTATATTGGTAGTGTGAACGACCTATCGACTTTATATATTGGTTTGAGACGGTCAGTTATGAACAACATAAAATGATTTATCTTTTGTGATATTTTGTCAATTATCGTCACAAGACATGATTTACTTAGTACATACTTTTGAGTAGTGGTTACTAATTTTCTTCTATCACTCAAAAAAAAATGAAAAAAAGACAACTATGTCTATTAATATCAATATTAATAATTTAGAATTATTTTGATTTTGTTGTATTAGTATGATTGGTTCAATGTCTAATGCTATTAAGTGTAATTAAATATAATATTTTCTTTTGGTTATATATGGTTGACAATGATGTCAATATAAGAAAAAATATAAATCAGAGACCTTTACTTACAATTATATTTTTTGATGTCCCATTTTTTTTATTCAATAAGTAAATTTGTTATTAGTTCAAAGTGGAGTTTGTCAATTTATCAGTAATTTATGATAATAAGAATTTTTTATTTTTTATTTTTCTATTTTAGTTTGAGATGGCTAATAGCCTAATAGAGAGTTATAATTGTAGGGATGCAAATGCAATGAATTTTTCAAAACATATATACACACCCATATATAGAAACTTTCCAATATTTATGAGTGTTTGATAAGAATACTTACTCCATATATAAATACAAATGAGACTTTTAGTCCCCAAATTACTATCAAAGTATAGATTTTTTTTTAATGCTTTGATTATTTGCAAAGGACATTTAGCCATTCAATTATTATTAAAGTGTCAGCTACTTTAGTAGTTAAGTTACAACAAATTTAGTCCTTAAAAATATTAAATTCACCATTTTGATAATAATTGAAGAACTAAATTTACATATCAAATGCCAAATACATTGTGCTCATATGACATGTAGTATTCATATTAAACCTAGCGTCACCAACTTTAATTTCCGCTATTTGTGTGAAAATGACAAGGTTTTTTCTTTTCTTTTTAACGATTCTAATTTCGCCCAACTAATTTTAAGCCCACTGGACCCTCATTTGAGTCAATGCAAAGGTCAATTGTGAGTCACGTAATCAACTCACTGGTCAAATTTTAATCTTTATTTGTGTACATGGGATCCAATTCAACTTCCACAATGCGGTATTGACATCGTGTCGGGTGACAGATCACTACACTAAGGCCCGTGACAACTAAGTTTTTTTAATAAGTATTATTTTTTTACCTACAGCATCTCATTATTTGCATGTTATAGATAAAATACTTATTTAAAAAGCCCTAATTGAACCTCCCATCTTGTAGGGTTGTAGTTGATATTTTTTTATGAACTACTCCTTACATTTTTAGATTATTAGAATAACTGTTATTATAAACGTTTTTGGGTGTAAATCTTGGAGTTGTAGTTGATAATTTTTTAATGAATTAGTCAACTGTATTATTAGAATAGTAGTTATTATAAATTTATTTTTGTTTCCTGTGGTCAATATGCATTAGGTAAATTCGCTTTACAAACTTGGTAAAAGAGACAAACTGTACTAGAAAAATCCCGTGCTAGCAAGTAACTTTCTGTTAGGGAAATTTTGATCTACTCAATGCATTACTCCTTTTGGAATTAACTTGCACTGCTAAAAATTTGATTTTTTTCTTCTTTTACTACTTTTACTGATTACCTAATAAGTCCATGTTTCAACCACTTTTTGCCCGCAGATCAGAAAAAGTGGATTTCCGGCAATATTGCCATAGGTTCCGAGCATATGCGACGGGGACGAGATTGACGAAAACGAACGGAAAGTTTGTCGGGAAAAAGCAAGTGTAAAACTAACACGACTCCCTCCATTCATATTTCTGGAAACCACGTATTGAGTACACTAGCAGACAGTACGACAGAAAAAGAAACACAAACAGAAACCTAGACGCCACCGGCCGGAAACCCTAAACACGACGGCGGCGAACGACAATATATATATAACAAGAGCTGCACTCAAGGAGTCTGTACGCCATAGCTGAATAATAATCTTCGTTTTTTCCTCTTATTTAACTCCATGATGCACCATTTATCGTCTTCTCTTGCTTACTGCACCCTGCATTACATTCCCGTCAAGCTGGTCAGATTATTGAGATAAATAACCTATACTGATTGACCTGTTAGGTTCACAATAAATTACAAGTTTAACTTGTATAGTAATTTTAGTTTAAACAGATAAACTATATGTCACAGGGCTAGAGTTCGTGCAACTAACATCAATGTGGTGTCCCGAGGTCCCTCTTATTGGGTTGACCAGTCTTACCCTGTGTCAAATTGATTTTGCCCTACCATGGGCCGGGCACAAATGGTCAGTCCGGAGCTCGAGACACTGCATGAACTCTAGGCCGTGACATATAGGCCATCTAGGCTGGTTTATAAAGTTTTTTGCTGGTCTAATCAAGTAAGAATTATGTGTTTAAATAAGCTAGGGTGTAGTTAGTAGCACGTACGTTGCGCAGTCAACGGAGGGGGAGATCTGGTAGGGAATGGAAACGCCACATTTTTGTGGGAGGCCGGCGGCCAGGTCGAGTTTCACGCCGGGGACAGAGCCGGCGGCGGTCTTCATGCAGTTGCAAACGGTCTGGCGGTCGGCGGTGGTGGCGGCGGATGTGTAGAGGGACCTGATCCCGGTGCAGCAGTCCATCGGAACCGCACCGCCGTTCTCCACGTAGTCTAGGCACGGGTACAAGTCGGTTAGCACGGTGTTGCACGACATCGACTGTGCATGCAGCCCAGCCATCATCGCCGCCACCACCACCACGGACATCACCACCGTGAACGCCGCTTTTGCCATTTGGTCGCCGGAAATCTTGTTGAAAAACAGACTAATTAATTAGGTTTAGAATTGGAAAGGAAAGGAAGTAGAATGCTTTATTTGCTTGTGTGAACAATGGTGCAGGGAGAAGCTGTTTATATAGAAGAGGGAGCTGAGCTATAAGGCCCTCCCCAATAAGGGGTTTATTAACATTTTTTAAGAAAAGTAGGTTGAGGTGGAAGGGAGAGAGAGTGTCAGAATACTTTGGAAAGGGTTTTGGAACAGTAATGTGGGCCCCACCGGAGAAAAAAGTACTGCACTCAGGCGGGCGCCTAAATTTTATTTTATTATTATTATTTTTTAGTTTTTGTTATTTTGTTTTGTTTTTTCCTTTTTTTTTCTTTCACCTCATTTTCTCTCTACTAATCACACTTACAAAATCTTCTCAAAATCTACACCAAATTTCTAACTATTGGAGAAGGCCTAATGTATGGTGCACCTACAGTACTGATGGTCATTATAGCTGGTGAGACTTGATAACTGATTTTTTGTTCAAATTTTACCTCTGTGATTAATTGAGTTGTCCATATGGACAAGAATACAAGTAACTTTGTTGGAGATCGAGATGGTAGTTGGGAGTGATTAAAAGGAATTGAATGCATATTGGTCAATCTTGTCACCTAATTAAAATTAATTGAATTGAATTCAAGAAAATTAATGTATGCACGTAAAGGGTTAATTTGTGACGGTTCATTGCAGAAAGAAAGTACTTGCAGTCGTGCTTTCCTGTTTGATGTACGTACCATCTTCATTTATGTAATTTTTTTTTCTCTCACAAATTCTAAGGTACCGAGTAGGATAATAGTCACTACCTGAAAGTTTGTATTATGTACTAAATAAATTTTACTTCTCTATATAATAGTTCACAAAGAAAAGATAACCCTGCATATTTTATACTTAATTAAACATACATATTAATGTGTTCACAATTACATTGTCCAATACATCAGCGAGATGCACTGCACGTACTGTATATATTCATATTAAACCTAGCGTCACCAACTTTAATTTCCGTTATTTATTTATGTGAAAATGACTAGTTTTTTTTTTTAAATACTTAAGTTATCCTACTCACGTATTGAACTAATTTTAAGCTCACAGATCCAGTTAATGTAGAAGTTTATTGTGAGTCACACAATCAGCTCATTGGTCAAACTTTAATAATTTTTATGTGTGCATGGCGAATCCAGCATTCAATCATGACATTAAATCAGGTGATGAATTACTAGCTAAAACCCGTGACAACTAAGTTTTTTTTTTTTTTTTTAATAAGAATTATTATTTTTTACCTACATCATCTCATTATTTGCATGTTATAGATAAAATATTTGTTTAAAAAGCTCTAATTGACCTCCAATCTTGTAAGGTTGTGGTTGTAGTTGTAGTTGATAAGAGACTTCTCGTGCGCAGTAAGTAAATGTCTAGTCTCTGTGTTCAGTTGAATTACCATATTTACATCCTCACATATGCTTTGTCGGGTTAGGACATGGGGCCCTTGAAGTTGGGGATTCAACCTTCTGGAGAAGAAGATTATTAGCATAGCAGTTATTATAAACGTTTTTGGGTGTAAATCTTGGAGTTTTAATTGATAATTTTTTAATGAATTAGTCAACTCTATTATTAGAATAGTAGTTATATATTATAAATTTATCTTTGTGTGATAAGGAAAACTCGTGGTCAATGTGCATTAGCTAAATTCGCTTTACAAATCAGGTAAAGAGAAAAACTGTACTAGAAAAATCCCGTGCTAGCAAGTAACTTTCTGTTAGGGAAATTTTGATCTTCTCATTCCCTTAATCCTTTTGGAATTAACTTGCACAGCTAAAAATTTGATTTTTAATTTCCTTTTACTACCTTTACTGATTAACTAATAAGTGCATGTTTCAACCACTTTTTGCTGATGAGAAAAAGTGGATTTCCGGCAATATTGCCATAGGTTCCGAGCATTATGCGACGAGGACGAGATTGACGAAAACGAACGGAAAGTTTGTCGGAAAAAAAGCAAGTGTAAAACTAGCACGATCATATTTGTAGAAACCATGTATTGAGTACACTATCAGAATCAGACAGTACGACAGAAAAAGAAACACAAACAGAAACCTAGACGCCACCGGCCGGAAATCCTAAACACGACGGCGCGGACGACAATATATATATATATATATATATAACAAGAGCTGCACTCAAGAGTCTGTACGCCATAGCTGAATAATAATCTTCGTTTTTCTTCTTATTTTAACTCCATGATGCAGCATTTATCGTCTTCTCATGCTTAGTGCACCCTGCATTACATTACAAAGAAAAGCAAAAAAAATAATGTTAGTATAAAGAAAATCAAGTGTGGATAAGTAACCATAAAATTCCAATCAAATTGGTCAGATTATTAAATAAATAATCTATATGGATTTACTAATTAGGCTCACAATAGATTAAAAGTTTGACTTTCAGAGTAGCTTGTTGACTTTCTTTAGTCTGAACAGATAAATTATATGTCACAGGACTAGAGTTAGCATAACCAACACCCGGGTGGCGTCCTGAGGTCCCTCTTATTGCATTGACTAGTCTTACCCTGTGTCACACTGGTCGGGGCTATCTTTGTTCCCTGACATAGCAGGGGACCCGGGACGCTGCATGAACTCTAGGCCCGTAACACAAAGAGCCATGACTCTAGGCCCGTAACACAAAGAGCCAACACCCCTACTGGAGATCGGCATGTCAAGATAGGAGGGCCCCGCTTGACCACAAGGTCTTTGGCAGGTATAGTAGCACGTACGTTGCGCAGTTAATGGAGGGGGAGATGTTGTAGGGAATGGAAACGCCACATTTTTGGGGGAGGCCGGCGGCCAGGTCGAGTTTCAAGCCGGTGATGGAGCCGGCGGCGTTCTTCACGCATTTGCAAACGGTCTGGCGGTCGGCGGTGGTAACGGCGCCTCTGTAGAGGGATTTGATCCCGTCGCAGCAGCTCATCGGAACCGCACCGCCGTTCTTCACGTAGTACAGGCACGGGTACAAATCAGTTGCCACGGTGCTGCACGTCATGGACTGTGCATGCAGGCCACTCATCATCGCCGCCGCCGCCACCATGGACATTATCACCACCATGCTCGCCGCTTTTGCCATTAGATCGCCGCTAATTTGATTTGTTGAAAATTAAACAGACTTAATTAGCTCGGAGAGTTGGAAAGGAATGGAAGGTTTATATAGAACAGCATTCAAGTTTATATTTTTTTTGGTGTACCCAGGTCTCCATCATCTAAAATAGTGACTAATTTCCTAGCTGAATTATATGCACTTTTTTGGTGGGACAGCTGACTTGTAGATTTAAGGTTGTTCCATACCCACGCCAATGATCGAACCCTTTATAGTTTGTATAGGGATGGATGAGTCCCTTAACACTCAACCACACTACACTATCACTGGGTGAGACTCGATTCCTGATCTTTCTTCTTCAATTTTATCCTTGCGATAAATTGAGCTGTTCATGTGGGTATGAATACAACTAACTTTGTTGGAGAGATGGTAGTTGGGAGTGATTAAAAGAAATTGAATGCGTTTTGATCAATCTTTGTTACCTAATTAAAATTAATTGAATTGAATTCAAGAAAATTAATGTATGCACGTAAACTTGACTTGTGATCGTCCATCGCAGAAAGAAATTACTTACCATCTTCATCTATGTAATTTTTTTATTTCACAAATTCTAAGGTGCCGTTTGGGATAAAAGGGTAGGAAAAAATTGCCTATTACGTGCACAATGGGCATGGTAGGTGCGCATAACATGCAGTAAAAATTCTCTCTTTTATTTATGACAATTAGACCCACAAAAAATTATATTTACAGGAGTAAAACTTCACCTCTCTTTTCCACCTGAGTTTAAAAATTAAAAAAATAATAATAATAATTAAAAAGTCATGATGTTGCTCTTAGTTTTCTTTGAACTCTAACATGTAGGCTCTACTCTCAGTGCTTTGTGTGGAATCTAACTATACATTTTATGGCTATTTGTGATATGAAACTTTGAACTCTTTTTAAAATTGATTAATTAGGTGAGCTAATTATACTAAGAAGTCATGTATTAATTATTTTTAAAATTGATTAACTAGGTGATCGAGCTAATGATACTTAAGAAGTCATGTATTAATTACAAAATTTTATGTGAAACTGTTTTATATAAGACGAATTTCGTTCAAACCCTAATCTAAAGGATCTACCTTGAAGTCTAAGTGTCTTGTGTGCAGTCGGATTCTGCTCCGATCCTTATGTCTTCTAGCGATATGAAACTTGTAACACTCTTCTTTGAAATAGTTAACTAGAAGAGTTGTGCCGTAGAAGTGATGTATTAATTACAAAATTTGTGTAAGACATATCTCAAATATCCTTAGTTAAAATATATTTTTTATGAGTTGATAATATAAATATTATATTTTCACCAAAAAGTATTATGATTAAGAAATAAGTAATACTTTTTAGTTAAAATATAATACTTATTAACTCATAGAAAATGTATTATATTTTCGCTAACAATATTTGTTGTTACTCATGTGATGTTTACTGATTGAACTTTTATTTCCCAATTCGCCCTTCCTTCTTGATTTAGAAACACTGTGCACAATACAAATATTACTATTTTGTTCCTTTATTAAAATTGGCAACTCTCTCCAAATATCAAAATCTCTAATTGATTGTAAACCAATTTAATTAGTTAGGTCTGACCAACACTAAAGTAGTCACTATCCTCGTGTTACCAAACAAAACAAAGCCACTATCATCGACCAATCATATATCTAAGGATCTAAGCTGGTTGGTGCTTCAATATTGCATATTAGGGTTAGTTGGTAATATTGAAATTAGGGAAAGTATTTATGGCATGCATGCAATGTTTATTGGTAATGACTAATGAAACATTCAAAAATTTTCTTGGCTTTGACACCCAATATCATTAATATATATGTAAAAAATTATTACATTTTCTAGTATAAATATTATAATTTCTCTCATAAATTCTTGAGTTAATTCCATTTTTTTGTCATAGATTTATAGGTAGCAATCCACTTTTAGTCCTTTTTTTTTTTCAAAACATCCACTATTGATCTTAGTATTATTGTGGCATAACCATTATTGGTCCTCCGATATATCAACAAAACAGTTTAAATTTTGTCAAATACAAGAACATTTCAGTCTTTAATTTTGATTTTTTTCAAAAACATAAACATAAAATAATAATAATAATAATAATAATAGCTGGTCAACCTACTTTGTATTAAAAAAAAAATAAAAATATCATTCTATTTAACGGTATTTCGATGATTTTCTTGACAGAGGACCAAAAAATGGTCATGCAACAATAATATCAGGACCAAATGAAGATGTTCTAATAAGAAAAAAACTAAAAGTGGACTATCAACTATAAATCTAGGACCAACAATGAAATTAACCTTAAATTATTTAACTCTTAATATTACATTTTTATATAAAAAAAATATTACATTTTTTGTCATAAATATTACTCTTTCTCTCACAAGTAACAATTAATTTATTTTAAATTAGTATTACATTTTTTTTATCACAATAAGTAACTATTCAACCTCCAATTGACCTTAAATATTACGAAGTATGTTTAATTTAAAAGTACTCCGTATTACATTTTTCTTTATAAGTAACAATCAAATTATTCCTGATTAGTATTATATTTTCTAGTATAAGTAATACATTTTCATATTAACCTGACCTGCCTCACAGATAAAGATCTGTGAGACAGTCTCACAAGGATTCACCACCAAAATTTTGCCTCATGTTCAAGTCAAATGTGTTCGTGGTAAAGTCAAATCTTCTTGTAATTTTGATTAAAGAATGCTATAGACCAGAGCACTTTAACTTGAACTATCATTACCAATTAGATTTCGACAGTTGGATATGATATTACCCAACTGGACAAGGTAACTGCCATATTTAGCAGCCAATTTCAAAGCTATACAATGGAGTATTTGGTAAATATTCATCCTGCCTCATTTGTCTTGTCAACTGAATTACACATTCATAAATTTTATCTGACTCAGCATGCAACCTGTCTCTAACAGTGAATTCAAAAACATTACCATTCACTTCAATGGAGCTGCAGCCTGGAGTCTTCTCTAGTCCTCTCTTACTCATCATCTTCCTCACTTCCCTAGCTTTATGCAACATATTTGCTCCAACATACATGTTGGCAAGCAAGACATAAGTTCCGCTATCATCGGGATCCATCTGGAGAAGTTTCAGAGCTGCCTTTTCGCCCAATTCGACGTTTCTATGAACGCGACAGGCAAAAAAGAGGGCCCCCCAAACTGCAGCATCTGCATTAGTTGGCATGCTCAAAATCAGCGCTTCAGCCTCTTTCAGCAAGCCAGCCCTGCCGAGAAGGTCGACCATGCAAGCATAGTGTTTAGATTTTGGGGGAACGTTAAATCGGGAGCTCATTTCAGTAAAAATCTTGTGACCTTCTTCTACTAAACCTCCATGGCAACAGGCCAACAGGACCTCAAGAAATGTGACATCATCTGGTGCAACACCAGCGTCCACCATCATTGCGAAATGGGATAACGCGTTGCGTGCATCTCCATGAAGGGCTAAAGCGCCAATAACGGCTGTCCAAGTCAATGAGTTTCTCACGGGCATCTCGTGGAAGACCTTAAGCGCCTTCTCGACATTGCCACACTTGGCATACATATCAACTAGAGCAGTTCCCAGAGAAACAGTAAGAGAAAGATTGTGGATTTCGACATAATGATGAATCCAACATCCAACATCAAGAGCTCCTAGTTGTGAGCAAGCAGATAAGCAAGAAACCATGGTGACCTCATCAGGCCTAACATTCATGGCTTGCATTTGTTGAAACAGTTTCAAAGCCTCTTTCCCACACTGAGCTTGAGCATATGCTCCAATCATGGCATTCCATGTGACAACATTGCTCTTTAGTTGAAACTCATCAAACAACTTTCTAGCATCATCTAGAAATCCAAACCTCGCATACCCAACAATCATAGTAGTCCAAGTAACAGCAGTCCTTTCTTCCATCCTATCAAACAGAGTCTTTGCTTTCTCGAGATCCCCACATTTCATATACATGTCCATAAGTGAATTACAAAGAGGTAAAGACATATTCATTTCCTTTTCCACAACATATCTATGAAATTCCATTCCAAGTTCCAGACTTCCAAGCTGGCTGCAAGCTAAAGCCATTCCAATCATAGTGATCTCATCAGGCTCAACATCCTCAATTCTCATTTCTCTAAAAGTCCTTAAAGCCTCGCAAGGTCTCCCACTCTTTACATACCCATTAATCAATGAATTCCATGAAACCACATCTGTTGCACAATTTTCACCAAACACCATCTTTGCAACTTCCAACTCTCCACTACACACCAAGAAGTGAACCAACGCATTATGCACAAACCTATCCTGATAATGACCCATTTTCATAACATGCACAAGAATCTCAAAACCCATATAAAACAATGACAATCTGGAACAAACCTTGAACAACAATGGAAAAGTATAATTATCAGGCCTTAAAGTATCATCATCATTGTGTTTGTCAATGTACACTAACAGTTCTTTATACAACAATAGAGCTTCAATCGGATTTTGGCTTTCAGTATAACCTCTAATGGCAACATTCCAAGAAAATGAATTCGAGTTTTGCATATGATACAGTAACGCTTTGCAGTAATCAAGACTTCCCATCTCTGAGATAGCACAGAAAGCAATCAAGCGACTCGAAGCGAACCCATCTGAAAAGAGGCCAGTGGTGACCATTTGGGCTTGAATTTGCTTGAGGTGTGCCATGCATTTGCATTGATTCTCAAGAAGAGAGAGGAGTGGGTTGGAGAGGACAAAGGAGTGGGTTGTATTCCAGTTATATTTAGCTTTGTGGTGAGTTAACAGACAGTAGCCACTGATGAATGATGAAGAAGTACGAAAAGAAGTTCCTAGAAGATGAGGTTCCAGAGTATAGAATTGCCGGGGTGATTTGAGGTTCTTGATGATGAAAAGAGGGACCATGGGAAGTACACATTCCTTATAAAAGAAATAAAACTCCTGTAAAGTAGCAAAGCTCAGTCACCAAATAAAGAGTTTAGTTTCTTCCAAGACTAATCATATATATGTCTGTGTTTCTGTATATATATAGTGCACACACACAGGTGTACATATATGTATATAAAACCTAGAATCTATGCACACAAGTAGATGTTTGAATTCATACATATTAAATCCTGAAAATCATTGCATTGTGCTTTAATAGTATCTATAGGTGAATTGAACAGTTAGCACACAAAGAGTCAATGACACAAATAATGAAATACACAATACTTCAATAATTAAAAACAAATTATCAGAAATTAAATCAACTTCTTTCACAGAATCACAAATCACAAGTTCACAACACACTGTAGGAGGCTCGGAGTGTCGAATTACCTAATTCCGTGAGTTCATTGCAGATGCGCAGCAGCAGCAGGAGAGGAGCACTGTAGTCTGTCCGGAGCTAGTCGTCGGCTGGCCGTCGCCAGGCTGCGCCGACGCGTCGTTAGTTGTCCACGTGTCCCGTCGGCAGACCGCAGAGTCGGAGAGACCGACGCGAGTCTTGTTCGGCGGTAGCGCGGTACTGACCAGTGATTACTGGCTACAGGCTACTGAGCTTGCTAGGGCAAAAATTAGGAAAGGAAAATGAAAGATAGTTGGAGTGTTTTGGTAAATACTACTAATCGTTACTTGATTGGGTTAGTGGGTAGTAAAAAAGTGTTTGATAAATTAACTAATAATTGATTACATATGAAAAAATTGTTATTAGTCTTTTTTAAATTTTAATATTTTAGAGTAATAAATTTAATTAATCAAACACTTAATCAGCAAATAGTAATTAAATAAGTCAAAATTGACTGATAAATTAACTATGTTACTAAATCAATTATCCATTATGAAGTTTAAAGAAATGTCAATTATTTTAATTTTTAAATCAATTACAGCAATATTTAAAAAAAATTATTATTTCGATTATTAATTTGAGAAGAAAAACTTAATGCATTAAATCAGAATAAAAACAATCAACAAGAAACGAAGGAGGGGAATCAAACCATTCTCCGCAACTTGACTCAGAAACGGCTTCCCGAGCAACAATGTGAGCAACATGATTCACAAATGGCTTAGCAAAACGGAATTCAACACCACTAGCCGTGGATGCCAAATTCTTTACATGGAGAATTAATAGTGAGTACTTCATGTGAAGTTGTATAGCATAGTTCTATGTTTATTGTACTAGACTAGACTAGAAGTAAATACATAGAACATAAGATGATGAAAGGTATTACGGAGTAATTAACAGTGAGTACTTCAAATAAAGTTGTCTAGCATAGTTCTATGTTTATTGTACCTAGACTAGATGTAAATACATAGAACATAAGATAATGAAAAGAAGTTAAGAACCACTAATAAACAATATAGAATTTCTTAAAATAATACGGAGTATCTAATAATAGCTTCCATATAAAAGGTATCCATAGGATTAGGTATTACAATACTGAACAGTCTGGACCCATTATAAATTTGGTAAAAATATAAATAGGATGGATAAAAATAGTGATAAACTAATAATATTAATTAAGTACCGAGTTCAAAGACTAAGTTTGACCCCCAAGAAATTTGAACACGGATCTTGTAGTTGAAATGGTAAAAATCAATCAACGAAATAATGACCACGGTAGTGTCTTTCCCAAAAAATGAGTAATTGTCATGCCTCAGCTAATCTCACACACTTGTCACTGCAACATGTCACTACCCAATCTCCTTTACTAAGAGCATCCCCATCAATGGGGTTATTTCACGGTATAAGAGGAGTTTTTGTAAGTGTGATTAGGAAAGAGAAAATGAGAGAAAAGAAAAAAAACAAATATGATTTATAAAAAAAAATAAAAAAAATGAAAAGACCCTCTGTCAGGCGCGCCTGACGCGCCCACCTGGCGCATGCAGTGCACGCGCCAGAGTGGGCACATGCTGTGCGCTCAACGCGCACAGCAGTCTTCTTTTCTTTTTTATGCACTATTCCATGCTTCCCTAATTTGCAGAAGCTCCTCATCTCCTCTCTCTCCTCTCTTCTCTCTTATGACATGGCACAAATCTCTGACATAAACTCCAAATAAACCACTGATAATGTTGCTCTAAGTAGTGTTTATTACTTCCACTTGTACAACAAGCTAAGTAATGTTACTACCCCGCACAAGCTTAACTCACGAGCTGAGTAGATAATATAGAGAAGAATAACATGGACTAGCTAGCTAATACTTTTGTAGTAAATCATGTAAGTACATAGTTCATTTTTTAATCAAAATCACCATTTCTAATATTCACAGAAAAATGAGTCATAACATTTTAAATTAAAGAGAAAAAATAATTAATTATTTGAATTAAAAAGAACTAAGGTAATAAGTTATCATTAATTGATTGAGACATATAATGACATGTATCACCAAAATACCCAATCCTATCTCTTAACCACTACATTATATACATACCAAATCCATACACAACAAAAACAAAAGCCCTAATTAAAGGTAGCAAAATCTCCCTTTCAAAATGCAATAAAAGCCTCAGTGGCTGCTACAGGGACCTAACCACAGCCTTGGTCAATCACATAACAAAAGAAACAAGACATGTGAAAACTGAAATAACTTACATCACAGCAGCCACATAGTCACCCTCTTAGCCTGGAAGTGGCACAAAGCTCAGCCTACTATAGGATTAGTTGTGGCTAGCAGACACATCAGTTCACTCTCTGATGTTCATAGCTGCTGCCAACCACAGCCATGGTCACTACAGGTTGGTCCTCTTCCTTCTAGTCATATACTCCTGTCATGCTAACATCAACACTTGATCAAAACATCAACTTTCTTGTTCATCTAAACACAACCAACAATCAAATAAGCAACAAAAGTTGTTCAAAATGAGAATGAGTAAAGAACAAAACACAGAAGTTGAGATGTGATCATTCAAACTAAACACGCTTAACCTCTCTTTTCCGACAAATTCTATCATGTACCTTGGGCACCTTATAAGATGGATCGTGATACAACTTCATTTTTAGTATAATGTACTACTTTCTCAACTGAAGCACAAAGAGTCAACATCACCTCCACTGAGGCTCGAACCTGCCCCCTCTAACATGGGGTGCAACCAAATGCCACTACCGGATGCCACTAGACCACAAGGTCATTGGCGATACAATTTTACTTTTAGTGTACTATAAATCAAAATAAACATGTAATACATTAAAATTAGAAATACAATATGTTAAAAATAAATTTGTACTAAAGGTCTATCTTACTGCATGAATCAGGTCCACAATATAAGTATTAATCTTTTACTTGCCAAGGACTTGAATAGTACCTAAGCATGTGAAGTGTCTGGGTTGGCCCGTCGTGTTTATGGGGCTGTCCACATGCAATTATTTAAGGGAGTTCGGTCTTAAGGCCTACCCTTCAAGTTCGTGTGTCTATGCTGAATTGTGCCCATTATAAATACACTGCCCATAAATATCGATGAAAAATATTCAATTTTTTGTATGTTTTAATAAATATGGTCAAATTTATTTAAATTGATAATAGATTATCAAAAATAATAGGAAATATAAGTAAAATTATAAATAATTCTTTAACCAGACATTACCCATCTAATTTTACCTCCTTACATGTCAATATTTGATTGATTCTTTTTATATTTGATTAATAAGTAAATTTCACGCTAAAAAATGTATATATTACAATATGAGAACATAAAATCAGGAGAGAATATAACATTATTCTTAAGTGCAATTCATAAACAATGTTTCAATGTTATTAAAACATATAAGTATATTAAGAAATTGATATGAATCATACCTTAATCTATATTAAAATAAAGAAAAAATCAAATAAACCCCTTAAATCCAACTAATAGTGCAACTGAGTTCTATAACTAAAAAATTCCATCTAATCCCTTAAACCTATTTTAAAAAAAAGGTACAATTAAATCAAAAATATTACTTATTCTGTGATCTGTATGTTACTGTTAATGTGGCTAACAATCACGAAGGAGAAGGAAAGTACACTTAATCAATCCAACATTCCAACTTTCAACAAACCAAAATGACATGTACCCAATACCAATCAGTATTTTGGTTCAGGCAGTGCCAGTGTGCCACTATAAATACGCACTGGATTAGCTGCATTTTGCATTCACAACAAACTGCAAACCCCATAGCAAGAGAAGCAAAATCAAAGATAATTGGGAGGAATGGCAAGTTCAGGAATGATCAAGTTCACAGTGGTGCTCACCTGCCTGGCAGTGATTGCATCCCATGCTGAAGCAGCTGTGTCTTGCGCGGGAGTCCTCAACAGCGTGGCGCCCTGCATTGTGTACCTCAATGGAGGCGGTATAGGTCCAATTCCGCCAACCTGCTGTGCCGGAGCTAGATCTGTCGAGCTTCAGACAAGAACCACTCCTAATCGCCAAGCTGCTTGTAGGTGCCTGAAGCCAATTCTTAACTCCTTCCCCAATCCTTCTGCTGTTTCAACCATTGCTCCCAAGTGCGGTGTCAACTTGTCATTCAAGATCACTCCATCCATGGACTGTGCAGCGTATGTATCTCTCTGCATTCCTCTTTCTTCTGGTTCCTACATCTTTTAGCTTATTGTAACGCTTGCTGAGTAATGTTATTGTGTTGCAGGATCCATTGAAGCTTATTCCCAGGGCTATCTGAAGCAGATTCAACTTGAATAAACATAATAAAGATGGTGTCAAGACTGTCAACTGTCAACTCCACATGCATGGAGCCATTCTATTTAAATTACGTTTTCTTGTCACCCTAGATGGTGCCTACCTATTTGTCATAATCTTGCATGTATTAATAGGTTGTTGTTTAAACAACCTCTTGTTAATGGAAAATGTTTGAATGTTCTGTATCTCTCACAGTCTCACTCTCACAACCACATGTATGCCCACTTCAGAGTTTAGAAACTGCATGCATGGAGTAAGTAAATTCATGTTGGAAAGTGTATTCATGATGATAAGAGTCCCAGATTGAAAAATAAGAGAGAAACATATAAGTTTATAAGATCATGGGTTAGACTAGCTAATTGATTGGATTCAGTTTTTAGTGTGGCGTTTGGACGGACTACATTCCTTTTTCATCATTGGTCACTACACATTTCTTAAATCATAGAACCTATAGTTTCACTGCTACACCTCAGGTTCAAATTCATGCCAAGTCAGGAAAGGCTAATATATATCTGTAATAGATTTCTAAGATATAGAAATAAATTTAGGTAAGGAACATACCTGAGACATGGTTGAAATCCAGAGAAGAAAATCTTGATGGGAAAGTATATACGAGTGCTTTTTAGTCTACTGTTCCTGCAGTACCCAGAAGTTTATCAATTTCCACGGCATCCACTGTGTCTGTATTCCCATCAAGAACGATTCTCTCAAGTCGAGCTACAAGAGTGTGTGCTGATGAATTCAACAATATGTTTTCTTGTCTCAAACTTTCAACTTCTTTCCTCAGTTCCACATTTTTCTTTTCAAACTCAAGGCAAGATGAGAGCTGATTGTTCAAAATTTTATTCTCTCTTTTCAGGTCATCAATTTCCTTCCTTAGTTCAGTTACCTGCTCTTCCAGAATCCAGTTTTTTCTTTTCAGGTCCTCCTCACAATTATCCTGAATAAACAAATCAGGTCTTGAAAAATAATCCAGAACTCAAAAAGAAATGAAAACAAACAAAAACAAAAGAGAAATGGAAAGAGGATATACTGACATCGCTGCTGATTAACACAATGGAATCTCCACATGAACTTGGAGGATTCTCTGCTGGTTCTGTTTCACTTTCTACACGACAAGGTGTAGAGATTAAAACACAGCTGTCTGCAGATGTTCTTCTTACATTTCTGAATGGCCAACAATCATTTTGCTCCTGATAGAGTTCTCTACTGATTGTAGTCGCTGAGTCCATCTCCATGTCAACCGCCAATTGTTCCACCATCTGGAAAAGTATTTAGATTAAACAAAATTAAGAGACATACCATGCTTTGCTACTAGTATCTTATTTAGGAAGAACACTTTATGAAAATAAACAAAGTGGTAGGGAAACTTACATTACAAACATGTGCAGAAGACTGCTGCTCCATGATTTTCCCAGCATTTTCCCCTTGTGCCTCTAGCAACTCTTTGATCGTTCCAATTTCTGACTCCTCAGAAGTCAATTCGAGGCTCCAAATAATCTGTAAGATAAGAATAAACAAACAAATAAATAGAGAAAATCGATACAAAGTTCATTGCCTAAAACTTTCCACAGAACCACAGAAACTTCCTTAGACAGTGTTTTCTTTTCCTTATTGTACAAACTTGTACTTTTATTTGTAATCCAGACACCAGCCGTCGTTCCTCAAAGAAACAATGATCCTATGATACTATAAAGTTACAGAAAAAGTTTGGCTTTTCTAATCAAAAGAAATGAATAAAACAGAGCTTGAAGCCTCTAATGCTTAAATTTGCAAGACCAGAAACAATATAGGATAAATTTGGAAATATAATACACCAGCAAGTATAGCAACCAACCAATTTCAACCTCGCATACCTGATTACTACCAAGAGTTTTGAACTTGTCAATGAACCACTGACGCTGATGAGATTTTGTACTTCCCCAATGGCAAACGCGAGGAAACTTAACAGCATTGTCTATCAAACAAGGCCGAGCTATGTCAATATGCTCATAACACCATATCTGCGCAAATCAATGTTGGAAATGTTAAATTCCATAAAAGATGAGTTAATAGCATAGGTATAAATGTTATTTATCCCAACTATTAAAGCACAGATGGAATCACCAATTAATGCAGAAAGTTTCATCATTCATCAACCAAGGGGCATTATTAAAAAATGATTCAATGCTGAAACAAAAATATTAATATTACAATTCAGTTAGATTGGTAAACTTACTTGAAGGAAAATAAGACACCCTCCAACATATTGCACATTGTCCCTCTTTCTCTTGCTCAACCAGTAAAATAAATCTTCAAGAACAGCTGCACCCCAAGCAAACTGATCCACATTATCCACATCCCGGAGAAGATAAACGTAACGGGAATCTATTTTTCCATTGGTAGTGGGGAAAAGTAGTGTTCCGAACATGTACATCAAAAACAACCTCAAAAAGTCATCATCATCAGTCTCTCCAAGAGACTCAAGCCTCTCTTCTACTGAGGCAACTGTGATTTTTCGATTCCAGAGGACAGCACCATACCCTCTTTCCAGATTAAGGAACGGTGTATTGTCTCCTATGCTTACAGGATTTCCAGTCACTCTTAATCCCAAGATTAACACAACGTCCATCAGAGATATGGTAATCTCCCCATGAGGAAGTACAAAGGCAGACTTGTCACAGTTCCATCTTTCCATCAACTCAACTAAGAGATTTTTGCAGAGCATTTGGTTGGGAATGAGGAGTAAATTACCAAACCCTGCCCTCCTCACGGCCTCTTTCTGAGCTTCAGTCAATTTTTTGACTCGCTTCACAAATGAAGGCAGCGAGAATCTAGTGCTGAAATTCCCAACCTGCAAACCACAACAACATTCTTTCCATCAGCATAATCCTCTTTCAAGCCCATGCCATATGAGAAAACTACAAAATTTTCAAACAAAGTTTTTTTAAATTTAATCTAAATCATAGACAAACTTACCGCGTTAGCTCCATCTTTCTGAAGAATTGAGGATCTTCTGCTCGATTTCCCCATTTTTCTCTAACAAACTAAAAACCCTAGCTCTGAGGGTAGGGGGCGACGGGAGGTGGAGTTTGCGGTGGGAATAATGGAAAGAGCTCCAATAGTCACCGGATTCCGGCGTTTGACAACCGGAAAACAGAATTTCCCGGTGATGTAGCGATAAACTTAGCCGTAGGTGTTGAAGACAATAATGATTTCTGGGAAATTCGGCATCGACTGACTATTACAAGCTACAGTGTGTCAGTAGTATGCAGTACATTGCCAAAGCTTGCGGGAGAAGCTGAAGGGAAAAAGGGCGCCAAAACGCGAAATATGCACTTTGAATCTCAAACTAAAAGCCCAAAAGATACTTCTATTTGGGCTTCGGATTTCAAAGCCCGTTGGTTTTAGTGGCCAATAATGCAAATCATATCGTGAACAGAAGTTCATATTCTAAGATAGACATTAAATGGTCAAATAGACTCTTAAAATTTTACACCATACAGTAATTAAGTCTATAAATTTTGTTTTCAAAAAAAAAAAAGTCTATAAATTTTTAAAATATGTAATTAAACCTTCTAATTTATTAAAAGTTGATCAAATAAATCTAATGTATCAATAACTAACACGTTACTGATATGGTTTTCAAAAAAAAAAAAAAAACACGTTACTGATAAAATTACATCGTTAACCGCCGCCAGTTGTTATTGACAGTTGTCTTCTTCCGATCAACAAACCGCATTCTCACCAAAATTTACACCATAAAGTAATTAAGAGTATAACTTTTTAAAATATGTAATTAAACCTTCTAATTTATTAAAAGTTGATCAAATAAATCTAATGTATCAATAACTAACTCGTTACCAAAAAAATTGCATCGTTAACCGCTGTCAGTTGTTACTGACGGTCGTCTTCTTTCGATCAACAAATCGCCTTCTCACCAAAATTGGTCGTCATAATTGCGACCAGCGATTACTAGAGAGTCGTCGAAGTTTGTTGGATTTTCGTCAGAGCGAGTGGTAGAGATTATAACATGTCCATAATCGGTTTGGTGGGTTTTGATGCATTTAAATAACATGTTGATGGGCTTAGTTTTACCTTTTAAAAACTAATAACTTAATGACATTATGCAATCATTATTGTGTGGACAATTGTCTACACAGTTATGTGGACCATACTATCAAATAATATATATTTAGTATATTAAAAATGTAAATTGTATTTAGGAGATATACATTATTTGCGCACTAGATGTACATTATATTGTAAAGGGAAAAGGTGCAAATAAGTCATTGAATAATTTAGAAATTAGCAATTAAGCCATCGAAATTGAATAAACTCCAAATAAGCCACAAAACTCATAAAAATAAAGCAATTAAGTCACTAAATCGAAAAAAATAACAATTGACATTTTTAACAGGTCATTTGTTTATTTCGGCCACTAACGACGACTTTTCCGGAGACCGGCGAAAACTTTCGGCAACGACAGAGTCGTCGCCGATCGCCATCTCCGGCGAAAAGTAGATTTAAAAAGAAGTATGACTCAATTATTATTATAACTTTTTTTTTTTATCAATTTAGGGCCTCATGTAGCTTTAAAAAAAAAAAAAAAAAAAAAACAGAAACTCAATTTTTTAATTGACTTATAAGTTTTACTTTACTATTTGTAATAGATATAAATATTATAGAGTACTTTTGATTTGTACATAATTAAATTCCATTTTTCATACTTTATTTTCTACCAATCAAACCTGTGGTTACTATGGATATTGATTTTTATTTTTAAAGACCCAAATTAAAATTCTTAGTCTTCCACCATAGTTTGTCAAAAAAAGGAAGTTATGAAAATTTGTGGGCCAAATTAGGAAATTCCAAATTGGAAGAAAAAAGCGGGGAGCGCGTGACGACACTGAGTTAATTAAAAACAAAAAGGGTTTATGTTAGTGGGGCCCAAGTGGGTAGTTAAGATGGCCACGTCAGACGAGATCTGTACGTCACCAGGGGAATCCGATGGCGGTATGTAAGAGTCAAAGATCTATCACCACGGGTCTCTTTGACCATCGACCACCCCCAGGAAAATCATATGCTAAAAATAATAATAATAATAATAATTATTATTATTATTATAAGAATAATACTTTTTTTTAAAGAAAAAGAGAAATACATACTAGTAATGAGTTTCCAACTTTGACTGGCTTTCTCACTTTGCTCAAAGCCCCTCTTCCTTGAATTTCGAGCTACTTTTCTATTCACACACGTGAATTCACCAAAATGCCATGGGCCCATCGACAATTGCATTTTGTATTTTTAGGGGTGACTCTATTCATAATAAAATGAACTATATACCCTTTATATTGATAGAAATTCAAATCATGTGCTTAAAAACTAAAACTATTAACTTATTATTTAGATTAGTCAATTAGTTAAGGTACTGACTCTTTGTTTCATAGACTGAGAAAGTAGTTATGAATTGTAACAACAGAGATTAATTCGGTGTAGTTGATAAGCAAACGTTTAATTCGTTGTTTGACTTAAGTCACAATTAAAGGTCGCAGTGTGGGGATTTGAATCCAACCGAAAGCATGAATGGGAAAATGGTCTAGCCGTCTAGAATGATGAAAAGTGTGGATTGATCTAACACATTAATACTAGAATCTGACCATAGGCTGGTTGCATGACTTGCGATCTACTTTTACATAGGTCTAAGGACATGATATTGTGAGTTAGATTAGTCCGACGAAATTGGAATGACTTAATAATAAAAACAAAAATTTATAAATAGTTAAGTTAAGTCAATCAGACAATCAATGCATAAAATCTGATGGATGTACGAGATGATGATACAAACATTAATCAAGGGAAATATGTAGGCCAAGGACAAAAAGGTCAGGAAGGGTTTGAGTGAAGCATATATATATATGTGTGTGTGTGTATAGGTAGTGGTTGGATGGAGATACAGAATAATGGTATATATCTTTCTTTAATGAGAAATTTACTCATGGGGTTTTTGGTTTGACTACTGCATCTTTGTACTCCATTCCTACGGACCCCCACTTCTCTTCCCCATCTTCCTTCTCCTTTCTCAAAATACCTGCTCTTCTTTGCCTTTCCCCATTTCCCTTCATTTGACTTGTCTTTAGGGTTTCTCTCTCCCCCAATGATCAATTCCATTCTGCGGGTGCCTTTGTAATCCCCAAAGATCCACTCTTTATCCCCCAAAATAAGCTCAAGATCAGTTCAATTTGCTCAGGTAATTTTCTCTATATTATTTTCTTGATGTCACTTTGTAGTAATTTCTGCCTGTTGTTAATAATTCTGATGGAGAATTGTAAGTGGCAAGAAAGCTTGTTTCATATCTGCCCTTTTGTTGTTGGTTATTAAATGAAATGATTCTGCTTCTTTTTGGGAAATTTTCTTATTGAAGTTTAGTTGATTTATGGTTTTACAGTATGGTGTTAAGTTTGGTTGGTGGAAACAAAATTAATATTGGATTTAGATTCAGTTATTGTATTTGATGTGTTTTTAATCATTTATGTAAAGCTCTGTGTGGCTATAAAAGGTGATAATTTGGGATTTGTGAGGTTAGATATGGCCACCTTAGGTAGTTTATGATATTTCTCTCTGAGAACTCAGTTGTAGACATGTAGATTAGGCTCAGGTCAATTTGCACTAGGACAAAGAAAGATTTGGGTGTCCTTTAGATATGAAATATGAATCAATTACTATGTAGGGTGCTTTTGCTTGTCATTTGATTGGCTATTCAGTTCTCCCTGGTCCCACGTCATATCGGGAAATATGGGAATGAAAGAGAATTAAGTTGTTGAATGTATGCTTTCATTAACTGATGGGTTCAAGGTCAGGGAAATCAGTTATTTTGTTTTAATCATTACCTTATATTTCTCTGTTTTGAGGCTAATTAGGCTGTGATGCCTTGTGAATAATCGTGTGTGTTTCTCACATCTGCAGGGAGGACAGACCTGATTGCGAGTAAAACTTCAAGCTGAAGATGGGATGTTTCACCGTATTGAAGAGTAAGAAGAAAAAGTCTGAGAAGACGATCCATGTTAAACGTGTTAACCCTCAGGATCCCTCACCTACCGCACTGCCTGAGCCCCAAATACAAACACGGGCGTTGCAGTCTGCTCCACCGAGTTTTAGAACTAGGGTGAAACCTGTTCAGTCAAATAGCGGAGTAGCCAGCAGTAAGATAAGAGTACGGTCTGCCCCATCGAGCATTGACGCAGCGGAACAGGATACTCTCGTGGCAAATGAATGTGACGAACAGGAGGAATCCAGGTGCCGTGTTGGGTCAATGAAGGAACATTCCTCGTCTATTGCTCAGCCTCTTCCTCTCCCCTCACCCCAGAGTGCTGCCTCCCTCAAGACTATGGGAAGCTTTAAAATTGGAAATGCGAGTGGCCCTCTCAATGCCTCGGGTCCACTTCCACTTCCTCCTAAAATCCCTCCCGTACTGCCTACAGGAACCCTCCGAAACTTTTTGTACGAAGAGATTGCAGCTGCCTGCCACAACTTCTCTCCTGAGCGATGCATGTCAGAAAGACTTTCTTCTATCATCTACAGAGCTTCATTCGGGGATGATGCCTTGGGTTCAAAGAAGCTTGATGCTATCGTCACTTGTCTCCACCCGTCTTCTCAGGTAATACTGAGGCTCGATCTCATGACCTCCCATATAGAAGAATCACTACATGCCATCTGAGCACATGGTGCTTGGCATCTTCTGTTTGGTTTAAATCAAAATAGAAATATCAAACCACAACTTGTATCTATAAACAACTTCATTGCAAAATTTGGTTAAATCTCACTGGCTCTTTTGGTTTTCCAGGGATTGAAGGAGTTCGTGAATGAAGTTAACACACTAGCTTCATTGCAACACCCTTCACTTTGTAAACTAATTGGTTTCCATGCACGCGAAGGCTCGGGGCAGAGGATGTTGGTTTATGAAAGGCTTTATCATGGAAGCTTAGACAGGCTCTTATTTTGCCGATCAGATGGCCCCCCCTTAGATTGGAATGCTAGAATGAAAATCGCCTTGTGTGCTGCGCAAGGTCTCACATTCCTGCATGAGGAAGGACCTTTTCAGGTAATCAATACGGTTTTCTGACAATGATTAATGTGGTTTGAAAATAATAAATTCCACTTTCTGTCACTCGAGTATAGATGGAATTCAACCTACTGTCAATGTGGACAGCTGTGTTGCCACAACTGCTTAAATCTTTAGAAACCCGTTCTTGTAACAGGCCAATGGAAGGACTATTTTCGTCCAATTTTTAAAATTTTGGGGAATTGGGGGACCGTTGTAGACCACAGTGATCATGTGTGGAATTCCACTGGTTATCAAGCGATAAAAAGTGGAAATAGTTCTTAAATTTTCAATTTCTTCTTGGCTAATGCTGTACACCTTTACATGTTTACTGAATTTTAATTTTGTATTTACAGGCAATGTTCCATGAATTTTCAACCGCCAATATACAGATTGACAAGGACTTTAGTGCAAAACTTTCGGGATATGGTTGCATTACTCACATTCAAGAGACTAACATTTGTAGTAGTTCAGCCGTGAGTGCATCAATCACTATCTATCTATTTTCTATATTGCTTGGAGCTCCAAATTTGTTGGAGGATCTTTACGAACCTTTTTTTTCTCAATCATCTGATTTCATTTATTCAGGCGCTTGCAAATCTTTCTGCGGAGACAATGGAGAGGGGTTTTCCGACTCCTAAGAGCAATGTTTGGAGTTTCGGGATTGTACTTCTTGAGTTGCTCACTGGCAGGAAGAATTTGGACAGTGGTCATCCAAAGGAAGAACGAAATTTAGTCAAGTGGAGCCAGCCTTTTCTGGCCGACGATTGCAGGCTATCGCTTATCATGGACCCACAGCTGAAAGGTCGGTTCCCAGCCAAAGCAGCTAGGACGATAGCTGATATTGCTCAAAGATGTCTGCAAAAGGACCCCTCCGGGAGGCCAACAATGAGAACTATAGTGGAGCAGCTCAAGACGGCACAAGAAATGAAGTGCCCTTCTCGATTCCCACTTCAGGAGCCGGGAAGAGTAAGCATGAAGCACATGTCGAAATCGCCTAGTCTAAACGGGATTATTGTCCAAGCCCCAAAGCTAGGTTTTTCTCCTTCGCCACCAACAAGCAGACTAACGAGAACAGGTGCACCGCGTTTGTCCCTTCCTTCTCGAACGTGCTCCTCCATCTCGTTGGAGGACCTGGAACGACTGGAGAGCCGGAGATCGTCGTCTTCATCTCTCCGAAGAACTAGTGTTGAAGGATTTTGATTGTTCATAGAGAGTGATCCATAGAGAACATGTTTTTGTTTTTAGGTTGTGCTTTCCCTTCTTGGAAAGTGATTTTAAATGAAGTATAGAAGATAAAATGATGTGGTTTCTCCACCATGCCATTCTCCTTGTAAGAAATCATGGGGAATGACATTATGTAGATATGTTTTCCCCCTAGTTCTCCTCTTTTAAGGATGGGATATAGTTTCTCTTCTTGGTTGGTACAGACTCACTGTGTGTATGTCTATGTATAGAGATTATATTTTGGTAAATTGGTGGAAAAGTTAAAGTTGTTTTTGGTTTTGGTTAGACCACGAAGTGTCCTCTTTAAGTCTGATTCCGTTCGCACTGGGCTGGCTCACTAGCCAGATTAATTTTTCCATACGAAAGGGAATTCGAATTCTCGACCTCTCTTAAGGGACACGAGTGCACAACTACTCACGCCAACTAAGCTGATTGAAAAACTACTCACGCCAACTAAGCTGATTGAAAAAGCTAAGTTGGGATAAGAGTGCATGACTACTCACGTCAACCAAGTTGGTTGGAAAAGTTAAGTTGTTGATAGAAACCTAAGATGATGATATAGTTAGGGAATCGTTACTTATGGAAATAAAAACTGGGTTCTCCCAAAATTCTTCCCCTCAAAGAGATGTCACTTGCCACTGGGTTCTAGTCTATGGGCAAATTATACCATGCATCACGGTGCACATAGCAATGTGCACCACGTACCTAAACGACGTCGTTTTGAGCATTGTAAACTAATCATTCGTTTTTTTTGGAAATCACGTTTCCCGTTTCGCTCGGTCTCTATATTTATGTTAATATTCTGTGTATTCCAGGCAATCATTCTGTGTATTCTAGGCAACCGTTCTGTGTATTATAGGCAACCGTTATGTGTATTCATGTTAGTAACACATGTGATGTATTTGTGCATTCGAATGTTTAGGAGGATTAGTTCTGTGTATTTTGTGTTAATATTCTGTGTATTCATGTTATTAACACAGGTAGTGATGCGTTTGTGCATTCGAATGTTAGGAGGATGAGTTATGTGTGTTTGTGCATTCGAATGTTAGGAGGATGAGTTCTGTGTATTTTATGTCAATATTCTGTGTATTCTGGGCAAACATTCTGTGTATTCTAGGCAAACGTTCTGTGTATTATAGATAATGATTATGTGTATTATAGATAATGAATTCTCTGGAGTCATTCGCGTCCGCGTCCACTAACACCAAAACGACGTCGTTTTACGTATTATGTGCACCGTGGTGCACATTGCTATGTGCACCGTGGTGCAGGGTATAACGATTGTAGTCTATGTTGGTTATTGCATACTTTACTTTGTTACGATCATTTGTCAACTAGAGTCACAATGTGAATTTAACGAGAACGAACCTTCCTATAGTGGTTGCTGTTTTTTCCAAATCAAAATATGCTCTCAAGTGACTATTATTCTGATTTACCTTATCCAAGGCCGGGTTAACAAAGTTCTCTGGGCCATTGTGAACCCTCAAAATACTGCCATAGAGACTACTACTACTCAATCTTCACTTCCCTTCGTCGACGACAGCCATGGCCGGAATCGCCGGCCTCAAGCTGGCCTTCTGCCCCAATATCTCCGTGGTTTCGTTCAAGTCCTCGTCGCTCTCATTTCCATCTACGAAGCTATCTCCTAAAATCTCCTTCCGCTCCAAATTCCCTAGTAAGTAAATTCCCCTCCCCTCCCCTCATACTCGACATGTTTTCCTGGCTTAATGTTTCTGTTTCCCTGCAATTTTCAGGAATATATGCGTTTTCTAGCAATGATATTAAAGTGGGCAGCAACATTGAAGTGGACGGAGCTCCTTGGAGGGTTGTTGGTAATTTTTTTTTTTAATCTCCATTTTGTGAACTTTCCCTGCTTCTATCTTTTCTACCTGGAATGTTTCTGTTAAAGATTTCTGTGTGTTTGTGTACAATTTTTATTTTATTTTAATTTTTTTTACATAATCCAATTATTGAATTTCTTACTGGGAAACACTGGCACATAGATTATGAGAATACATAATGGTAATATGGTGTTTGTTGACCCCCTTAAGTTCAGTCTATTTGGAGGAATTGACAAGAGAAAGACACTTAATCCCAGGACAATTTTATTTCTGGTTATCAACTATACATGTGTGGGTTACACAAAAGATAGTGCATTGGGGATTAGGAAGAAGGTTTTGTCTATATTTTGATATTAATTTGCTTCACTTTTCACATTATTTGTTTTTGTGGGCATTCATCAGAATTCCTACATGTTAAACCTGGCAAAGGAGCTGCATATGTGAGAACCACATTGCGGAACTATGTCACAGGAAACTCGGTTGAGAAGACTTTCCGAGCTGGAAGTAAGGTAATAGTTTTGGAGACAATATCCCTTGTAGTCAATCCCCCCTCCCCCCCTCCCCCCCTCCCCTGCTTCCTCTATCTCTCTCTCTTTTTCCATACGTAATGTGGATCAATGAATTATGGACTCCCATATTTTTTTCTAGATAGAAGCAGCAGATATTTCCAAGGAGACAAAACAGTTCACTTACAAAGATGGTGCCCAGTTTGTGTTCATGGACCTGGTATATTTCCTTTTGTTTCACAAAGAACTGCACACATTGCAGCTTCATTTACCATGTGTCTTTAAAACTACAAAGTTAACTAGATCTTGGAGACAGTGGTGGCAAAAACATGATCTAGCTTTCTATTTTGTTTTGCTTAAGTTTTTGGGTGACTGTATTTTGCAGAATACCTATGAAGAGTTTCGCCTCAATGCATCAGATGTTGGGGATAAAACAAAGTTTCTGAAGGAGGGCATGGATTGCATTTTGCTTTTCTGGAAGGGAAAAGTAAAGTCCTGTTCATAACATATTGGAGAATTTGATTTACCATTTCCCTTATAAAAAGCTCATTTTGAATGCAGTTTCATTATTAATTTACAACTTTATGGAATCTCACATTTTGCTTTAACAGTAGAGCACTATGAAGTACAATTGACAATAGTGGTACTAATTTTAATACTTTTGTAGGTTATCGACTTTGAACTCCCAATTACAGTGAAGTTAACAGTAGTTGATGCTGATCCTGGTCTTAGAGGAGACACAGCCCAAGGTATTGTTGTTGGCTATATCTTGTATAGGCTGAAAGCTAGCACGCTACAATTGCAAGAAGGGATAAGATAATTTATTACCCAACATTTCAAATAGAAAAGTAAACGTAGAATCTCATGGGAGATGGATATAACGAGTTACTAGTTTACTAGGTTAGATCAAAATTGTTGATTACGAAACTTTAGTGGTTTTGACACCTAGAATACAGGATATATATATGCATGCCATCAGTTTGTGTTTCATTTTCCTGTTCTTGATTCTGGATATAATTCTGTGCTGTATGGCAGGTGGATCAAAACCAGCAACCCTTGAGACCGGTGCTGTTGTTAATGTTCCATTGTTCATAGACAAAGGGGAGGCGATTATGGTGGATACTAGAACCGGGCAATACATGAGTCGGGCATAGATTGCTCACTGCTGGGGAAAAGTTTTCATCACCCTACTTATAATTCCCCATATGGAATTTTGAAGCTTCCATCAAAGCCCGATTACAAATGCATTTTTGTAAATCTACGTATTGCATAATGAGTTGATAGATGTATACATTTGCAGGCATTGTGAAAACTACATAGACATGGCTTTCAGCCTTTACTAATATCACTGGGTATGCTGAAGCTTTTCTTGTATCTTTAATTTGTATTTCATGAACATATGAAATCTGTGAAAATCCTAGCAGAAGTTAAACATGATTCCTAATTTTCTTGTCATTACCATCTATTATGGTGCATGTTGAATGATCAACTTGTTTGTTGATACCATATAAAGGGATATGAAATGAATGGAACTCTTGCTCATTAATGTTAACTACAGGTTATGTATTTGTATTACAAGATGGTCAATCACCTACCCAAAAATTGTTTATGCATATCATAATAATCATTCATCTTGTCACTTACATAAACTTTTATTAAACTTGTCATGTTACATTTTTCCATATAATTAATAAATAATTTATTATTAAATTATTTAGTAACTTAATATTATTCATATATTAAGTGCATATTTACTATACATCCTACAATCAACTTATTTTGAGTATATATTCCAAAAATTTTAAAACCACCCTTCACGTGTTGAGAAACCCAACCCAACATGCATCATTATACTCTCACTCCCCCACTCAAACTCTTACAGGGACACCATCATTCTGTCTTGCTAAAGTGAACCAAAAGTCACATATGAAAACCCTTTCCTTTCTTCATTCTCAAGAATATTTCCTACACTTGACCAGAGTCAAACAATCCCTTTCCCCTTTCCTCCTCATGTCCTTCACGCCTTCAAAACTCACCCACCAAATTCCATCGCTCCTAGGACCCTACACTCTGATACGATAAAATTATAAAAGAATAAATTATCAGAGAAGGTACGCACTCACAAGGAACCCATCATATTAAGTGAAATATAATTTCTATATGACGGCGGTTAATTAAAGTTTGATTCTAAATCTTCATACTCAATCTATCACCTAAGCTGCCGTACGGGCTCTACGCCTTCAAAACTCACCCAACGAAGCCCCTTGCTTCGGCCTAGAGCTCTACAGTCTGACAGGATTGTGGATGAGTAAATCATGGAATGACGTGCTCATAAGAAGCCAATCACATTGAGTGAAACTCTTACAAATTGTCAAAACTCGTACCACCCAATACTAAGGCTCACCATATTCCTGCAATTATCTCAATTGAAATTTGAAAGTGATGTGTAAAAAAAATTATAGTTTTGATTTTTTATTTTTTTTTAAATTTCCATCATGTGTTGCAAGCTTGTAGCACGAGTTCGATCTACTACATATATTATCAAATTCTACTCACTCATTTTTAGTTGTTGATGTGGCAAACAAGAATATGATGTTTTTATCACATGTGTCTACATCAAGAATGAAGAATTTGTGAGAGAGAGTAAAAATTGAAAGTCCATGTAGTATTTTCCCTGCAACACTAACAAAAGGGGCCAAAAATGGCAGTTTTTGTCTTCTTTATTTTATTTTATTATTTTGCTTTGTAAAAAGGAGTTATTTTATGTAAATGGGGCCACTCTTGAAAGTAGATTAGAATTGTAGGGATATAGAGAAAATAGTGAATAAATTACAAATTTGATAATATTAAGATTTTTTTTTTTAGTATTACTAACTCAGTTACAATGTAGTATCTGTCCATAGTTACTTTCTCAACCTAATGAAGCACAAAGAGTCAACAGTTGCTTCCACTGAGGCTCGAACCCACTCCCATTCATGTGGGAGTGTAAACCGGGTGCTATTAGGATGAAATTCACTTTTAAAAGTAAGAGAACATTACAGAGATAAATCCAGCCTAATTGAACTATCCGTACAGGCTTCAAGCCTTCAAAGCTGAAAAAGAAAAAAATAAAAATTTGATCTTTACAAGAAACTCTTGGCCGGACACACATGAGACTGACTCCCTTCATGATTGAGTGGCATAAAGTTGCAGCACCCAGAAACATGGCTGACTGTCTGAACATACAAGTATACAACCACTGTTGGATGGATATATATATAGTACATTATATTATGCATACACATGACATGACATGACATGACCTTTCATATCTATCTATATTCCTTACATTGTACTTCTTCAAGAATGTTGCAAATGGAACATGAATGATTATATTGTTAATGATGTTGTTCTACTGTTTAAGTATACTTCAGATCAATAATGTCTGGTCTGGGCTCTTATAGTGTGTAGCAGGGCCGGTTTTTTGATTTGCGGGGCCCTGTGCTAATAACTAAGTGAGGCCCCATCAAAGTATAAATAAACTGCGAATTGAAGAAAAAATTGCAAAGAGAAAAATGCAAAAAAACCTAATTTTGAACCAATATATTCACAAATTCATATAACTAACTATTAGGCTAAGGCTGGACTAGGGGCCCCCAAAATTTTGGGGCCCTGTGCGGTCGCACGTCTTGCACGCCCTAAAATCCGGCCCTGGTGTGTAGCAACACAGGTGGTGGAGTAATCATTTTATGAGTAGCAGGATTAGTTTAGTTGGCTTCATCTTCAAACTTCTTGCCACTACATTATTAAGTCATTGTTCTTGTAGGCCTCATTTTTCTTGTCTCCAATCTTTCACATTTTCTTACATTTGTTTAGTTTTTTTGTTAAGAGTTTCACATTGATAAAATAAGAGAGAATATATGGCTTAATAAGACCATGTGTTAAACTATCTAATTAATTGGATTCAATCTTTTAGTGTGATTTAACTCATGTGCATTATAGCCTCATTACGCCCAAGCTGCTCAATGGGTGCATGATTTTTATGTGGCTACTGAATGGTTAGAGTATGTAGTCGCCAACATAAAAATCAATTCATTTTTGTAATTTAGGGTTGGAATCTTTGTGCGTAGAAGTGTACAATATGATATATAGATTGACTTAATTTATCTTTCCATGAGTTTGAGAGCGGATTCATAAGGTCTATGATATATACTGGTAAAGTCGAAAAATCTGAATTATCATAAAAGAATGATATTAATTATATAGTACAGAAGAGCATGACAGCAAATCATAATGTATAAACTAAGTGGGGAGTTTTTGAGATAGGTGCAGTATGGAGATGGATGTTACACAACTTTATTCATTACAAGAATGAGTAGGTCTCCTCTGGCCTTGAAATCTGCCTTGGGCTCTAAACTGTTTCAATAAAATAGACTTCACATCTAAGCATTAATCATTCCCCATTTCTACATTAAAAAAAAAAAAACATTGGAAAAAGAGGATACCATAATTCTAAAGATTGAATTTCAATACCCAGAAATTTTTGTTAACCTATGTCTAGGATCTTGTAGAGATAAATTTGAAATGTGTCTTGTTGACCTTTACCTCACCCTGTCTAAGGATAATTTCAATTCTAATAACGAACCAGAACTAATTCTAAACCTTATTTGGAACCGTTTATATAGTTTTCGTGAAAGTTAGTTGCACAATAAACAGTTCATTTTGATTCGTTTAATTCGAACCGAACCATAATCATCCTCCCAGAACCTTAAGGGGGCGTTTGGTTCACGGAATGTCAGATTACCTTAAGGAATGTTAGATTGCTGGGAATGTTAGATTACTGGGAATGTTAGATTTATGTGTTTGGTAAAAACTGAGCTATGTAATATAAATCCGTTTGGTTGATGAATTGTTGTTTATGTTATAATAGTTATTTTACCTTAATATCCTCATGTATTTGAAGAAATAAACAACTTATTGGATTATTAGTACGTCCATTGTATATTAATACAGATTATATTAATCCAATAAAATTCGTCAAATTAGTAGATATGAAGATTGGAAGTTAAAATTCATTGAATTGCTACAATTTGGAAGCAAAACTAGTTCATCACAAGAATAAACTCTCCACAGAAAATAAGTTAGCACCTAAAGCAGTAATCAATCTAACATTTGTATACCATTTAAAAAAGAACACCATTTTATTAACATAACCAATTAATATGTATAGGTAACAAAAGATTATGCTCCTCCAAATCAAAAAGCTAAAGATTGCAAGGGAATGTTATATTACCTAAGAGGATGAAGGGTATCACATTCCCTTGAAATTAAGGAATATGCTTATGTGGAGGGAAAACAACATTCCATGGGAATATTGGATAACTCCAACCAAACATGGGAATCTTATATAACTAGCCAAATATAACCTTTGTTATCCTATATAACCCGAACCAAACGCCCCCTAATTGGAACCGTTTGTATAGTTCTCGTGAAAGTTCAGTTGCACAATGAACAATTCAGGTTGAATTGTTTAATTCGAACCGAACCATAATCATCCTCTGAGCTATGCTTGGGACAAAAAACCAACAAAATTCTAAAACATTAACAAGAGTTGCCCTATGTGGAGTCTGGAACTTAAGTCCTACTTTGATATATCAGTTCATCACATGTTTATGTTCTTTGGTTGAACCAAACTTTGCAAGCATAGAAAAAAAAACATAAGAAAAAACAGACAAAATTGCAAGAGAACTGAACAAAAGACTTGGGAAATTCTGTATAGGATGTTTTGACAAGGGGGCTCTAAGTTTGAGCCTGTGAAGAGCAATCTGATCCAACAGAAATGCACCAAATTCTTGAAAACCTCAGAAACACAAAAACAAAAGATTATGCAATTAAACAACAAACTGGGATCACTCTTCACAGCAAAACTCACAGGCCTCTCTGGTTTTCCAAACTTTATTCCAAATCTTTCTGGTTTGCTGAAGAAGGGGATCTGATGAGTTCCAGGATCCTAATAACCTCTTCCATGTCGGGCCGATTCGACGGGACATGAGAGGCACAAATCAGCCCAAGTTTCACCACTGGAATTGCCTCTTCCACTGGGAACTTACCCTGCAGCCTCTCATCAATACACTCCTCTATGTTCCCATCTTCCAAACCTCTCCTCACCATATCACAAAGCACAACCACATCGTCTTCCATGTACTGCACGGGCCTTTTCCCGGTCACAACCTCGAGAACCAAGATCCCGAACCCATAAACATCACATTTCTCGGTTATTTTCACTGTCTGGCAGGCGAACTCGGGAGCCATGTATCCCAGCGCGCTCTGGATCTTGCTGCTTAAAATGTAGCGGTCCAGGGCGGGGAGTAGCCTGGCTAGGCCGTAGTCTCCCACTTTTGGATCCCCCGCGCTGTCGAGGAGGACATTGGTGGACTTCATGTTGTAGTGGATTATGTTCATCTGGTGCAAATGAGCTAGCCCTTTGGCTGTCCCGAGAACCACGTTGAAACGCTGCTGCCACGAGAGGCTGCAGCCTTCCTCGTCGTGGAGCTGCTTATGCAGGCTCCCCCCGGGTGCATACTCGTTGATTAGGAGCTGCAACGATGGAGTCCAGTAATAGCCTTCGATGGCTACGAGGTTTTGGTGCCTAACCTCCCCGAGTGTCTTAACTTCCCTCTCGAAATCTTGCTGAGACTTGATCAAGCTCGAGACGTTGAGCTTCTTTATAGCCACAGAACGCCCGTCTCCAAGCTCGGTCTTGTAAACAGAACCAAATCCACCTTGTCCAAGCTCGCAATCCTTGTTCAGAAGCGCCTGAGTCCCCGAGGCAAAGCCTGCATTCCCCCCGGAGAACATGACAAGTTTCCCATAGTTGGCTTCCGTGCCATTCGAATGGCTGAACTCATCCCCGCCAGAAAACGCCACGGGTGCAGCAGACCGCCACACGGAAGATCTCACGTGAAAGTTGTTGAGAATCATGACGGTTATCACACCAAGCGCGATAAACACAGCTGCCCCAATGGCAACGAGAGACGATATGCTGAGCACAATTCTCTTGTGGCCTAGTGGGGAAAGGGAGCTGTGAGCAGAATCATCTGAATTCGGGTTTAGCACTATCGGCTTCTGGTGCACAGCGGGGCACGAGTGGTTGAACACCGAGCCACAGAGGGATGGATTCCCGGTTACAGCCGAGAGAGGAATGGTGTTGAAAAAATCCCCCACTGGCAGCTCACCTTCAAGATGGTTATGTGAGACATTAAAAGTGATGAGATGTGTGAGATTGGTGAGCTCTTTTGGTAAGCTTCCAGAGAAATTGTTGAGTGACAAATCCAGAATCTGAAGCTCTGTAAGCCCTGCAATTTCTGCAGGAATTTCACCAGAAAGATTGTTCTGTGACAGAACCCTGCAATAAAAATGCAAACTTTACAGACCAAAACTCATAAATTCTGAATCAGAAGGCAAAATGCAATCCTTATAAGATTTTAGTTCAAGAAATGCTTGAGAACTTACAGAGAAGATAGAGATGAGCAATGTGTGATATCTGCAGGAACCAATCCAGAAAGAAAGTTGCTTTCCAGCCTCAACTCCTGCAACGAAACAGCTCCCCCGATTTCGACAGGGATGGTTCCATTTAACCCATTGTGACTCAAATCAAGAACCCTAGTCACATTCAGCTTGCCCACAGATGATGGAACCCCACCAGACAAAGAATTCCCAGAAACATTTAGGACCTGCAGGCTGCTAAAATTCCCAATGGAAGATGGGATTTCGCCCGACAGCGAATTCATAGATAAATCCAAGACTTGAAGGGTTTGATATGAGGGAGGTGTTTTTGACTCCATGGAATCATACCCAATGCTCCCATTAAACCTGTTACCAGAAAGAACCACAGTCTTCAACCCCAACCTGAAAATCCAGGCAGGAAGGTTGCCATTCAATAGGTTCTTGCTCAAATCCAGGACCACAAGACTAACCCAATTCTCAAAAGAATCTGGCAAACCTCCCATGAACTGATTGTTTGACAAATTTACTTCCTTCAAGAATTGAAGATAGCTTATGGATTCTGGAATTCTACCTGAGAAGTTATTTGCAGAAAAATCCAAAACCTCCAAGCTTCTCATATCCCCTACCCAATCTGGAAACTCACCTGTAAACATATTTCCTCTTAGATTAAGAGAAGTGCATAAACCCAGTTTCTGCATAGACTCAGGAAGGGCTCCAGTAAGTGCATTTCCACTGAGATCAATAGATTCCAACATCACACAATTTCCAATATTCTCAGGCAGCTGGCCAACAAAGCTGTTCTTGCTTAAATCAATTGACCTTAAACCATACAAGTCCTCAACTCCTGTTGGAATCTCACCCTCAAGAAAATTGTCAGAAAAATCTAATGACTGTAAAGAGCTCAGAGACCAAAACCCAGAGGGCAGGTGCCCAGAAAGCCTATTTGAAGACAGATTAAGTCTCTCCAAGGTTGAGCATGAGGTCAAAGAAACAGGGATTATGCCACTGAGGTTGTTGTTGGCAAAAGAAACCACCTTTAAAGACCCACATTGTCTGAAAAACTCATCAGGGACTGGCCCTGACAGACTGTTCTCACTCAGATCAATCACATTCAAGCTCTGAATCTGGGCAAGAGCAGGATTAACAGTCCCAGTGAGATTATTCTTTGACAAAGACAACACCCTCAGAAACTGCAGCCTCAGAAGACTCCTCCCTATATGCCCAGAAAGAGAAAAACCATCAAGAACAACCTCAGAGACTCTATTGGACAGAGGATCACATTTCACACCCTCCCAGTTATTACAAGCACTCTCAGCATCCTCACTCCAAGATGCAAGCTTTCCTTGTGGGTCTATCAGCCCAGCTTTGAACACAATCAAACCCAGAACATCATCATTGAAAGCCCCCGGGTCTAGACAGCCCACAAGAACCGGAAATACGAATACAACAGTAAATATTCTCCCCAGCATTTCAAATCCAAGAACACAACCTCAGAGCCTCTCAAGAACGCAGAAAACAACAAATAAATGGACTAAAGAGAAGGAGGGAGCATGGGGAGTACTGTTAGAGTGTTGGTTTTCAAAAAAGACACAAACTTTGTTTGAAATGTCGCCGGAAAGTCCAAGAAACCGTCAGATAAAAGAAGTTTCTCTCCCCAGAAAACAAAAGGTTCAAAGTGTTTGACGTTTTTGAAGGACAGGACAGTATTAGAAGCCCAGGACAAGAAGTGCAGTGGGAGGGGGGGTCAAATGGGAGTCTTGATTGTGAAGTTAATGAGAATCAAAAAGCTGGGTAGGCAATAACCATAATTATAACCATTATTACTGCACTTGCAGAGTTGCAGAGGTGTGCAGTGCTTTATTCAAGATTTTTTTTTTTTTTTTTTACTTTAATTCGAGTAAAGCCATTTAAAGGAGAAATGGGAGTGTTAGTCATTGTAGCATAGATGAGATTTTGACGGCGAAAAAGGAGCATTTGTCTGTGCTGTGCGTCTTTATTACGTTTGGACTGTTCTTAGCAGAAATTTTTTTAGTATTAGATCGATCCAAAAATCTCAAAAACATGAAACAACTGAGATACCGTTTGAATTAACGTTAAACTTGTAGAATTAATTAATCCTTTTTCTCAATTCTTTTTCCGGGTCAAAGCGGAATCCGAAGCTGAGGTATTACCTGGCATTCTCGGTTGACTTCATTTCTGAGGATTCAGATCTGACTTGTACCGGAAAAGCTGCTTATTTATTTCAAGAGAATTAGCACTATCTTAGTTTAACAAATATTATAAATAACAAAAAAAAATGTTTAAAACACATTTAAACTTGTAGTTTAGTAGCACCAAGTTGCACTGGACACCAAGTTACATTCTTATATAGGAGGTTGTGAGTTTGAGCAGTAGGTTGAAAAAGTAGTTATGAACAGATACTGTATTGTAACAGAGTTACTAGCATTCAAAAAAATGTTTGAAACGCATTAGTGAATGGTACCTTGTGCTTTAAATGTTGCACTTTAGGCACACCACTTTTAATCACGACATTTTCACTTTTAAGCTCGACTTTGATTTATTTCTCATTTAGTCATTAAAAAACACATTATATTTTAGGTTGAAAATAGTTTTAATACAGTAATGTGTGAACCTTGGTAAAGATAATAAATTAAAAACATTGCATTGCAGTTAAGCTACGCATGCTTATTTGACTAACAATAGCATCCAGACAAAGGCATTGTTGTACTTTGGATGTCGAGTCACCCTTCATCCTTATGCATAGTTATTAATGACAAGTACTTATTATTATAATCCCTATTAAAAAAACAATATATTTACACTTATAATAGATTGCAAATCACACAGCATAAGAGAGGTCGATCAAGAAATGTTGATAAAATTTGAACTTGTGACATTCAAGTATAAAAACCATGCTCCGCCCACTTCATGACCCATTTCAGGGTGGGGTGCTGTCATCTTTGATTTATGATAAAATCTACAATTGCTACTCAAATGTGCACTATCGGTGAAGCCCGCCTTGCAACCCTAGCCGACAAAAGATCACAATAAAGTAAATCATCTTAAGTTGTCTATAACTCAGAAGATAGCTCCCTGAAGAAATTGAATTTAGAACCTTGTGATTAACAAGTCAACTGTTCGACCAACTCACATGTGGTTGCACTATGAGTGCCCTCATTTCTAGATAATATATCATTGTTTACAATTTTGCACATAAATATCCAACCCAACTCTAGTCAAATTCTGAAAGCCCCATCTCCATATTGTTGATGAAAGGGTTCGAACTCTTAGCCAGTTTCTTGTTTTTAGAGTCTTTGGACAATTATTATTATGATTATTATTATATTATTATTATTATTAAACAGAGATATAGGGATAAAGGGCAATATAGTGATTACTGAGATGGACAGCATTGATGGATTAGGTGATAGTAGAAGAGAGTGCAAGTAAAAAACAAAATTGGGCAATGGGCAGTGCAAAAGGGTTGGTAAAAGGGCCAATTTTCAACTTTTCAGATTAAACTAGATTAAAAATTTTAACCCTTTTAATCTGAGCATTTTTGTCTTAAATAGATCATAAGTCATGATATTGTTGAATAATCATTTTGTTTATCTTATCTTATGTATATATGTTTTGTCCTGTCAAGACAAATAAATTTCTTTTTCATCCAAACTTCAAAAATAAACTAATGGTCATGAAGCTGAATGCATACCAAAATTTCTTTCTCCAAACATGTAATAAAGCTTTGAATAAGTCAACCATTGAAAACTTTGTTCTATTCTCTTGCCCACTGCTCTTTTTTCTTTTATTTAATTCTTTGTTAAGATTAATTGGTAATATGGAGTCTATTAGAATGTTTGAATCAAGAAATATGGTAATCGTAAATTGGAATTGACATATTTATAAAACGCGAAGAACATTGATGATAGGTAATGCTATTTGTACACTTTTTACATAAGATTTTATTCTTGATAGCAGAATGTATATTGTTTTCAGGCAAGTGAGGCTTTTGATCCTAAAGTTATCCATGTTGCTAAGGCTGTTTCAAACGCAAACATCTATTTAAGTTAATATTATTTCAAACTCTTTGCTATATGCCTTATACATCATTAATTAGGAGGCGTACATAATGTCTTGAAATGTTGTATGATCGTTGAGTTCTTCCATATTGTGATCTTATCCTCTATTTATGGTTATTGTATCTTTCAAATGAAATCAAAAGCTGAAGAATATTCAAGATTTAACCGGATACTGTTATTTCTAGAATTGTCAAAACCTGTTTAACCTGTCCCGTCTTACAAAAAAGTGAGACGGACTATGAGTTTTATGTTCAGTTAAATTAGCTAGATTTTTAGCTCAACTTGCCAAATGACCGGTTTTGATGTGTCCTAAGTTTGCTTTGCATTTGGGAACTTGTGCAGTTTAGATGTTGAAGAAG